>PRKT01000016.1:657097-735551 GCA_003671525.1 Saccostrea glomerata | reverse complement strand
AAAAAAAAATAATAACAAAAACATATACAAATAAAAGTCAATAATACATCTAGATAAATCTATAAAGAATCTTTTATGAATTGATGAACAGCGACAGGTTTTCGATCGTAGCCCCAAAGCAGAAGGTGTACATCTATGTTGTTTAAGTCAAGTCGAAAAAGATGATCAAAAAGATTACTTCGAGCATTAAGATATTTTTTTACAAACAAAGAAAAAATGATAGGCATCCTCTTGTTTACCACAAGAGCAATAAGGATTATCAATTATATACTGCGTTTGAATAAGTCTTGGTTCAATACACAGTTGTGCCTTAATTTAGCATGAATAGTGTTAGTAATTCGTTTACCAAATAAAAAGTAAGAGAGCGCTTTTGGATTATTATCACTTACTCGTATATTCTTTCGAAAAGAATTGACTGAGCTGGCTTCTCTTGTATCTGTATTCAATAAATTCCATTTTTTAACAGTATCAGGAACTGTCACAAATTATTTGTTTTAAAAATAGTTCTAACCTGCCTCTTGGGATAGTTAATTGATCTTTCTTTCGTGTATTGAATCTTGATGTGTGTTCTCGTTTCTTTGGGGCTATATCTCGTATATATACCGATACATCAAAATTGTTAATTTTGAACATTGTAATTATCTTTGCTTGGTAACGACGGTTTTTCAAGGGTACCCATCCTGTCTCAAAATAGAGCGATTCTCTTGAAGCTAGTATCGGAAAACCAGTAACTATCCTAGCGGCCATTAGTTGTACTTTTTCAGGTGTTTCTACATCAGATAAAGAGCAAACACCCCAGACAATTGAATCATATTCAAGTGTAGGTCATATAAATGTTATATACAGTAGAGAAAGGTTTTTCCTACTTATTGAAAATACATGTAGCTGATGTAATAAATGAAATTGCACTTTCAGAGGTCAGAGAATGTTTCACAAGTTAACTATACCATTCATTTATTAGAATTACTTGTTATTCATACGTCAGTATACATAATCGCGGATAATTTCTCTGCCAAAAGTAGGCTATAATTACAAATCCTTCCTTAAACAGAGTTTTGTAATCTTTTTTTTCATTCAGTTGAGTCATAGTTGTGTAAGCGTCTGTTATACATTCTATATAAATTTGATCAAGATTCCTACATAAATCAAAAGCAACTCAGCACGCATGACGCACGTTGTCAAAGAAACGAAACCGAGAGCCTGGCATATACAGTATCGTGTCCTTGTAGAAAAACAACGAAGGCGGTCAATGAATAATTTACCATCTGTGATTAAACAAATTCCTGCGCGAAAAACAATCGTATACCCTGGTTTTATTAACACATCAAACAGAAATTGTGCTGAGGGTATTTGTAATTCCATACTCAAGCTGTTTTGTCTTTAAGCTGGATAACGATCGTTATTTTTTTACTGCCTCTTTAGGAGACAAAACAGTTTTTGACGAAACAAAGCATTGAAACAAAAATGAGTGATTTGTGTGAGTTTAAATGTCTTTAACAAACTGATATATTTTGAGTTAGACATAAGATTTAAAGAAATTGTTCTAAAGCGAAAGAACCTTGTGATTTATAATTTATTTTAAATGCACAACATAGTTAAGCTTTTCATATATTCAGTATTGCATCTTGATGAGATGATTTACGATATCGTGCAGAATAAATTAAATGCAAAGTTTAAATAAAAAGTATGACTTTAGATATCATAAAGAGAACTGGATGCGAAATAACGTTCCTGAATATTTTTGACAAATTTTACTATTTTTCAGAAATTCAGATTCTGATTCCCTAAAATCAACTAGTTAATTAGAAACTTAACATCGAAGTAAAATTATTTCATTCTTTTATCAATCAACGTTAAAAATCATACTATCGTCAATAAAATGTCAGACAAAAATAGCGAGTCCGTATATGGAATTCCGTAAGTCCATTATAAAGATTATTACCTGGCCTTTACTTGTTGTTTTGATACAGATTAAACTAAACTAAAAAATCAAATCAAATTCGGATTTAATTTGGCTTTTTGTTGAAATAAAAAAAAACCCAACCATAATTAGCTTTAAAAAGTTTAGACAGGAAGAAAGTAATTAAATCTGCTTTATTGAGCTCAAGTGGCCTTTTTTTAAGTAAAAAAAAGTTAAATGCATATTTATATCGATTGAACTGTTTGACTTTCAACAAAGTGTGTTTTAATTTCCCTCTGGAAAAGAAAACAGTAGATTATGCGGTGACTTTTTTTCATACGCCCAACTTCTGCTAGTTCCTGGAATATATATATCTAAAGCCTCTTTCCGAAGTAAGTTTTTCCCTATAGTATTTTACATGAAAATTAAATTATTAACAACAAAATGTCACTAAATTGTCAATGGACGCATTCTACACTATTTTACTGTTCGTTATCGGCTTTGTCTCGATCAGCACCTGTTATTTGTTTGTCTGTGTAAACATCACGGGACTTTATAGAAATACTCGGCACTCCCTCTATTTCACCTCTGTCGATAAGGTCCGAAAAGTGGTCATTCTCAACTCCAAAATTATGGATCGTTTCCTTCTCCGTTATCCGATATCGCCGTAAACGACAGGATTTGCTCTTGAGATGGAACAGATTTGAAGATAAATCTCGGATCAATCGTTCCTTGACTCTTAAATCTCTGACGATTAGAAAGCAAAACACAGGCGTCAACAATGGGTGACTCCAAGCAAAAACTGTGAGAAGCTTGTACAGGAACTTGGGCTCGGAAAATTTGTAATCAGCGATCGTTAGAAGAAAGAGAGGATACCAAAACAAAGCAAAAGATGTTACCAAGGAAATATAGATAAGAATTCGCCTGGAATGGAATTGGTAATGAGCCTGTCTGTTATTAAGACAGTTTTCGTTATCAAAGGAGATGGAACCAATGTCCTGTCTGAATGATTTATGTATGGCGTCCCATTTTGCATTTTTAATAAAAATTGAAATTCTTCGATAAGAACGGTAAAAAGACCTAAAAGATAATATAATTGCACAAGTTACTAATCCTATCCATAAAATATGTAGAACGTAACTTTCCGGTTTTCCGTATACAAACATACACGTATGGATATCCTCAATGTAAAATGTATTTGTGGGTATTAGCGAAACCCCTAAATTCAGGAGGAAACTAGTAAACCACACGAACACTACTCCGAACGTAACACAGTTAGAATCGCCTTCTTGATTGGTTGAAAATGCTGCATATTCTTCATTTACAACAAGAGCAAGAAGATTATAAGCTGAAGTTGTTGTGATCAGCACGTAAGATGACCCAATCCATTCACAATACGGAATTCGTTGAGCAAAAATGGTATTCCAACCGTAAGGGAAACAGTATAAGGATTTCAAAAAATCGAGGAAGCAGTGATGTCCAAATACTGCAAGGGACATTGTTTTGCATCTGGTTACAAAAATCAGCACAATAACACAGATAAAATTTCCAACCGAACCAAGAATTCCAAAGCTGAACACAACACCCCCTTCCCAGTGTATCTGGTTAGGGTCTTGAGTGATATTGTTGTCTTTTACATGCAGAGATCCGTTGGATGTCATGACCAGTGTATGCGTGGACCCTTTCTTTCGGTCATCAAACGAGTGAAAATAAGTTACCATTTTATACAGATTTTATCCTTGTTCGTATTAGCGGAATTCGGCCCATCAGAAGAATCAAATTATGCAAATTTTTGGCGATGTAATGCATGAGCGGGATTCAGTGATATCAATTCTGACTTAATCAATGGAAATCAAGACTCTGAAAATGAAGGAGTAGGGGAAAAGGAAAGAAAAAGAGTTCCGATCTTCAATCACTATACCGAATGTATATTTCAATTTGCGATTTATTTCAGAACAAATGACAATCTATTAGTAATTGTTACTAGAGGATAACCATTGCTCGTCTCGCTTTAGATTCAGAGTCAAATTCTTATTTACATACCTATTAGTAAACAATATTGGCAAAGAAGTAGGAGAGAATATAATGGCATTTATCGAAGAACACAGTAGTGTAAAAATAACATTTACATTAAAGAATGACGTCGACGTCAGTTTGGATGAAATGTGTAAGATATGGCCAAAGCTTTAAAGTTTAGATAAATTATTGTGGGAAAACCTCCACTTTTAGGGCTTCGGTCCCTTTTATGATACCAGTAATCAATAAAGAAAATACATATTGAAAGCAAATTTCCGTCGGTCCGAACGTCTCGCAACATGTTAGATAACTAAATTACCTTTCAGCCAAATGCCTTCATATTCCAAACAACCAATATATTTAATTAGGCACCATATAATCCTGTAGGAAGTAATTTCAGTTTGGCAGGCACACCAAAATTAAATGAAACTTTTTAAGATACATCAAAATTTGTAAATCATACTTATAAATGATCTAGAAAGTAAAAAAAATGTGTAAACATCTGCTACCATGTTGTTTTCTGTGCGAATTTTTGTTCACAACTGATAAGCAGGCTAGTATACATTAAAAAAAATAAGATTCCTGTAATTTAGTGGATTTATGATATTCGTACTATAGACCATCTTTAAAAATTGTTTTGGTTGCCCTCTCCCGATCGACGGACTGAAATGTCCCGACTCAAACCTTATTTTCCATTCCAAGACAATATTCTTTTTATTCCTCTTATCCCTCAAACAAATATGTTAAAATTTTCTGGAAAACAATTTTTCGACCTACCTACCGACTCAATTTTTTTACCATGAGTCGAAAGAGGATAAAAAATATATATTATTTTAAAGATGGTATTACTGAAACGAATTTATATTCACAATTTAACATGTACATATAGAGGATAGTTTAAAGTAAAACATCTTTAAGAGTGTCATTCTGCAAAAGACTGGAAGAGAGCAGTGAAAAAGGTCATCAGGGTCATGTTTGTTTTTGTCTTGTGCACTTTCGAGGTCATTTTATTATAGATGCAGATAAGGGTTGGAATACGCCAAGGGTTTTTTGGACCACTATTTCAGGTACTTAAAGCAAACGATCGATATTATTGATAATTATGTTAAATAAGTGTGAAGAGAAAAAAAAACTTGAATGCTTTAATTTTGTCCGTCTTTTTGTCTTCACATGAATACAACGGTAGAATATTTCTGTCCCGTACATGCAAAATAATTAATGTCAATATTCAGAAACATTTATGTCAACATGCACGATAATTATGTCTACATGCAAGGTAATTGTGTTGACATGCATATTACAAATGTTATAAGAGAATCTAATTTTAATACGAGTCAATTTACTTACAAACGCCATTATCTGACAATACAGCATCTTCGCTACCCAAGGGTGACGGTCCGCTCCTCTCCTCTTTTCGAAAAGAGGAGAGAAGAGGATCTTCACCCTTGGATAGCAAAGATGACATTAAAGATGCAAGATGCAACATAATTATGTCAACATTATGTCAATATGCCACTATACACTGCTCATTGGAGCACACAGAAAACACATAACAGCGTTTGAGCACTATGATCATAAAGGCACCTTGCCCTAACCAAAAATTATTATAGATACATGTATATTGATCATTTTGACGGCTAGATGCATTAGCAACTACTTTTCTCTTGTAGGACAGCATATATTTATTTACGATACACATGATGAGTTAGTTTATAGAATAATCTCCAAGTTCTCCGATATATATTTATAGGAACTAAAAATAATGAATAAATATTAATATCTTATACCGTAACACCTGGTTCAAACAATTTTTTATGCTCGATTTTTTGAGTTGTGGTGGATGTGGATTGTTTGTTTTTAGGACTCAGTTTGTTTGTTATTGTTATACCTATATATAGCTTTGTCCGCAGATTTTGCAGGTGGCTGATACAATTATATTGAAATGTTGCAGATTTTATTTTAAAAAATATGTCGGAAAGAACAGAAACTTCTAATTTATAGTATTTTTTATCAACGGCATCATATGCAATTGTAGTTGTGCAAACGAGATTTAAAATGACCAGCACTGCAAGATAAATGGAGGGATAAAGCAGCTAGCCGGTTTGGTTTGACATACATGTATACATTTTTGCTTGCAATGATGAAGTTTAATATTTTTTCTATACCTACCCCAAATAAAATGCCACCTGACATTTTGTCACAACTTTACCAGTAAATTGCGACAACTGGTAAGTAGTCAATCTTATACTGCTGTACAATCTTATGTATATATATTTATACTTGTTCGGAAGCAATCTAAAAATTTTTTTGTCCATTTTCGTTCATAAAAAAGGTAGAAATGTATACGAAAATATTAATATTTAATATGTGTAGACAAGTAATCACAAGGACAATATGCAGAGACATTCAAGTTTGTAAATTGCAAAGTTCAGTCATTTTGTATAATCTTAAAAGATTAAGAAGAATTGGAATTTATTTACTACATTTACATTTCCTGAGAAAATTTGGCAGAATGAATAAAGTTGGAGTAAGGATCATTCCAACACACGGAAGAAGAAATATGTAGTACATCGTTAATCTGCTGACGTCACAATGTTCACACTTCCAACTTACAAAATTAGCTGCTATCCACGGAATCCAAAACAGAAAGTGCACAAAGACATTCAAATAAAATTTCTTTATCATTTCTTCATCTGTCTCGATTTTACTTTTCTCACATGTACTATCGTCTGCTTCCAGCTCATCCTCTGACGTTGCTGTTGACGTCAATATTCCGCAATCATGTAAACGTCTTTGTATTTCACGGAATTCTTTAAGTTTTTCATCAAGGCTTTTGCAATCAGTGTCATTCTTGCAATGCTTAAAAACACTGTCACTTTCATCTTCATTTTGTGATTCGGTTGCATCACTTTGTGGAGTAATTTCATCTAAAGAGCCCTGATGTATGGTTGGCGATTTTGGCCTTTGCCCTGTATCCAAACATTGTGCATTTTCTTCTGGACGACCTTGATTTATGGAATGAAATTTCTGTTTAGTGGATGGATGGCAAGCAACAAATGAAAAGATAGGTACTAAAATGGCGGTTACCGTTGTACATAGCACCGTATAACTATGTGAAGCACTGATGTCTTGTTCATCTAAAACATTGAATGTATTCGTTGAATTTTTGGTTTCATCCTTAGAATTAAACACCTGAATCAATATCGAAGGTACCATAAACACGGTAGAAACAATCAAAATATTAAAAGTCAAGCCAGCAGAAGTTCCTACTTTTTCACACAATTTGAATTTAACATAGTCATAAAAAATAATGGACAAAAGAGCGATGGAGTGAAATTGAAGAGAGAATGGCGATTCAATACTTATCCAGAAGTCTTCAACGATGAGAAACTCCGTGGATTCCATCGAATAAAGTCCAATTCCAACTGGCAAAATAAATAAACAATGAACAATATTTGCCAAGACACAGTTGTTCATCAAACACACTATAATTGGATAACATTTATAAGGTTCTCTGTTTAAAAATCTCAGTGAAATGCCGTTGGAAACCAACACAGCAATAAATATAAGGATCGAAATGAACCCCGGTATAAAACTCATTTTTTACACTTCCGTGTCGACCCGAGTAGTATTCAAAGTTATTGACTAAATGTATGAACAACCAATACTTGATGTCTGTTGTATAACTTTGTATTATATACAAGGTGGCACAATAAAGAGGAGTCAATTGACATATCGATTAATTACATTCGCTCAGATTTTTTTCTTCTTTGAGTAAGACACGCCTTCGTTTCATAACTGACCTTACTTCGTACTCACGCAGCGTCCAGCAGCTTTGTGATAATATCTTACTCGTTGTGAACTGCCTTGATCAGTGCTATGGAAATAGAGCACCATTTTTCTGAACTTATTGATTAGCACTGAAGAGGAAATGCTTTAATTAAGACTACACGTAGCAAGACTGGGAAACGAACAGTTAATTATAAACCACATCGTCTGTTACTGAGAAAGAGAAAAAGAGAGAGAACTATGACGAATTGCTCAGATATGCGAGTTTATTGATTGGATCATGTGGATATAAAGGATAAAGTTACATAACAGCGAACATCTCATATTCAGTTTTTTTCCTCATAATTTAACCTATGTAGTGTCATGGCAACCTCATAATATCTTATCTTTGGTATTCATAGTTCCTATCATATTTTAAACATCATGCCCATAGTATATGTGTAGTTTAATTCATAGTTCTAATTCCAAAAAAAAAATTATATTAAATTAAACAAGATCAACCAATGTATGTATCTTAATACTTTAAACCTAGTTTTAGAAAATTATGTATAAAACATATTGACCTCATATTAATTAGACAAAAAATCCTGTAGGAACGATATAAACAAGAGGCCCATGGGCCACATCGCTCACCTGAGAAGCTTTGACCATTCTGTTCTTTACCAAATTTCCCCCTTGTAATACATAATGCATCCCCACCCTACTCCACTGATCATAATTTAGACATTTTGAAATCTACACTACCCCATGATCCTTCCATGTGCACATAAGTTTCATCTTTCCTGGGTGGTTCTTGAGAGGAAGATTTTAAAGATTTTTCCTATATATTTCTATGTAAAACTTTAATTCCCTATTGTGGCCCCGCCCTTCCCCAGGGGTCATGATTTTTATAATTTAGAATCTACATCGTGTACCCTACCCGAAAATGCTTCCACATAAGTTTCAGATTTTCTGGCCCAGTGGTTCTTGAGAAGAAGATTTTCAAAGATTTTTCCTATATATTTCTACATAAAACTTTGATTCCCCATTGTGGTCCCGCCCTTCTCTTGGGGGTCATAATTTGAATAATTTAGAATCTACACTATACCAGGATGCTTCCACATAAGTTTCAGATTTTCTGGCCCAGTGGTTCTTGAGAAGAAGACTTTCAAAGATTTTTCCTATATATTTCTATATAAAACTTTGATTCCCCATTGTGGCCCCGCCCTTCCCCCGCGGTCATGATTTGATCAATTTAGAATCTACACTATACCAGGATGCTTCCACATGAGTTTTCATCTTTCCTGGCCCAGTGGTTCTTGAGAAGAAGATTTTTAAAGATTTTTCCTATATATTTCAACATAAAACTTTGATTCCCCATTGTGGCCCCGCCCTTCCCCCGGGGTCATGATTTGAACAATTTAGAATCTACACTATACCAGGATGCTTCCACATAAGTTTCAGCTTTTCTGGTCCAGTGGTTCTTGAGAAGAAGACTTTCAAAGATTTTTCCTATATATTTCTATGTAAAACTTTGATTCCCCATTTGGGCCCCGCGCTTCCCCCGGGGGTCATGATTTGACAATTTTAGAATCTACACTATACCAGGATGCTTCCACATGAGTTTCAGCTTTTCTGACCCAGTGGTTCTTGAGAAGAAGACTTTCAAAGATTTTTCCTATATAATTATATATAAAACTTTGATTCCCAATTGTGGCCCCGCCCTTCCCCCGGGGTTCATGATTTGAACAATTTAGAATCTACACTATACCAGGATGCTTCCACATGAGTTTCATCTTTCCTGGCCCAGTGGTTTTTGAGAAGATTTTTAAAGATTTTTCCTATATATTTCAACATAAAACTTTGATTCCCCATTGTGGCCCCGCCCTTCCCCCGCGGTCATGAATTGAACAATTTAGAATCTACACTATACCAAGATGCTTCCACATGAGTTTCATCTTTCCTGGCCCAGTGGTTCTTGAGAAGAAGATTTTCAAAGATTTTTCCTAAATATTTCTATGTAAAATTTAATTCCCAATTGTGGCCCCGCCCTTCCCCCGGGGGTCATGATTTGAACAATTTAGAATTTACTCTATACCAGAATGCTTCCACATAAGTTTCAGCTTTTCTGGCCCAGTGGTTCTTGAGAAGAAGATTTTTTAATGACCCCACCCTATTTTTGTCTTTTCTTGATTATCTCCCCTTGTGAGGGGACTTGGCCCTTTATTTTAACAATTTAAATTCCCCTTCACCCAAGGATGCTTTGTACCAGGTGTGGTCAAAATTGGCCCAGTGGTTCTTTAGAAGAAGTCGAAAATGTGAAAAGTTTACAGACAGACAGACAGACGGACAGACGGACGGACGGACGGACGGAGGGCGACGGACAAAATGTGATGAGAAAAGCTCACTTGAGACTTCGGCTCAGGTGAGCTAAAAATACTGGCTTTTTGCATTGTTAAATCAAGGATTTTTTGGGAAGTATATTTTGAATAAGTACTCATATAGTATGACTCAAAATCGCAGAGAAAATAGGGGGTCAGTGTGCATCTAACTGATCTATGGTACAATTAAGTTGACCTTTTTGCACTTAAACATTAACTCTTTGGTAAATTACTTCATCTCTATATTATTTATCAGATGTTACTACGTTAATAAATTTAATCTTATTTTACATAAAATGGTTTGAATAGTATTTATCATTGAACAAATCTTGCAAATTAATGCGCGTTTATTATTGTGTGACCTTTTTGCACTAAAAAAAACATATTTGGGGTATTAAAAACTAAATAGGCAATAAAATATTTTCTTATATCAAGCTTTTTAGGAGTTAAGTACTGATCAGTCACAAGTATCGAGTAGTTTAAAATAATGAAAGAAAAAGTTGGGGTCAGTGATGTTTATTTTGAAATATTGGTCAAAATACATGTATGTGATTTTCAGACCAAAAATGGTGTAAATTTTATCTTGACTTCTTTAATATATCTTCATTTCCTGGCAAAGTTTGTTGAGGGAAGCTGTAAAACTTGTTCTAAAAATATAAATTAAGACCTATATTAAGAGGCAGTCCACCGAAAAACCAGGCAATGGGTGGCACATTGCATGTCATGGATTTTAATTATTTTTTGCATGTAGCCTTACTAAAGTAAGTGTTTACACATGACAACATCAAAACAAATTTTAATGCTCTTCTAGTCCTATTTTTGGTAAATGCCTAATTTTAAGTGCAAAAAGGTCAACATGAGGGTAAAAAAAATACTACGTTTTTATTTTTTTTTTGTGTAAGAGAAACCCAAAAGCTGGATGTGTTGATGAATATTATTTATAGCATAGACTCTTATCTTTTATTTGAATAATAAATTAGACTCCAATTTATCTTTCTTTAGAAAAAATTATATGGTCCAAATTTGAGTTTAGCAAATGACTTTTTGAATTCAGTATCCAATTTTCATTGCGTTATAAAACCCAATACATTATTTGACCAGAATTTTTTTCTGATGTTATTTTGAATACAAAGTACAAACTTTTGAGTCACTCAATAAAATCAGTGGGAACAGGTATGTTGAAAGAAATAAAAGGAGTCAAATTTACCTATTTTTTAAAATAATTTTCCCAAATGAAACCGATCCCGACCGGAATTATATAAAGAAGAAAATACTATAATTTTAAAACATTGCTCTGACGTCATGCCTTTGTTCTTGCAGTTTTAAAATTTACCTGTAGCCGTCCGATAATAATAATTACCAGTCTGATAATAAATTATCGGCCGGCAATGATAACAAAATCGGACATTATTTAAAAAACAAAAAGGAGAGTGAAATTGAGGTTAAATATACGAAAGCCCAGAAGGCTCATTCGAGATTCGAGTTTCCAAATACGAGATTCGAAATTCGAGATTCAAAATTCGAAATTCGAGATTCAAAATTCGAGTTTCGAGATTCAAGATCCAAACGAACCAATCAAAAGCGGGTTTAACATTTGATTACTTCCCTTTATTATGTTTTTACTATCAAAAAATAGTTCAATAAAATTATATCAAATGGGTCATTTGATTAAATTACAATGCAAGAAAAAGTGTTATATATTTTAGAAGGAAATTTAAATAATTAATGGATTTTTGATCAGCAAAAAATATTTTTATCTTAAATATTAAATAAATTTCATATATTAAGAGTATATATATTTTTGAATTGTCTACTAAACTTAATTCTTATGCAGCAAGTGTCAAAAATCGGCCGCAAACCAATTAATTTTTCCTTTATGAAGCAACTAAAGACTATGGAGATCTGTTTTTAAAAAATCTTATATTTATCTGTTAATATATATCCTCGTGACATTAAACGCTTGTGCACGACATTGCATAATTTTCTTAATATAATGCATGTTCAGTATTACATGTATGAGCAAAGTACCCCTGGTACTCTGCGTCAACAACTTTTGAACCGTGGGCCCACATGGCATTTACATTAAAAGTTTAAAACTAAAATCTAATGTAATCTACAACTAGATATGCAGCTAGTGTAGTTTAATTTAATAAAAAGCCATTGTGGCCCCGCCCTTCCCCCGGGGTTCATGGTTTGAAAAATTTAGAATCTACACTATACCAGGATGCTTCCACATGAGTTTCATCTTTCCTGGCCCAGTGGTTCTTGAGAAGAAGATTTTTAAAGATTTTTCCTATATATTTCAACATAAAACTTTGATTCCCCAATGTGGCCCCGCCCTTCCCCCGGGGGTCATGATTTGAACAGTTTAGAATCTGCACTATACCAGGATGCTTCCACATAAGTTTCAGCTTTTCTGGCCCAGTGGTACTTGAGAAGAAGATTTTCAAAGATTTTTCCTATATATTTCTATGTAAAACTTTAATTCCCAATTGTGGCCCCGCCCTTCCCCCGGGGTTCATGATTTGAACAATTTAAAATCCACACTATACGTGGATGCTTCCACACAAGTTTCTGCTTTTCTGGCCCTGTGGTTCTTGAAAAGAAGATTTTTTTAATGACCCCACCCTATTTTTGTCTTTTCTTGATTATCTCCCCTTGTGAGGGGACTTGGCCATTTATTTTAACAATTTTAATTCCCCTTCACCCAAGGATGCTTTGTACCAAGTTTGGTCAAAATTGGCCCAGTGGTTCTTGAGAAGAAGTCGAAAATGTGAAAAGTTTACAGACAGATGTTACTACGTTAATAAATTAAATCTTATTTTACATAAAATGGTTTGAATAGTATTTATCATTGAACAAATCTTGCAAATTAATGCGCGTTTATTATTGTGTGACCTTTTTGCACTAAAAAAAAAAAACATATTTGGGGTATTAAAAACTAAATAGACAATAAAATATTTTCTTATATCAAGCTTTTTAGGAGTTAAGTACTGATCAGTCACAAGTATCGAGTAGTTAAAATAATGAAAGAAAAAGTTGGGGTCAGTGATATTTATTTTGAAATATTGATCAAAATACATGTATGTGATTTTCAGACCAAAAATGGTTTAAATTTTATCTTGACTTCTTTAATATATCTTCATTTCCTGGCAAAGTTTGTTGAGGGAAGCTGTAAAACTTGTTCTAAAAATATAAATTAAGACCTATATTAAGAGGCAGTCCACCGAAAAACCAGGCAATGGGTGGCACATCGCATGTCATGGATGTTAATTATTTTTTGCTTGTAGACTTACTAAAGTAAGTGTTTACACATGACAACATCAAAACAAATTCTAATGCTCTTCTAGTCCTATTTTTGGTAAATGCCTAATTTTAAGTGCAAAAAGGTCAATATGAGGGTAAAAAAAATACTACGTTTTTATTTTTTTTTATGTAAGAGAAACCCAAAAGCTGGATGTGTTGATGAATATTATTTATAGCATAGACTCTTATCTTTTATTTGAATAATAAATTAGACTCCAATTTATCTTTCTTTAGAAAAAATTATATGGTCCAAATTTGAGTTTAGCAAATGACTTTTTGAATTCAGTATCCAATTTTCATTGCGTTATAAAACCCAATACATTATAATTATGACCAGAATTTTTTTCTGATGTTATTTTGAATACAAAGTACAAACTTTTGAGTCACTCAACAAAATCAGTGGGAACAGGTATGTTAAAAGAAATAAAAGGAGTCAAATTTACCTATTTTTAAAAATAATTTTCCCAAATGAAACCGATCCCGACCGGAATTATATAAAGAAGAAAATACTATAATTTTAAAACATTGCTGTGACGTCATGCCTTTGTTCTTGCAGTCTTAAAATTTACCTGTAGCCGTCCGATAATAATAATTACCAGTCTGATAATATATTATCGGACGGCAATGATAACAAAATCGGACGGTATTTAAAAAACAAAAAGGAGAGTGAAATTGAGGTTAAATATGTCCAGAAACCCCCAATAAAAATGTAAGGAAAAAATTCAGGGAAAGCAAACGCAAGGAATTTAAGGTGCTACAAAATAGCGAATCCATGAAAAAAAAATCTGAGTTTAAACTTTCCACAACATTAATACTTTCCACTTTTCAAAAGAATTTTTGATACAGCACTTTGAATAAGCGAATTTAAATCCATTTCTGAAAAAGAGTCTGCAAGTCTCCTTATTTTATGTTTGTTTCCCGATGGCCACGCTTTTAACACATGAGAATATTTCCATTATCTAAACAAAAACTTCAGGGTAAAAATCCGCATTTTTACTTTCCATGGTGATGGTTATAATATAACCAAAAATTATGTCAGTATCAATTTCAATTTATGCACATCATAAATAAAAATGTTCCCCCCAAAAAATCTTTCACCACCGGACCCCTGCCCTGCTAAACTAAACGACTGCCATTGAATTAATGAAATGAAACAAGAGTTCACTCACTTTTTTACTATCTCATCTCTTTTATCTACTTATCAGACGGGTAGAAAACAATGGATGCCTAAACTCTCATTGTGTTATTATCGGACTCCTCCAGGTAACTTTTGGACATTTGAATGGCAATGTTTTAAGTAAGATATATGCCTCATACTATTCTATATGCAAAATTATCAGACAGTTTTCGGCCCTAACGGGCCTCAAACAGTCTGATAATTTTACATATAGAACAGTATTCGGCATATTAGTCTCGTTCAACCAGACCCTCGGCTGTCTCCGTAAATCTCCGGGTGGTCGTATATATTTAAATAACTAATGTCTTCTATGTACATGAATATTAATTACATATATTTACATTCGTTGTATTTTTCTAGTAAGCCAACTGTGAAATTGATTTGAAAACCATTTTCGTGTATACTCACGCGTAGAAATATAATATACACGGAGAAACGTGTGTTAATGTGACGTCACAATGAGGCTGCAGCGACGTTAGTAAAAATGCAACGATATAGGGCAGCGAGAAATTCAAATATTTAGCATATTTTGCTTCCAAACATGTAAAATGTAAATGTAAGGTATGTTTTTCAGTTTAGTGTGAATTATTGGTGTGTGAATCACACAGACTTGCACGTAGGCATATTTTTCATGAAGCGCTAGCGTGCTTCATGTTATATGCCTACCTGACAAGTCTGTCTGATTCACACACCAATAACTCACACAAAACTTAAAAAAATTCCTTAAGTAAAACAACTGTTTGATTTCTTGATACTCGGTATTTTAAAAAATGTATCTGTACATGCATTATGCAAAAAATGAGAACAGACAGCTTTCTAGCTTCATTATTTTTCTTCTTTCCATTCAAGATATTTTTTTTTCTCAGGAATTAAAGAGTTAAATTCTATCACTGGCGAAATTAAACTTGCCTAAACACAGAAAATATTTTTATGTGTACAGTTTCGACTTTATCCAAGTTTCTTTTTATCTGTCACCTTTAAAGTCTCTCCCCCTACATTTTCCTCTTTAACGAAATTTAGTTATATGTAAATAAGAAAATAAATTTCATTTATAGTATCATTATATTTAAGAGTCCATAAATCGCAAGGATAAAGCAGGGGGTGGGGGGCATCATGACATCATTACTTTTAAAAAATGGTTTCATTAACGTGAAAACATTTTGGAGGGGGCATCATGGCATCATTACTTTTAAAAAATGGTTTCATTAACGTGAAAACATTTTGGCCAATATAGTCACATGTTTTAACTCCATATTAAGGACAGATGATACAAACAAATTTTATCTTTGGAGGAGACTTTATATCATATCACAAGTTTAGAAAAGGGGATAATTCTTAGAATTTTTTTTCTCCTAAGAATTGGAAAATGAAAAAGACTTGGAAAATATTAGTAATATTTCGATGAAATTTTAAAAATAGATTAAACACACTCAGTAAAGGTTTACAGATGAGAATAAATTTAAGAATATGTTAACTTGGTGCTAAAAGTGTAATATAAACTTTAGAAAAATATATCAAGCAAGATGAATTTTATGAGGAAAAGCAAAATGGTAAAAATCAGCCCAAATAATATATAGTAATTTATACCATTTTGCTTTTCCTAATAATATTCACCCGGCTCGGTATATATTTCTAAAGTTTATATTACATTTTTAACACCAAGGTAACATATTCTGAAATTTGTTTACACCTGTAAACCTTTACTGAGTGTGATTTGTCAATATTTGTTTTTTATTGAAATATTAGTTATATTTTGGAACTCTATTTCATTTTCCAGTTCTTAGGAGAAAAAATTCTAAGAATTATCCAATTTTCTAAACTTGTGACATGATATTAATTAAGTCTCCTCCAAAAATAAAATTTGTTTGTATCATCTGTCCTTAAATGTAAGTGTGTAATTGTTTCAATGGCCAAATTATAAAATAAATAAATATTAAATAAATAAAATAAAAAGAAAAGAAATGTTTCACTTAACTATCTTCCATTTCTGGGGAGTTCAGCAGTAATTTACCACAATAAATATATTTTTATTACTTATTTTTCAGGGTTTTTATTCATTTTTTAAGCGTACCGCAGATTGCTTATTATGATTTGACTGCACAGATAAATATATTAATAAAAGTTTTTACAAATATCACGAAGTGAACATCTCAAATTCGTTGAATTAAATGATGCGTAAATCTAAAATATTCATCATTGATTCCTGAAAATCAGAAGAAAATAAAATCTCTTCATCCCTATTTTATAAGAAATGTTCATTATGAAAACGTCTTTTATTATTTTTTTTACGCATATCCTAGTAAATCAGTTAAAAAAAAAGTTCTCAGACATGTATAAAATTACTTATCAAAACGGACTTGTTTTAATACATCTAGCTGAGACGCTGCCCATGTATAAAATAATCTTTTTTCTAGACACTTTTACGCAAAGCATTTACAAACTTGACAAAACTTGCAACTATTCCATTGTGACGCAATACTAGTCAGGTATATGACGACACTGATACATCAATGGAAACGTGGATTCAACCTGAATATAATAGAGCCAATTTTAATATAAAGGATCACTTCGTTATAAATAGGGATCTGACCTATAGGACCGGGCTTGGTTTTATTCTCTACAAAAAGCTTGTCGATTTCCGTTCTGATTAATGACATTAGGCTGAATACATATAACAATTTGTTTTTCCTAAATCTTTATTTTAGTGAGTAGAGATAGGAGGAACCCTTTTTATTGATTTACTGAGTTTGTTATCTCCAAATGTAATAATTGATATGTGTCTTTACTTCTCTTTGTGCATAAAAGGTAATGTCTACTGTCTATGAAATTCTATTCTTTATGTCTAGGCTATTTATCCGTGGATATAAGAAAAACTTGTCATTAATGTGTGCAAATTATAAAGGCCAAAATGAAATCCAAGGGAGTGCATTTACTGAAATATGAAGCCAAAATCAATGTGATTAAATTCTAAGGAATATATACAATTGAATTTCATCGCAGCTCAATGCTGCCAAGAATACCCGTATTGAGTAACACACAGTGAGTTATTCTTGTCCTCGTAGAAAGTGTGCTCATACTGAGGATTGTTCCGCCTGACTGACAACTGTACATTGGATTGTTACCATTTGATATCTCTTTTATTGTCTCTAATATCAAGAATGGGCATGCATAAAGGATAGATAATTGACGAAAAAATACACAAGTCTATAAAAAAAAGTCTATGAAAAGGCGAAATTGAAAACTTTATAAGTGTTGTACCAGGTGGATTCGAACCCCCGACTTTAAAAAGAGAGTATTTAAGGTTTCAAAGTCAGCGCATGTATTTTTTTTTTATCTTTTTAAAGTCAGCGCATGTATCATTACTGAGCTAGTCTGACTATAATAATATCTGGCATAAATTTAAAGCAGATTATGAGCATAACCTGCTTACGCGGGCTATGTATTTTTCCTGCAACAGCTGCTTCCGTTAATTCCAGTAATAACAAACAAAGAAAGCATTTTATTGTTTAAAATTCTCTATTTAGAAACACTAAACGATATCAATTATCCACATGATATATATCTTCCCATTTGTGCATCACACGTTGCTTTATACATTTTTTTTATACTTACGACATCATTTTATCGTAATTGCTAGAAAGTAGGTGTAATTTTGTTCTTGATATTATAAATCTTCTCTCTCAATCCCTGTAAAAAAGAAAAGGACATGCTTTTAAATAATCATATTTTTCCTTTAGGTTTCTTTGTATTTAGTAAAGATTCACCTAGTGCCTCGAAACCTAAACCTTTGTCTAAGTGGTGTCCCGGTACGTACATATTTTAAGTATCTGGTAGTGTCAATATGTCATTATGATTATATATATTTTTTTAATAGAAAAAAAACATTTTTTTGTACCCTAATTGAAACTAAATGAAATTTATTTTTGCTTTCACTTAACTTCCATTTACTAGTGAATATTTTTATGTTGTATCAGTGTTGAATATTTACGTTTTCTAAAGAACTTATTTCAGGCTCAGAGTTCAAGGCTAGCATGTGGTGGAAAAGGGGGGCTCATTCTCATTCTCGGCAATTTTTATAATTGCCTGGGAGAGTTCGACCATACTGCAATAAAAAGTGGGGGTTGGGCAGAATAAGTTAATGAAATTGCAAAATAGGTTAATGAATAATACATAATGATAAGTTGAAAAATCTCAACAACAAAAATCCAGCTCTCTATTTAGAACAGCACATCCCCCATCACCACCACCTCTTATGGTGCTCCGGGCCTGCAAATTTTGGCATGGATGAAAAGTTCGATGAAATGTATTTTTGATTTACAGAAATGACTCCGGAGATAATTCAAGAGAAGGTTGATGCTATTCAAACTAACTTAACCATCGACAGAAAAAACACAACTAAACACAAGCGTACTCTGATAAGCGCCCCAGATGAAAGGATTTCTGCCAGGAACCTTGGATTAGTCGGAGTAGTCGTCATTTTTCTCGTCGTCTTTGTCATCGTTTCTTTCGACTTTATCAACATTTTTCAGATTTCCCGAAATAAACGCCCAGGTTTCAAAGAGGATTAAATGCCTCTTGTCGAGTTTTACATCAGTCAAGTACCATGAATATTAAGAATTGAAAACGCGATTTGTCAAACATTTTAAAAAAAATCTTTGACCAAAAAAAAGGTTATATGTTACTATGCTTTGGACTATATTATATTATATTATATTATATATTATTTCCACAACAAAAATATCCTTTTAAATTTCTCTGTGAACAAAAAACACCCTTAAGTTTTTTGATGTCTTTACAAGAATCTATCGGCATATTTGAATGTCTGCGTGATAGAGATCTCGATGTTCATTTTCAAAACGTTTAACTGTATGTTTGATGTCTTGAAAAGAGGGTATTTAAAGACTCTTTTAATTAATTTTGATGTTTTTGTACAACCCAGCGGGCCATAGGGGGTTTGGAACCATATTCTTTTTTCTCATAATACTTACTCTTCGATGCTTCAATCCAAAATGGTTGAAATAGGTTCAATTTCAGTGAAGAAGCAGAAAATGACTGACGCACGATAAAGTTTGCCAAGGTACAATGAACAAAATCGAAATGAAAAAAAGGTCACCTGAATGACACAAGTGAACCTAAAATACCCCCATTTATTTGTACACCCATGCAGTATAATACACACATGTTGCAAATTTCCATAATAAAAAGCTTAAAATGTTTCAAAACCATAGGAAAGTTACAAATGCATAACGTAACTAATGGAATAGAGAAACCAAGATTTCAAAGTGAGGTAATTATGGTAGATTGATTTGCCCTTGTACCAAATTAATATCATTTAATTGACGGATTACAAAACGCTCATCAAGAGCTCGAGGCCCAGGTAGGTTCCATTCAGGTTCGACTGCATGTCTTTTTTAAAGACACATGAGCAGGTGGATTTCAATGAACAAAAATGATATAATGGGCATCTAAAACGGGTACCGTCCTTGGCGACAAAGACTTACAACAACCAGATTACTGTGTGCAAAAATTAAACAAATTATCACTGACGAGGTTTGATTGACTTTAATACACATAGCAATATTGATAGACATCATTTTGTGGGTAGTTTACACTCTTTTAAAGAAACATTTGACAATTTGAAAAAGCTTAGTACTGAAAGGTCACCCTATGTTTTGAAAAATTGTGAAAACGACAGCGCGTAAGAATATCTAAACAATTATTTTTAAAAAAATCAAAAATTAGAGTTATCAACGATTGTCTGAAATTCAAACAGATAATGAAACTTGAATCCATTGCTTTAAACCCTAAAAAAAAATTTACAATGAGATGCACTTGACAAAAACAGCGAAGATCAGAGAAAAGCAAAGAATTTTAACAGCATGAAAATAGTTATATATGCCATTTCCTTAATTATTAGTGGTCTTGTTGTTCAAATTTTTATTCGGGGAGACAGTTAAATTTCTTGAGAAGTCTAGAAAGCAAAATTTAGCAAAAAAAAAAATCGAAAGGTTAATGAAAGGGTGGAATCAGAATCAGGAATCCACTGCATTAAATGTCTTCATGACAGTGTCCAAACCCACACGCCATGAGGAGTAAAGGAGTTTTGGGAATAAACAAATAATTAATATTTTCTCACTACAACAATATTCGCAAGATCTTTCACCCTTTGACTTGTTTCATTTTTCTAAACTTGAAAAAACACAACTTTCAGAAAGAAGAAACAGGTCTAAGAAATCAAAGAATCTGCCAGATTCCAGTATACGAAGGGCCATACTCAAAAATGTGTTCTAAAATAATCAGAAATTGTATAAAATTGTTACGGACATATTTTTTTGATTAAAAGAGAATATTTAAGTGAAATCATTAAGATTAAATCATAGAAAAGTGTTTTTGTTTCTCTTTGAGCAACGGAGGACATTATTTATTGAACAGCCCTCGTATACAGGCAACTGATAAAATGATAATGAAAACAATTATAACTTTCAAAAATAAAAATATAATTTTTATTATCTATACAAAGAAATTTTAGCCCCTGTTTTATTTTCGCCTTTTTCATTTGAACTAACTTAAAAGAGGGCAAATTCAAAAAATGCAGAAAAAGTTCCTATAGATATATATATACACGCTATATATGAACGCCGATTTTTGTTTGAAAAGAAATTATTCAATGATTTGGGACACATGGAGTGGAATAAAAAATAAATCCTTTCATCAATTTTTTTCTAAAACGATGTAATAACTAACCAATTAAGCAATATCTGCAATTAAGAATTCAGTCTTTTCATGAATGTTGAAGAAGGAAGTGCTTAAACAGTATGTAGACACGCATGTCCGCATATCCGCGGGAAATCGTAGCCAACGAGGTTGTGACTACGATTATTAATAAAAGGTTGATAAAAGGTTAATATGTGTCATTGCAGAGTAGATGGTTGATATTGATTACATTAAAAGATATGTATCTCTAAGAGTAAGACGTTTTTCCATCCATATCAAAAGTTAGTTGTACTCTAAACGGCAAACCTCGTGTTCTTGACGCCATGATTGTTTATCAATCCAAAAGTAGCGACGGCGTCACGTAATGGATTTATTTAAATAGAAGCATGACTTTCCTTGCAGGATAATAAATAATTATAATTTGACATCTTTATAGCGCGTTCAATTTTGATGTTGTATTTTACAGTATTTTCGTTACTTTTATTGGTAAACAAAAAATGTAAATTCCCAACTTTTTAAACAGACACAAGTTATAGCGTGTATTACTTTAAATTAGGACAGTCAATATTGTTTGCAAGTATATAAGAGCGAAAATAGCCCGGGCGATTTTACCCCCCTCTATGCAGTAATTCAAATTTTAAAAAGTTCAAATGATTTAAAAATAATATGTCTTTTTTCTTAAGATTTTATTTTATTCATGATTTTATTTGAAAAGTAGGAGGGCATATATAGTGATCTGGGTCTCTCTTATCTTTTATCCGCAACCCTCCTACTGAATAAATTTAATGATACTTTCACAGATTCTTTATTTCATAATGCCATTGTGCACCTCCTACATGTATTTAGATTCTGATCTGAAACTTATTTCAGTACTCTCAGTGCAAAACATTGACTTTGCCATTATAACTATCAAATGAGATGCGGTAGTATTTTTAGTGAACTTTTATCCCATATATTACGATATTTAGGTCTAAAATATGTACATGTATTCTGTTTACTGTACATTTTTGTAAAATGTGTATTTCATTGCAATTTATTGTGGATTTAGGATTTTTGAATATAATTTGCTATATATATATGTGTTTCTATTACATAATGTGCTTGCTTATGTTCATATATACATATACCATATGTTGACGTATCTCTGTTGCTTTCTTATTTATTTATTTATTTATTTCTAAATGGCAATTCAAATGCCAACCTGGCGTTTTCATTTGTGTCAGAGACAGCACCGCCAACTTAGGTATCCATTAAAAAGTAGTTACAACGATTTTATAGATAGAGCAATCCCTCACTCTATGATAATTTTGGAAAAAGAACTAGCATTCTACATCACAGCAGGTACCTAATGTACTATTATTGTTATATAAAGGCTGATTGTATAAAATTCTTTAGACATAAAATTCAAACCAGTGTTAATATTTTGTCATTCTAGTTACCCCTTAAATGATATGAATAAAGATACGAGTTTTGTAAGTAATCTAAATGGGATTGAGTTTTTGTACTCTATTGCATGACAGGGAACACAACGTGATTAATCATGTATAGTATTTTGTAGTATACCACCATAGTCCTAAAAGGGTTAGAAAAGTATCTTTTCTTGTACCAAAATTTTAAAGCAATATGAGCTGTGTTTTTGAGAAATTTATTTTACTGTAAAAATTTCCTATTATGATAAATTTATATGTAATTTAAACTTTTATGATCAATTAAACTAAAACAAAACATAAAATTGTATTTGAAAAAAGACTTCTGTACATTCTTATATAGAGTAATATATAAGAAATCAAATATTGTAAAGGAGACAATAATGTAAATTTGCTTTAATTAAAGCTTATATATAGCTTTTCCATCAAACATATGAACAACAGAAGTCTATAAATACTCTTGTTTTCTCTAACTAAAATAGTTAATTACAATTTTGCAACAAAAATTTCCGACATCAGAGATGCAGCTCATATTGTTTTAAGCAAAAGTAAATAAGTCCCTGTAAAGCTCTAATAATTTTGAATTATAATATGCATATGATTGATCTAAAATATTACCCAGAGAAAAAAAACAAATTTCATGTAAAAACTTGATAAGCAAGAAAAAAATAAAGAAAAAAGAAAGAAATAGCCAAATTGCAGAACTAGAAAATAGAGTGAAGGGGGTGTTAGGTTCCAAATTCTTTTACTTCTAAATTTTATTCATACTTTATTCATACTCTACTACAATACCCTTACTTGACCATACTGCAACAAAAAGGGGAAATTGGCCATTCATTGTGAACATGGTAAAAAGTTGTGTTTGGAGAAAACTGGAACCCCTCCTCCTGATGCTACGTGCTTGTATAGACTGATAACTTCAAGCCGTCTCTACTCTTGGGTGTAACATGATGGACTTTGTCACTCGATCACGCATTATCATTGTCATTGGTAGTATAATAACACACACTGAATATTATTTCCATTTTTTTTTATTGAAAACCATTGCCGTTTATCAGTCAGTAAGCCACTAAGCAAGCCTCCTACATTAATTTCAAGAGCAATGTCTCTTCCATCAGTTATGAATACAGTGGCATACCCATCCATTGCAGAGTATTTTATTGTATTTAATTTTAATTTAAATGTGTTTCATGCAGCTATAAATATAAACAATAAATTATCTTTCTTTGTTAACTAAGGGAATTAACGTCACATCTGTTGCAGAAATTTTATTTATACAAAATCCGCTATTTTCTCACAGCTGCGACATTAATTCCCATCCTTACATCCAAAGAAAACAGAGTTTGGCTTAAACGACCTCTAATTGCACAGTGTACGGGGACTTAACTGCATCATTAACTTTAATATTGAACTCGGCTGTGCATATTGCATAATACACTCTAAACCGAAATAGAAGTTGTGCAATGAACATGCTTACTGCGTAGATGTTTTTGATAGAAACTGCGTAGATGTTCATAATAGAAACTGCAAAGACTTTTAAAGGGTGATTTCTAAAGAAATTACTTCCAAATTGACATTCTTTGAAAAATTTATATCATCAGATTGAATAATTATGAATTCTATTTATAGAAGTTATTGAATGATATGGATATAACGAAAAGCACTAGTATTCATGCTCAAAAATCCATTAAACAATACAAAATTGGAGCAGAGCAAACACAGACCTCATGTGTCATGGAGGAGTGGGCATACCTTTTAGAGTTTCTTTTATACATGTACAGTGTATGTTTAAGAAACTGGAGTTTGATATACAAGTCTTACAAATAGATTTTGAAGTTACACTATATGTTGCACTGCACTCCTGACATTTGATATAAATTTTATTTCACATTGTTTTAAGAAATATAACACAGAGTAACTTATTCTTAGTTTGTGAATCAGTTCGTCGGTTTAAAGACTTTAAAAAATTATTATTTGCAATATGTATTACATATATATTGTATTTAAAATATACGAAAGGTGATGAAATTATTGAGTGAATTGAATGTAAGATGTCTGTAATTTGTTTACAGATATTGTGTTTTGAACATAAAATAATATCAAAGGTTTTTTTTTTCCATTTTTTAAAGATAGATGGATATCATCAATTTTTGAACAGTTTTGTCGCACTCCTGGCTGCATTAAGATTGTAGATTAATATCATGGTAAATTAAGATCATAGATCACAAACATCCATTAGGTCAGCATCACGTTGTAACCAAATTATACAATATTTTTTGTCCAAAACTTCAAAATTAAAACACATGATAGTATTTAAACCTGACTTTATATCTTGAATTATTCCTTGTTTAATATGTAAAAAAAAAAAAAATAGCGGAAAAATATATATAGTTATATTTAAAAAAGATAAATTGTTTTGTTGCACATTTTCCTACACAGGGTAAACACTATAAGCAACTGAGATAATCAGAAACATTTTACTCATCATATTTATCTTTATATAAATATTTGTGTTTGATCTACAATATTTCTTACATATTTGTTGCAATCCTTTCTAAATTATTTAAAAAGATAATGTATAGGGAAGTCGTTACATGCAAATTGAGTTTAAAAAAAAAATGTGTAGCACTCCTGACTAATATACCTGTAGGTCTTAAAACTGACAGAACCTGTTATTGATAATAAAATCAATTTCGTAAAAATGTCATTTTATCCAAAATAAAAAAGATAATCCTTCTCGAGAGAGACGTTAAATGACATACTTTCAAACTTTGAGTATTATCAGGAAAGTCTTTATTTTCAACATAAACCATGCTTGTCAATTCTGCAGATCTTCAATTTTTTTTTTTTATGACATTTGTTAAAATAAAACTCCTGACATTTAGCCTCTGCCGATACATAAAAATGTATTTGCATTGCCTGTATTTTAAGTGCATTATGATAAATATATTATGGTCATTTTCTTAATTCACCCTATATGTATATGCCTGAGTAGGCAATTATTAGGGTACCTTAACTTAATATGCTGAAATCTAAAATGTGCATTATATACTGAGCTAGGTAATTGTTTATAGTATATCATAGATACAAAAGGTAAGATAACGAACACTGTTCGATCTCAAAAAAATTGTAAAGTCAATTCAGTTAGTTGATATTAGCAAAAAACACGAACCTGTGGAAATTCTGGAGTTGGGATCAGGTCCCTGAGAGGAGGAAGCATCCCCTGTTGACCGGTCACACGTGTTGTGAGCCCTGTGTACTGATCAGAAAGGCGGATATTTCCTTACTCAAATTCAGTATAAAAGGAAAGGCCTGACAATTCGTATAAAACAAGTCGGCCAAAATACCTACCAATGATAGGTTATAACAAAGTCATTATATCGGCCATAGAATTTACGAAATGCCGACTTTAAAAGAGGCTGTTGAAATCCCTGTGACATCAACTTATGAGTGATTAGCCTGTCTTGCATTAAAAATTCATAGTTCATCTAGCAAGCTCTTAAGAAACAAAAAAAACACCATAAGCAGCTGATAAAAGAAAATTACTAATGAAAGCATGTTAACAAGTTAAGTAATAGAAAGAGAACGGACTAGGTATGAAAAATATTAATTTGTATTAGACTATATACGTACATGACCCCTCATGATACATCAAGGACACGAGCACACTATAGAGCTGAAAAAGTAGAACTGATTTATACGGAATTGGATGCAATATTGAAGTATAATGTAATGATACACTATGGAATAGGGATGTACTTTTACAGAATAGAAGAAGAATGTAATATAAGACCAAAGAAGAAGGATACTGCAGTACATCATATAAACGTATAATGTAATAATACAGTATAGAAGTACGAAAGCCCAGAAGGCTCATTCGAGATTTTCCCGCATAGGAAAACCAAATGTACTTGTGGACAGGGCATCCCCCCTCTCGATATTCAACCCCAGGGCTTATTGGACTTTTCTCACAACATATATCTAATACACTTATTCATCGTGTGTTCAATGCCAAAAAAAAATAGTAAAAACCCAGAATAATCGCTCAACACAAAAAATACCCCACTATACATTATAAGTTTGTTTACGTTTTACGCCCGCTGCTATTTCTAGGTTTAAAACTATACATTTATTTTAACTTAAAATGTTGATTAAAATTAACTGTCTCTACATATATTTCTGTCTTAGTCCATGCTATCGGATTGACTCTGCATCTCGTAATAATCCCATATTTTCTCTTTAAATGACATCTCTCTTGTATAGTGGGGAGGGGTAATGTATAATGGGTTTTTTTTTGGTTAAACGATTAATTTGGGGGTTTTACGCCCGTGATGTTTTCGTATTGTACACATTAATAAGTGTAATAAATATAATTTGTTAAAAAAATTGTCCAGTAAGCCCTGGTATTGAATATCGAGGGGGGTGGGGGGGGGAGGGGTCCTGTCCACAAGTACCTGTGGTTTTCCTATGCGCGGAAATAAAAAAAAAAATAAGTGTAGAAGATAATACAAAAATATATATACTCCTGATATATGTAATCTATTTAATATTTAAGAAGCTATAATATAAATTGAAGTATATCTTGCTGCAAAAATCCAATAATTATTTAAATTTCCTTCTAATATATATAAAACACTCTTTTTTGCATTGTAATTTAATCAAATGACCCATTGGTTATAATTATTTTAAACGATTTCTTGATAGTAAAAACATAATAAAAGGGAGCAATCAAATGTTGAATCCGCTTTTGATTGGTTAGCTTGGATCTTGAATCTCGAAACTCGTATTTCGAATCTCGAATTTCGAATCTCGTATTTTGAAACTCGCTTCTGATTGGTTAGTTTGGATCTTGAATCTCGAAACTCGAATTTCGAATCTCGAATTTCGAATCTCGTACTTTGAAACTCGAATCTCGAATGAGCCTTCTGGGCTTTCGTAATAGAAGTATTAAGTGTGCAGTATTGCAGTATAAGAGGATGTACTGTAACATAGTAGAAGTTGAATACATTGTTAGGCTATAGAAGGAAATTTCTAAAATAAAACTTTTGCAGCATTCAAGGAGGAAGAAATATTATATAGCATCGCAAGGAATGTAATTTTACAACATAGAACGAGGATGCAATATAACTAGATTACTAGAAGGTAGTTATTACAGTAGAGAGGTGAATGCAATACCATAGTATAAAACTAAAATGTAATTTAACAGTATAGATTGAAGTTGTAATACATATATATTACAGTACAGGGGGAAAATGTATTATCACTCTTAGAACAGAAATTCTAATAAACGGTTGATTTACACTTTTAATTGAGGACTTCCGAATTCCTACAGGATGAAACTGCACCTTTCAGTCAACTGAATTATCACTGAAAGGTCTATTAAAGTGACTTAATATGGAACTCTGACTTTCTTTCACCATTTAGTGAGTCCTGTAACCTTTCACACCGAATAGCAGAGCTTATCCTGTGTTTGTGAATCTCAAGTATCTCTATTTACTTAAACATCGCAGAAAAATCAATGACTCAAAAACTCTATTCCTGTATCGAACACACTCAGAAACTATATACCTGTAATCGAACACACGCAGAATCTCTTTACCTGTAATCGAACAACACAAACTGTACATGTTTACCTCTAATCAAAGTGTGGCCAATATATGCCATACAATAAACTATAAACTTATAAAATGTGTTTTTAATTCTAGAAATTCATATGTATGCTTACAAATGCAAGGAATTAGTCTTGTGTATTGAATTGTGGGGGTCTGGGTAGGATAAGTCATTATTGTCTTTGATAACTCCAAGTACATGTACGTGATTACCATGTCTACATTTTCATACTTTTAAATGCTGATAAACGTTTTATATTTCACCAACGATAGGTGGTAAATGATTTTTTATCAATAACCAACGCAAGGAATGAAAAATACTTGACATTTTCTAATTGAGAATTAAAATATAAAAATTACTGTCTTGGTTACCGTGGTAACACAGAGAAGCTTAATAAAATGTGTTGTTTAGATTTAAATACCGGTAATACTGCTTTAGTAAGGAAAGACGTTAACTTTTAAAGAGATACTATGACGCACAAAGGCGAAAATTGACAAACGTAGAATTTTGCATAATCCTTGTAAAGGATGTATTCGCTTTAACAAAAGAATTGACCTATAGGAGAGAACAATTTTCCGGAAAAAGTGACATTTAAAAATCAATCTTTATTTGTTGTTTTCTACCGTATATATGTCTAAATTTTTCATATTTGTATTTTACACCTAAAATTTATTATTAACAACTTTACAATAAACCTCCAAAGTTGATCGAAACACCATTTTGTCCTTTAAAGCGTTGATTTTTGCATGAATTTTGGCCTTGAAGTCCATCAGGGCAGGCCTGCCCCTTAATAAAATTGTGATATTTTGATAGGTTAGGATGTAAGGAATAAATTAAGATAAGATTTTTTTTAGGGGCACCCCTGCCCTGGGGTCGAAATTCACAAAAAAACTACAAAAAATATGGAAACCAGATTTTCATAATCTGCTTTAGATTTATGCCATTCATTCTTATAGTCAGACTAGCTCAGTTGATACATGCGCTGACTTTTAAACCTTGTATACTCTCTTTTTAAAGTCGGGGGTTCGAATCCACCTGGTACAACAGTTATAAAGTTTTCAATTTCGCCTTTTCATAGACTTTTTTTTTATATAGACTTGTGTATTTTTCCGTCAATTATCTATCCTTTATGCATGCCCATTCTTGATATTAGAGACAATAAAAGAGATATCAAATGGTCACAATCCAATGTACAGTTGTCAGTCAGGCGGAACAATCCTCAGTATGAGCACACTTTCTACGAGGACATGAATAACTCACTGTGTGTTACTCAATACGGGTATTCTTGGCAGCATTGAGCTGCGATGAATTTCAATTGTATATATTCCTTAGAATTTAATTACACTGATTTTGGCTTCATATTTCAGTAATTGCACTCCCTTGGATTTCATTTAGGCCTTTATAATTTGCACACATTAATGACAAGTTTTTATCATATCCACGGATAAATAGCCTAGACATAAAGAATAGAATTTCATAGATAGTAGACATTACCTATATGCACAAAGAGAAGTAAAGACAAATATCAACTATTACATTTGGAGATAACAAACTCAGAAAATCAACAAAAAGGGTTCCTCCTATTTCTACTCACTAAAATAAAGATTTAGGAAAAACAATTTGTTATATGTATTCAGCCTAATGTCATTTACTAGAACGGAAATCGACAAGCTTTTTGTAGAGAATAAAACCAAGCCCGGTCCTATAGGTCAGATCCCTATTTATAACGAAGTGATCCTTTTGTTCAATTTCTGAATGTATTAGGTTTCAGAAATTTAGAGGTTTCGGAACCTAAACCCTACTTTTATGGAGAAAAAGATTTTGATTAAGTAAAAAATAATTTCACTATAGCCCATCACGAAACTATTGTCCTACTTCTTTCTCCCTATTGTACGCGTGTGCAGAAATTTTGAATAAGCTACCATGGTCTCAAGTTCTTAATGAATGAATGTAAGTACGAAGAAAAAGAACTTTTATACAATCTTTTTAAAAAAATTGTTAGAACATATTTCTCATCCTTGCATGCCCCAGTTAAATGTTCGTGACAAGTTTGAGCTAAATTAAAAAAAGTTTCGTTAAGTTTTATTACATGAAAATATTTAAAATTGCCGAGCGAGGCCAGAATTATAAATATCTTTGTTTCCCCTAACCCGACCCTAAATTCTTAATTTGGGTAGGTAGGTAGGTAAACAATTTTATTTTCTGACAGCAGCTTTATGAAAAATTACATTTATATATAAGAAAAGTACAAAAGAAAGTAAATTGTGAACAAAATGCTGAGTATCATACATATGCCGTTTAAAAGCAAAATTTATTATTAATTAATTCACAACTGTAATTTAGTGGGGGGGAAAGATGTTTTAAAAATATTTTCCGTTTTCCATTGATTTCTATAGTGAAATATTCAAGATTTACCATAATTATAGAGTTATCTTTCTTTGGTATCTCAAAAAAGTAACTTTTTATGAAAATTCATATAAATATCTATAAAAATTCTGAAAATCATTCAAATATGTTAACTTTTGAAAATTGACTTAGAGCTAGGCGGGAGAACAATACTTTCGTTCGTGGTTCTTTACAATGGTAATTTCCATTCTTATGTCGATATATCCTGGTGAGTTTGGGATAAAAAAAATACCACAGAGTCTGACACATCTGTTTCATATTTGGATATTTTACTTTAAAAATGACAATCTAACAACCAAACTCTATGATAAACGTGATGACTTTATCTTTACAATCGTCAATTTCCCTTACTTATTCAACAATATACCTTTATCACCTGCATACGGAGTATATATATATATATATATATATATATATATATATATATCAGTTGATTCTATACGCAAGGACATGCTTTTCGTATGATCAATTTCTATAACGAGGTAAATAATTGACAAATAAGTTGACGAAACAAGAATTTAAGAAGTCTCGTTTAAAGTCAGCATTTCGTAAGTTCTATGGTTGATACAATGACCTTGACAGCAAATACAATTTGTCATTGAGTCAAATGCTGACTGACGTTTTCATGCTGATTGTTAGTCTATTATTTGATTACTGAATTTACGACGAATTTTTCCATTATTTCCCGATTATGACAAGGAGCACATGGCGGGTGTGACCGGCCGACAGGGGATGCTCACTCCTCCATGGCACCTGATCCCGCCTCTGATATTTGTAGGTCCGTGTTTGCTCTGCTCCCATTTTGTATTGTTTAATTGGCTTTTGATCTAGAATACTGTTTATTATCTACATATGCCTCTAATGGTTTTGAAAAGAATATATATGGTTTTTAAAAAAGTATACTAGTATATAATTACTTGTTTTATTTTTACATTAACTTTGCAATGGTCTTCATGGCCTAAGACATAGGATTTTCTCTTTTACTGGTATACTAGTATAAACTGGGTTGAAGCAGCTTACGTTTTTTGTATATATCGCATATGACCTAATCCATGTTATACAGTATAAGTATAACTGTTGCTATTTAAAGGTGCGTGGACACAGATTTGAAGTTAATATTTTCTGTATAATATTATGACATATATTTGAATAACATTTCACACAAAAATAAATTAAAAATCTTATTTCATCTGAAAGTCATAAAAGCTTCAAAATTTTAGACGGGTTTGATGGAAACATCCTTGGCTACATTTAGGCAACCAACAATTAAGAAATAACTCAAATGGACATTTCAATATTCTATAAGAACTGATGAATGAATTGAAAGTATGCATGAAAGTGCTTTAGAAAAATACCAAGATAAAAAAAATGAGATTCAAGAAAAATAGGGGGAGGGATCGCTACAATATGCCCAAAAGGCATAGCCATTAAATAATCCAGTGAAACAACATCTCAGCTGATCCTGGAAAATCATACAATTCTGTGATACACAACCTCATTTTACATTGTAAGTAAAGCAACAATTTCGAGACAAACAGGACAGGCTTGTAATAGATACCATGTATTTTACCACAATTTTGTGAACATTTTTCTAATCTAAATCAAGTTATAGAATGACCTATCATAGAAATATTAAATGCACTCTGAGTTACATGCAGGTTATACTTCACTTGAACTGAGGATAAATACAGTATTTACATTCATAACAGAACTTTACAAAACCAAATACTCTTTTAATAACTTTTGTCATTATTTACTATGTCAGAATATCCAGGGTCATGTGCATGTGCATTTACTATTAATGCACTCAATATATATTTTACATGTAGATTTTTGAAATCACTGACTACATGAAGGTTTAAAAAGAAAGGGGGGCACACATGTTTATAAATTTACAGAGATTTTCGGACTGAGTTTTTCCCAGTTTTACTGGCCAACTGTTGCACCAGAATGTAAAAGTATGAGTGATAAATAAAATAAGAGAGTCTGCAGGTTTCAATAAAAAAAATCTAAAAGATAAGATTTATTGGCATAATATGATCTGAGTAATTATCTCCATATCCTTCATTTGGTCAGTGTGATAAAAGGTTCATAGATATATTAGAAACTGAGAATGTCATTTTAATTGTTGTAAAAGCATGTATCAGAATTTCCATATTTTACCAATAATCCCCAAGTTTTCTCCTGGGGTTAATGTGTGTGTTTTCTATAGGTATGTTTGTTTACTACATTTGTATATATTTTAACAGTCGTACATTCTTATTACTTGTTTGCTTCTTATGTGTAACCATGTATATTTTGACTATCTCCAATTGTCCCCTGGATATAGAACAGTTTAGTTAATGTATTGTAAGTGGGTTGTCAGTCCCCATGATCCAATATGCATTTTGTATATAATAAACTTGGTAACTGTAACATTGTTTGAGTTTTATATAAATTTGGATTTATTAGATATGCTATGAGGCTCCTCATAAAAATATTCGGAATACTGATCCAACAAAAGGAATGTGAGATAATGTATCATAACTCATGCTAAAGGATTTATGAGCATTCTGAGGATCTCTTAGTCCTAGTGTATTTTAGGGTAAACATGGTAGTAATTATATGAATGTTATAAACATTAGGTATATAACACAGTAATGATTGATAAATACAAAGATGACCTTCATAGAAAATGTATTTTAAAAAATATGAAAAACTTACCAGATAATAGTGTTTATACACATTATAGTAATATTCATTAAATAATCCAGTGAAATAACATCTAGTTTTTACGCTTAAACGACGCATGAAATAACGTCAGAAATGTATATTTTGACGTTACAAAAACAGCCCCAATTCTATGCGCAATATCTCAATACTGCATTATCCTCCATTCAAACGAATTAATAGCAAGACAACTGCGTCTCAAAGAGTTCACACAAAAAAATCTTTATTGAAGATTATTTTAAGTATTGACGAGGTCGTCCTCTAGTTCCGTTAGATTCTGCTGCTGGAAAAGCTTTCCCACTCCACGGTCTATCTTGTCCCATTCATGCTCTATAGGGTTGAGATGTGGATGACATTGAGGCTTACCAAAATAGTCTGTATCTTGCCGACAGCATTAAGCATACAGTACATAAGTTCTCCTTACACATATGCCCCTCTTCTCCACTTTGTTTCTGATGATTTGGATAATTGAGGAGACCAATCAATTTTTAATGAGTGCGAACAGTCGCACTTGCAGATAGGTTCTTTATACAATAGTGAGTAATTCTTATGCAGTAGCCTTGTTACTTGTGTCGTTGCAGTACGTATATATACGCCTTGACCATGGACATTTCCGGTTCCGGTTTCAGTGAATTTCCGGATAAACTCTAGGATGGTTTAGTGGTATTTGTTGATAATCTAGCTATTTTTAATGATTGTAAGGAATTCAAGTCAGCTTTGTTTAACTTTTAGACGGTATTTTTAAAGGTTTTAAGTAAAATAAACAAATACAGTGAAAGGAAATATCACTCTCCTTCACTACCACCAGCTTGGACCATGTCAACTTCACTTACACATTGTTGTGCGGAAATACACGACATTTTGATCAAGCTTTTTTCTTTTTTTCGTAAACAACTAAGGATGGAGAACACATGGAAATTAAGATATATGAAAAATACACCCGAAAACATATGAAATCGCACTTCATGCTTTTTAACAAAAACGGTCAAGGTTGATTAATTACATATAAGATTACAATGTTTTTGGCCGTGACAGGTAAGCATTGTAAACTTAAGGCAAAATTGTAAGCAACTTGTTAATTGATGTTAAGGTTTTAAAATACTTAAAAAGACAAAAGTGGGGACTTAGAAATTTTGACAAGTATGTAAAGTTCGTGGCCCCAGGGTTAGGGATTTTGGTGCCAGGGTGGCCTCTAATGATAAAATTGTGAACACTTTTATTTCTTTGATAATATTTTCCTCTGCTCCTTGGTGTAAATTCAATGAACTTTATGCATATTTATGATGATGAAGGATGCCTATTCCAAAATTGTGAATTTCAATGCCTCTTGGTCAGGGTTTATGGTGTAAGGGTGGGGCTCTAATGATCATATACTGAAAATAGATTTATTCTTTAAAAATCTTCCTGTTGTTATTTATAACGTTATTTTGTAGTGATTATTCAGATGTTTGGATTGGTGGAATTATGCGGACATCCAACAATGAGAGCATGACGACCTCGTCAATACTTAAAATAATCTTCAATAAAGATTTTTTTGTGTGAACTCTTTGAGACGCAGTTGTCTTGCTATTAATTCGTTTGAATGGAGGATAATGCAGTATTGAGATATTGCGCATAGAATTGGGGCTGTTTTTGTAACGTCAAAATATACATTTCTGACGTTATTTCATGCGTCGTTTAAGCGTAAAAACGTAAAAAATTTAAGGCGTAACAAATTAGACAAGACATCCAATTTTTGCTCCTGTTTTCTTAAAAATGTCTTACTTTTAAGTGTTTCTTTAGATATAAAATTTTATTTATACGCACATTTTAAGAATAAAATTTTTTTTTGTTTCAAGTTTTTCCAGTAAATAGAGAATACAGCTTACATTAATGCTGTACGCCCGGTTTTAAAATACCATCATACGCATATTTGTGCCGTAGTAACAAAACCGATTAGACATCAAAATCGCTCTATGAATCTCTCCTACTACTTGCTTATAATTCTTAAAAGATACATTTGACTACTTCTTCATTTGCACATTTCATTTATCAACTTAGTTTTACGAAAAGAACTTGTTACATGTATAAATCTTTGACAAATATTCTATCTTTTAGGTAACGGGCCCAATACTTTTTACAAGCATGTCAAACGTTTGACTGCTTGATGTTCAGGAGTAAAGAAGATTTTTAAGATTGGAATAATTTTAGTGTTTTTCGCCTCAGGGATCACGACATTCACAATTTTTTCCCGTCTCATATAGATGCTATTTGCCAAAATTGGTTGTTATTGGTTCATTGGTTTTAGAGAAGAAGCTGAAAATGTTGTAATTATAACGGGCAATGGACAACGTACGATGACGGTCAAAATCAGATTGCAATAGATCAGTAGAGTGACGCAGGTGATGTAATTAAAATGAATGGTTTATTGTTTGTTTGTTATTGTTTGTAATACCCACCGCTTAAAATGGTGGGATGTCCGTCTGTATGTATATTCATCCGTCCATCTGTTACACTTGGGATTTCCCATTTTCTTATCTGCAACTCTTATACCATTCAATAGAATTTAAAAAGATTTTCACAGAATCTGTGTTACAAAGTTTCATTGTGCACAATTTGATTTGTCATACTTTCTATAATATTGAAGGTAGCCATCTCTTATACGACGAATGACGATTTTTTTGTAAGACCTCGCTAAGTCTTAACAAGGATATAGGAAATTAGAAAATAAACTGATGGTAACATAATCTGTATTTCAGTATCAACATATTTTCTTTTTTAAAAAAATGCTGGTTTAGAGAGAAATCTAATTTTCAATAAAAAATAATTAAAGCTAGAGGTATTTGTGCTAAAAATAATACCCCCGTTCCCAAATGAATATAATGGCAAAATCCAACTTTTGCGATGGGAAAGCAAAAATATCCGTCTGATCAAATCATGAAGTACGAGGTACACAATGACATCGTGTAACATGTCTTTTTACTAAACCAAGATTTAATGGCCAAATTGCCATTAAAATTGAATTTAAAGGGTGCAAAATGTAGGCGGGAATCAAGAGTTAGAGTACGTGGTTCTTGACAAATACGTCGTCTATATTTCGAAATGGCCACAGCAAGTGTTTTCGTCTTTTCGTGTATAAGATACCTGTAATTTATTTAAATGAATGACGGGTGAAGTTAAGCTGGCTTTTAATAACTCTTTATCAAATTTTTGCTCTACGCTTAAATATCTAACAAAATGATTTTGTTTCAAATATTTCAGTTTTGAGAAACATTCTTAAAATTTATCTATGAGCAAAATTAAACTTTACATTTCTAATGCAGCACACCATCTTATCAAAAGTTAACAGGTATTTTTCAATGGACTGTTTTAGATCTCTATTAAATTTTTGAATCTTTTTTTAGGAAGAGGTTATCGTTGTTTACTCATTCATTTTTCAACAAAATTGCATAATAATTAGAGTTTATACTCAAGCCCTATTTGAGTTAAATCGAAAATTGTGAAATCTGCAATTCATATAGAAGCAAATGTTTAAAACTGAAATATTTGCTCATTTAAGTGTATATAACAACTTATCTTCTGACATATTGGCACGGAATACAAAACGTTAAAGATTTTCAAAGTTAATGACACTTTTACATTTATTGCATATAAATTTTGAAGGCAGTCAGAAAGTACATATCTATGTGGTAAAATTTACTGGACACGCTTTTATCAATATTCGATCTAAATCTGAATTGACCTATCTTAAAACATACAAAAAAGAGAGGAATATCTCTTTATACTGCATGTTTTATAGGATACCTTTGTCAATCAAACCTCTGGGGAAAAAATGTTTTTTTTTTAAAGCAAAACATGCAATTAATAAATTCACCTTATTCCTTTATCAAAATATCGTACTACACGTACGTTTTGAGAGCACTGCACCAACAATGGCAGTGTTTAGCCGACAAATAATGTGTGCTTTTCATACTTCGAAATTTTTATACTTTTTTATTCATCATCATACAAAAACACAAGCTTATTAACGACTGTTATCTATTCCTTAGACCTTATATTTCACTGAAGATTTCTGCATCTAATTATTTGATTTTATTTCAGATGAAGATTTTTGGCTTCATCTTTCAGATTTTGTCATACATCAAAGTAATGCAAGGTTTAAAAGGTAAGATAAAAGTGAAGGTAAGTGAAATTTTACTATAAGAACTTAAAAAGTATTAGATACGTAACTTTTCGTTAAAAACAAGATTGGTTTTGGTAAGGTCTACCATTATTTTTGTAAAATGCATGTTTCATCTGAAAATAAACATTTAAACTTTAAATTACTTAAGTAATTATAATTTTGTTAGAAAATTTTGAACCTGCACCATAATCTAACATGGTTACTTCGTCAAAACATACCAAATTTTGAACCGCATACAACCACCCATTTATTATTCTGATTCCATAGGTCAAGGGTTCAACCCGGACTGGGGCATGCATCCTACTAAAAAGTTAATTTCTTTGAGCTTTCTTTATTAATGTTTCTTCACTTAGGGCAGTTATGTTACTGTTAGCACGGTTCCATCAAGCAAACTGTCACGCTGTTTGTAAAACGATACTCAGTAATAGCATGGTTTTAAACCATGGAGGGTATCGGATTTGTGCAAGCCTGTTTTTCTTATATGTAAAAGTTTTATAACTCTTATTTAGTCATGCCTATGTCAAAAGCAAAGATATATGATATTGTGGACTGGAATACTTTACTCTTTTATCATCTCTACTGCTGTTATATTGAACGTGATATCTGTACTTATGATTTTTTAAATATTTTCTGATTGTTTCATTATAATATATTCAGACTTTTCATCTCTTTGTGTGTCATTATAGCCTCGCATACATTCTTTTAAAAGCATGTCTCACTTTTCCTTTTGAATAATAGATTTTTTCCGGATGTGTAAATAAAACTTTTCATCCATTTGTTTCGATATCCTGTTTTAGAAAAAAGAGACTATAGTAATTCAAATCTTGTAAGATAATTTTTTAAAAATCGGCTCAATTCTATATAAAAAAAATTTAATGAAAATGAACCCCGTTGCGGCAGATGAATAGTTGATGAGCCCATGCAATGCTTACCATCCCTAGTTAATTTGAACTTTTATATATATATTTTTTATTTTATCAATGATTGTGATAACTTTCAGTGTTTTTATGTTTGTATTTAATTAACTTGCATGCACTGCACGGAATCCTATCTTTTATCATTCCTATTTGATTTGTTATTCTGATTTGTATATTTTTATACATGTTGTTTACTTTCCAAGGGTATCGTGTACTTTATTGTTTATTCAATCTCTGTAAATAACATTAAAAAAAACATTTTAACCCATTCATGTATTCCGTCGCGTGAAACAATCAAACGGAGGGTTCAGTTTATGCAATATATATTCCATTGATCTTAACTTTCTTTTACCCTATACTATAGTCATTAAGATTTCATTTACAAATACTTTTACTGAAAGAAATGCGAGCTGTCCGGGAAATGAAAACAGTGGAGTCTTGTGACTTAAATTTCAGCTATTGACTGATGATTGAAAGAATATTTTCAGGTATTTGATTCAGAATAACTGTGTAACAATATATTTGCGAAGTGATTAACTGGCCACTTGAATTTATATATGTACATAAAATTAATCAATAAATTTGAAAACCTTTCTTTTCAAATTGAAAAAAAAACATCTCACTAATTGAACCAATTATCTAACGTTGAAAAAAAGAAAGAGAGAAGAAAATAAGGACTCATAAAAGTATATTTGCGGAATATTAATATAAAATCGTTTCCCATCGATGCTATGTGAATGAATTGTTAAAAAAATATTGCTAATCCAGGAACAAATTTTAATTGTATTCGATTAGGTCAGATATAAAACTTTGGACCAGATACCCGAAAATGCCATATTGAACATTTATATTTACCAGGTGGCAAAAAATAAAATTCATAATCTACTTATTCCTATGTGAAACAGTATCGGACTAAAGCTGCATAGTTTTAAACAATTTCCTCAGTAAAACATGAAGTTCCTCCAAAGGATGTTAATAAAACTTTATGATAAACTCGATTACTTCATTTTTCTATCGTCAACTTTCCTCACCTGTGTATCCAAAATAATACTCTTATCACTTACATAGGGCTTAATATGTCTACCAATTGATTAGATACACAAAAGCATCCTTAACGTACGAATAATTTTTTTAATGAAGCAAATTATTGACAAACAACTTGATGAAACAATTTCAACAAATTCTTCTTAAGTCATCAGTAATTTCGCCACCTCTTTGGTCAATGCAATGACCTTGTTTTCAAATACACTCTAACATTAGGTTGAATGCTAGTTGGCGTTTTTCATACCAATTGTAAAATAAGTCCCTTATTTACACATTGAATCATCTACGTCTTTCTTCCATTTGTACGATTATGACAAGGAGCACACGTCGTGCATAATCAGTTTTCAAAGGATGCTTACCCCTCCATGGCACCTGAGGACGTTTTTTCTAGAAGTGAGAGTTTGTTCCACTTCTGAGTAGTATTGTTTGAATAGACTTTGGATCTACAATAATGAACTTTATCTTTATATTTCATGTATCCCTAAAACAATAGTGACTGGAAATTATGTCACAAGAGATGCATTGATGTTTAAGCGCGTTTTTCGTAGGAAAAATCCGGTTGTATAAATGGTGAATGGGCATTTTTATATGCAACATAACTCCTCTTACAGTTTTCAAGGTTGCAATTGGAACTTTTATTTTGCAGTTTAGAGAGTTTGTGCATTACTTAGAGTTTGATTTTTATCTAATTTTGATAATGTAGGGATGTTTTGAACTCTTTTCGTTTTTACAAATTATTGCAAATAGGTTGCATCATTTGCTCGGAAATCTCATATACTTTATATTTTTCAGTTTTAGTGAAGATCTTTTTTTATTCTGCAGACCAACTATACACATACATTTAACAGATATATGTATACTACGTGACTAAATAAGAGTTATAAAACTTTTACATATAAGAAAAACAAGCTTGCACAAATCCGATACCCTCCATGGTTTAAAACCATGCTATTACTGAGTATCCTTTTACAAACAGCGTGACAGTTTGCTTGATGGAACCGTGCTAAAATTTTGTGTGCTGATTATCATTTTACCCATTGAATGGATGTTTGGTTTCAATCGAATCAATAATACTTTGCATATAAAACTCAATACAACAATATCCTGATAATACTGACCAATCACAATGACTGATTGTTCACCAGTGCGGCATTTGTACACACCAGCAACACGCGGTCTGTCTTTTCCTGTCTTAAAAAAAACATGTTTTATATTTGTTGAGATTTGACCGGGTGGGGTTTTATATACGTTTAAGAAAATTAAAGAATGGAATGAATACGGCTAGTCTGCTATTGTTGTATTATGTAGCTATCAATATCATCATTATAGGTTGTAAAACTTGCTTTGTCCGTCCTCATTTAGCACCCCCTATCAAGCAAACTCACTCACTGTCACGCTGTTTGTATCTACGATCGACGTCATACATGAACCTCCTGTTATACACATCCAGTATTTTTTTTTGTAACACAGAGAACCGGACACGGTAGCCTTTCGCTTCGTGGGGCTCGAGTTCTATTCTCCTTCACGGCGCCGCGTAATATACATAAGGCGTAAACATAGATCTATAGTACTTGTTCCTTCGCCAAGCGCTCGGCACTAGATGTGAAAGTCACGGGTCTTTCGGATATGACCTGAAAAACGTAGCTCCCGTGTCACGGTAGGTGTCGGCACGATAAAGAACCCTCACTGCTCAAGGCCCCGGGTGCCGAGTATAGGTCTAAATTTCCCTCCACCGGCATACGGTGACGTCATCATATTTGAGTAAAAAAATTCTCGAAAGGAACATAAAATATATAGGCCTACAATCAATCAATCATTTTAATACACAGCCATATTTGGCAGAGACTCAAAGCCATTAGTAACTGATAATAAAACCAGGGGATTAGAGTTTTTTAATAAATAAAATTACATGTATTATCGCTTTCGACACAAATTTCAATATTTTATGCTTTTGAATGCTTTCAACTTTAGAACAAATTCGAGCTCAAAATCACCTAGTTGTGTTCTTTCTCCCTTCATTAACAATCAAAACAAAATTTTCCATCTGTATCGTTTTGTATCTATACATGTGTATCATTTTTCACCATGTGTATACGCAAGAAAAAATTTGAATAAACGAAAGGACTTGAATGGACGAAAGGGCTTACTACGAGGTCCTTTTAATCAGCATTTCCAAATAACAAAATAATATCTACAAATTAAAATTTATTTTTAGGTTTCATTTTGTCTGTCATGTTTCATACCAATTGTTCACCCGTTGCCTTTTACTAATATTGACTTGGAATTGTTGGAATTGCTTCATTTGTCTGACATCTAGATCAATACAGAGAATATTCTCGACATGTGTAACAGGTCGATATGGATTGCTTACTCCATCCTGGGCTTGTCTGATGCCACATCTTTTATTGGGGTATTTTTTTTAAATTTCAATTGTTAGCAGGATTCACTGATCCTCAACTTCCCTTACTTATGCAGCAATATACCTTCATCACCTGTATATGGTGTTTATATAGATATCTCAGTTGATTCGGTACACAAGAGCATGCTTTACGTAAAAACAATGTCTAAAAGGAGGTAAATTATTGATAAACAAGTTGATGAAACAAGAATTTCAGCAGTAACGTTTAAAGTCATCATTTCGTAAGTTCTATGGTCCATACAATGACCTTTTCAGCAAATACAATTTATCATTTAGCCAAATACTGACTGACGTTTTTTTTTATACTATTTGTTTTTCGTCCATTATTTATACACTGAACTCACGACGTTATTTTTCCGTTATTTCCCGATCTTGACGAGGAGTACAGGGTGGGTGTGACTGGTCGGCAGGGGATACTACTCCTCCATTGCACCTGATCCCAACTCCGATGTTTTTGGAGGTCCGCGTATGCTCTGCTCCTATATTTTGAACTGTTTTATGGACTCTTGATCTTAATTACTATTCTTTATCTACATTTGTTCATTATCTTCACGTATTTTAAGTTTACAATGCCTTCACTTAATACATCTACGGCCTAAGTTTCCTGCAGTTTTATTTGGATGTTCATCCCGTTTATAATGTAATAGGTAAAGATAACTGTAATAGATCTACCAAAAATATCCACAAACAATACAAATATGTGAAGAAGACACGAGCCCCTGGAAATTCCAGAGGTCGGATCAGGTGCCTTGGAGGAATAAGCATTCCCAGTTGACTGGTCACACCTGCCATGAGCGGGAAATATCCGCCATTAATTCATTTAAAAAGGCCTAGCAAAACGGTATGACCAAGTCAGCCAGAATGCGACCAAAAATAGGTTATAATTGCAAACAAGTTCATTACAACGACCATAAAATGTAAGAAATGATGTCTTTCAACGAGGCTGTTGAAATGCCTGTATACATCAACTTATCAGTGAGTAGCCTGTCTCGCCTTTTAAGATTAATCATACACAAAGCAAGCTCTTGAGTAGCAAATAAGTTGGGAGACATTCACTATTACTGTATAGTGATAGTGGAATTTTACTACATAAGTAAGGAATATACACTTGAAAAATCTAGTCACCTCGTTTGTTATACAATTTAATTGCTTATTGGCCTTTAATTTCTATTGTCAGTAAAACATGAAACAGACGAGACAGACTCCGTGGTGTCTTTCTATCAAGTTCACTGGGATATATCGTATAACGTACAAATTAAATTAAAAGCTTTTGTAAAAATTAAACGTCGTCTTCATATATATATTAATTGTTCATGAAGCTTACCTACAACTCTTCTGTTTTTTAAAGTCAGTTTTGCTGAAAACTGCAGATACTTTTTAAAGTTTATGACTTTTAAACATCAAATACTCGATACTGTGTGCTTCTCATTTGCCCAATCAGTCACTTTGTATTAATAGATAATGTATAGTAAGAAGTTTGTACCAAAAATATTAAAAACTGTAAAATATTGAGTCTTGATGGGTTTCTTTTTTCATTTATTCAAAAAAGCTAAAACTACTAACGAGGAATGTAAATGCTAAACACACATTACACATACTTGACACACTCAAACTACCTCTTTCAGTAATAGTGTTAAATATGGCAACACAATCACACTGTCAGGTGCTTCATTACAATCTTTAAATGTAGCAGACAGACAACCTTCTACAAAACATTTGTTATTCTCAGTTACAACATCATGACATAATGCTTTGGACGAAAATGAGAGCATTTATGCAATAATAATTGAATTTTAAACAAACCGAATGCATAAAATCAATAATAAAACAATAATGCTGAAAAAAGATTCACTTCAAATGACAACATGATCATGACAGTACTGGATTTTAAAAACTCTATCTGATTCAAACAATGTCAAACAAAGGCAAAAAAAAATATCCAATTGTGTTAAGTCTAAGAATATCAGAAAAAAGGTGTATTTAACACATCTCAGGAGGTTTTGTTAATTACACAATAATATATATGAGAATGTCAAAAAACATTATCCGTTATCTCAACTTGCAACTTTCTAGCTTAGTATTTTTTCATATAAAAGTATGCAGACTTTGTCATCTAGTTAAGAATTATGCCTACCTGGTTTTTTAAAAATATTTTTTTTTGGAATTTCTAAATAGATTCAATAGTACATGTATATCGTCAAATACTGGATTAAATATCAGGAAAAAAATTCAAGGATTGTTTGAGAATTGTCCGGAACTCTGTGAAAATTGTTTTGTTTATTCTAGACAAATAAAGACAATTGCTAAGTAATTATGACTTAATATTCAAGGCAGAAAAGAAACAATTAATGTACAGCAGGTCGGTAGACTACAAGATTTCAAAGTTTTCTATTCTCTTTAACGCATTGTAAATACATGTACATCATTGTAGTCGATGTAGTGTAAATAAGACTTTAAAGAAAAGAATTACAAAAAACACCTCAAAAATTGAATTATACATTTATTATGACGACTTTTAAGTATCAACTCAAACAAATAACCATCTTAAACATTTATAATACTGCACTTTCACAATTTGTAGACCTTTTTAAAAACAAATACAGCAATTAATCTAAGTACCAGTATATTCTGTTGAAAATTAAATTAGAAAAATTATTCAAACTAAATGTCAAAGTCCAACTTCTGTTAATGTATTAGCTGCTGACTGTATGGTGAAGGTGGCTATAGATACTTGTTGTTTCAGTATTCCCCACTTTTCAGTTGCATTACGGTTTTCAATTTCATTCATAGTGTCCACAATACCTGGGAAACTATTGTCTGAGTATGAATCATACATACTGGGTGCAAACATCACGTGCCTAAAACAACACACATATAATAAGAACAAGTTTCAATTTATTTAAGACATACCAAACAAAATAACAGGCAAAAATTAATATCTAAAAACAAGAAATTCTTCTTAAAACTGATTAAATTTCTTTTATATACAGATGGAAATTAATAAGGGAACGTACAATTACTGTTACCCAATGTTTAGCACTTTTCATATGTTCGAGGCTCTATGTAGCTGTTTTAAACTGAAAATGTTGCAGTTTACTTTACCTAAATAAGAAACGTTTCTATTGAAAATTGATTTCCATGATTTTCATGCATGATTACGCCCATTTAACACTACAATAGATGACAATTGTCAGTATACCCGTTCTCTGAGAAACATGCCAAGAGAATACCTTTCTGAAAATCAAAAATGGCAGGTTATCGCATGCATTAACGGAGGTCAATCAATATGCCAGAATGCTAGACAATTTAACAAGTCAAAAAGCGTGATTTCACGTCTGTGGATCCGGTACCGCCAGACAGGGAACGTAAAAATTAGACCAGGAGATCGTTTCACAAAAGCATCGTAAGTTGTACGTAGTACGTAAGTACGACGTAAGTAGTGCGTAGTTAAATTTCGGCGTTTCAATTATTTGTTAGTGATGCAAACAGCTCTAACAACAAATCCTTTCCTTTTCCATCCTTTCCGTTTCCAACGCGTCCATTTAATTTTGTCAGCAGCTCAATTTGCAATTTGTTTTTTTTAAGTTCCTGCTCAAGAACCTGACACTGCAGCTCATAGACATCGTCCAGAGTTCTCTTCCTTTTAAGCTTATTTTTCCTGTAGAATAAATAACAAGACATATTGCCAGTGCAATTTTATACAGTTGCATTGTTAACGACTTTAACTGTGTTTCCTTTCTTTTTAATTCGAAAAACAACTTCAATCGAATTATTTGAATGATAGCTGCAGATATGTAGCTCTCCGGAAAAAGAATTTGACAGACCGGAGATAGATCTGTAGCTCTTTGAAAAAATAATTTGACAGACCGGAGAGCTACAGTGTCATCCAAGATAATTCAGCCCAAACGCGCTTCGTGTATATACATGTCAACTACGAAAGTACTAGCATTTGATGGAAGAGTACGGAATTTTTTAAAATCTAATTGTTTTGCAATTGAGGTAAGAATATGGAAGAATTAATCCATACACGAGCGCAACTTGTGCGCAATAAATAGGTTTTTTTTCCAATGGGTGGCACTGTAGCTATATGATCAATAAATATATTTTTCGGAGAGCTACAATTCTGCAGCTATGTTATATTTACAGTATTTTCTTTCGTTTGTAAGAAATTTATTGTACAGAGAGGCGTGGTAGTCGAGTGTATAATACGAACATGTATAACTTTGCATGTAATTCAAGGAACCCAGAAAACAAGTGCTTTTTAGAAAATTATCGAACTGTGCGTGTTTTCAATATTGTCAGATTTAAATTACCTCTTTTAATTTGAGTATACATGTTTTCCGTGAAATTCTGCAGCATTCATATTTTTCATTAATACACAACAAAGATTGCGTTAAATAATCAACACGTTTAAATAATATTAGCACTTGGTATTCGTTTGTATTGAAATTACCCCGGTGCCTTAACGACATCTTCTGCTTCCAATCCTGCAGTCTGTGTTTCTTCCTTCTCCTTAGAAGCCATGGATGGTCCCGGAGACTGTGATAATGTGGGGGTGGGAACTGCGGCCTTTTCCGAATAAATTGAGGAGGTCGGTGTGGAGAGCCAAACGTCCTCAACTTTGAATAAATCCACTTCTGTAAATGCATTATTATAATTTTTAATCAGAAGCCAGGGTTTGCATTTACTTATTATTTATGGGCAAAATACATTGTTTTTGATGCAGTATTTTAGTAACAAGTTTGATAATATATTTTTTTCACAAAAAATATTGAATTTAGATACAAAAAAAAATCCCGCAAAAGTTTAGGGCAAAACTTGTTTACTGGTACAGTCATGCATATGCACTGAATTGAACCGCTAGGAAGGGAAACAGTCAACTATTGTATAAAAAATTAGATTTATGCTTCCTAACAGAAAAAAATGGAGGACTGAAGAGTTTGGGGGAGGGGGATGGAACGTACCTGATATATCAATGTCTGTATCTACCCCACCTGTAATACCTTCAACGGAAGTCTTTCCTATTATAGCCACGACCTGAAGACATGTATAAAAAAAATTACCACATAATTTTATAAAAAAAGAAAAAAGAAAACGTAACATAACAAGTGACTGTGTATACAAGAAAAAAGATAGTAAATGTCTTCTATATTATTTGTTTATCACATTTCTAAACAAAAAATATCATTTCATCAATTAATCAATATACTATAGTAGTTTGCAAAGTTAAACAAAATTTTCTTCAATGAGATTTTTTTTCATAAACTCATATTAAATGATCTGGATTATTTTCAAACAAAAATGTGATTTTTAATAAGGTTACACAGCATGTAACAACCTTTTGGCTGATATCACTGGTGTTGACTGGTGAGGGGGCTGGACCGCCTCCCGTCTTTGTCCTCTCTCGACGGAACTCCGCCTCCTTTTTCTTAGTCTGGGACGATATGTCCCTCCATTTTTTACAAACCTCAGCTGGCGACCTTTCCTGACATCCTACACTGTTGATTCTGTCGTGATTTTTTAAAAAGTTAATGTCTTTTAAAACTCATATGTACATGTAGTAGTGTGCATGTAGTAAAGGGTAATTAATATTGTTTGCTTATAATTCAAAACATATTCAATCATATGATTTAATTATGTCTAAAGCTAGCCTGCAATTTTTCATTAGAATTATAATTTGTTCTTTAGCATAGCAACTATTTTCAACCCACCAAAAACTATAGATCCTCCACATTTTTTTCAGTTGAATTTTGCCCGAAAAAAAGGCATTTTACTTTATAAAAATAATTAAGATTGCCTCTCTCTTTCAAAAATCTTTTTAAAGAAAGTAACATCATGTTGGTAGAGTATGTATCATGTATAAAAGTTTTTATTCACTCTTTGAATATTTTTAATGAATGATTCGAGATTATTTATGACGTGGTATGAAAAAAAGGTCAAGGACATGATACATTTTTGTAAATATGCAGACCATTTGATAAAGCCTTGAGAAGGAAAGACAATTGTTGTATTTATGGAATAATTTACATCAAAAGACTTGAGGTGAGTGAAAATGAATAGAACTTTATGTGTATTATGAATTGTAATGTCAATTAATTGAAGCATTGTCAGCATCAAAGGGTAAACTCAACGCTAGGCATAGGCTTAGATCTTACTCGGAACTCCTTTTTATTCAAAATTAAGATAGATTTAAATAAATATTTCATATTTTTGTCAAGGTAGGATGGTACTTGTCTATCACATGATAATTAAAGCACTTGAATATCATACACTCTCAAAACATAGGGAATCGTAGGTCTATGCATATTACCAAAGAGACATATATTGCCATCCCCCCCTTTTTTTTGGGGGGGGGGGGGATTAATATAAAGTAGGTGTTGGAAAACTAGTTTTAGACATGAATCAAATCGTCAACTATTTTCTTTAGGACCTCTATACTAAACTTCACTTACGATACCTACAACGAGCAAATGTCTTTCCAACATTTGTTTTTCCGCTGGTTAGTGTTGACATCTTTGTGGGAGGCAAACAGAATGGAATGGTTTTTCTCCACCTCCTCCACCAAAATTTCTACTTCCCTTGCAGTAAAATTCTTTTTTCTCTCTTTTTTGATTTTTTACAACTTCGTCAGCCATCTTTTTTAACTTCCGGTAAAATTAGGTACTTCGTAAGTTGCGCACATTCTACGACAGTTCTAAGAACCTTTCGTGAAACGGTCTTAACGTAGAGTGTAGGTACTACCTAAGTTCGTCGTAACTCGCTAAGTAGTTCGTAATTTACGATGCTTTTGTGAAACGATCTCCAGGTCGTGGTTCCAAACGTAAAACAGCGCGTAATGACCGTGATCTGGTGCTGCTTTTTCTGCGTAACAGATTGAAACCAGCATCAAAAATAAACTCTGAGTTTATAGCAGCAAGAGGAATAAGGATTTGTGACCGTACTGTCAGAAACAGACTTAAAGCAGCGTTACTAAAGTCACGTCGTCCTGTTGTAGGAGTGAGGATAACTGCTGAACACAGACGTCTCAGAAGAGCACGGGCTACACAACATCAAGAGAGACAACTTCGACATTGGGGCAATACCATGTTCAGCGATGAATCTAGGTTCAATTTGGACTTTGCAGACGGTCGAATTCGCGTTTGGCAACGCCTCCGTGAACGTCATCATCAGTGTACCATCAAACAACATGATTCCTATAGTGGTGGATCGGTGATGGTGTGGGGCGGCATAACCTATGACCACAGAACTGATCTTGTTCGACTAGATGGAAGGGTAACTGGTGTCCGTTACCGAGATGAAGTGTTGCGGCCTGTTGTTCTTCCTTTTCGCCGTAGTGTGGGCGTACATTTCGAGTTTCAGCAGGACAATGCTCGACCTCACACGGCTCACGTCAGCAGGGATTTTCTGACGCAGAACAACATCAGAGTGTTGCGATGACCATCCAAAAGTCCAGACCTCAACCCAATTGAACACCTCTGGGATGTTTTTGGACGTCGGGTGAGGGATCGTGATGCCACACCCCAGACAGTTGATGCCATGTTCCAAGCTCTCTTAGAAGAGTGGCGCGCAATTCCTCGAGCTGAGATACGGAGGTTGATACAGAGTGTTCCACGACGGTGTGAGGAAGTGATCAAAAAGCATGGAGGACCCACCAGATACTAAAATTGTACTTGATATGCACATATTTAATGAAATATACTTGATCAAATCCACTGACATTAAAGCAAATTTCAAGATTAAATATATGTGTTCCCTTATTAATTTCCATCAGTATATTTATTCCTTTTTTCTTGCAAGACAAAATTTTCATGTCTGGGTAAAATACATCGATGTATAGCCTAAATTTTAATGTAGATTTCACTCTGATTGCTTACTTGTACATTGGACGGCCTGGAAGACCCTCACAATCAATGAACGCTCTCTCAAATTGTATCAACTTATCATTAATCTGCCTGCTCTCTAATACACTGTCATAGAAAAAAAAACCTTGTAATAAACATTACAAATCCAAAGTAAAGAGTCAAATGAATTTCTGTGAGAGGATTTTTTCCCTTTTTTTTGTACATGTAAATTTTTTTTACTCATGGTATGATATGATTTTTGTCAAGGATTATACTCATTTGAATAATAACTATCACAGTACCTTATTTTATTTGGATGTTGTAATTTTTGTTGTAGTTTCTGATGGAACCTGTTGGCTTCAGAAGTTAAATTCTGCGCTGCGGATTCGAGAGCGGCTGTTAAAAAGGGAAGAACTTATTTAAATAAAGTATACGTCATTTAAACCATTTCCATGACAATCGTGGTGCAAAAAAGGTATGAATTATCATTATTTTGAAAAATTCTATTTTATATGTATTATTAATTTTACAAAAGAATACAAGTTATATGGAAAGGCAGAAGAATTCCTTTACTGAATAATAAACAGTAAAAAGAAATACTTTTAATCTGTTTTTAAATCTGAAAAATCGTAAATGTATTTAAACTATGTATCTTACCTATATTTACGTTTTCTTTAGACCACTTTACACCAAAATCTTTCTTTAAACTTGATATAAAAGTATTAATTGCTGAGGCATATCTTCTGTCGTCAAACTTGAAAACTTTTTCATTGGCAATATTCCTGAAACCGGGTACATGTGTATTAATATGAAATTATCTTTTATGGCATATACGATAAATTTTTAAATTAAGGAACATTGCAAACTAGAACACATTTGACAAGTAGCAATCTTTGACGAAAAAGTCATGTATATACAATTAGAAATCCATTTCAAATGATAACATATGCCATGTAATATTCTAATGATTAAACAGGACAAAGATTCATTTTTTAAGGATAAAATTCTACTAATTAAAATTAATGGCAAACATACTGCTTTTCAGTAACCACTTATTTTATATTAAAAAAAGCAAAAGCATAAAATATTATTTACTTTAAATCTCATAACTAAATAAGAATATTAGACTGAAATATACATGTATATACACTGTATATATATAAGTTTGGAGTCGGAGAATACAGCTGAAGATAACGAAGAATATTTGGGACTTAAAATTTTACAAAAGCAATATTAATAAATAGTATAATGATCCTTGATTAAGTCTCTTTTTGTGGCAAGATTACAATAAGAGTAACTTTTAATAATATTTTACAGAATTTTCAATTTTAGTTACAACGGCAACATTCATCATCAGAAACACAAAACTGATAATCATGTATCTCAGTGTAGTCTACTAGCATGCCAAATTATATTACAATACGACTATAACTGTAGGAGGAGTAGCATTTTTAAAGTATTTCACAAAAATTTCTATTCTTAGAAACCAAGGTCACACCGTTCATCGAAATCAAAAACCGATATAGAGAATTATGTATCTTAGTGTAGTCCACTTGTGTGCCAGGTTACTGAAATAAGACCAAAACTGTAGGAGTAGTAGCATCTTAAAAGTATTTCACAGAAATTCTATTTCAAGTTACCATAGCAACATATTGATATCGAAAACCGATACAGAAAATTATGTATCTTAGTGTTGAATAAGACCAAAACTGTTGGAGGAGGAGTATTTTGAAAGTTTTTCAGATAAATTTCTATTTTAAGTAGCCACGGCACCACCGTACGTTGAAATCAAAAACCGATACACAGAATTATGTATCTTAGTGTAGTCTACTTGTGTGCCAAGTTATATTGAAATCAGACCAAAACTGCAGGAGGAGTAGCATTTTGAAAGTTTTTTTTACAAAAATTTCTATTTTCAGTAGCCACGGCAATACCGTACGTTGAAATCAACAAGAGGCCCAAGGACCTTGAATCGCTCTTCTGATAAATTGTACAATCTATCACTTCTATTAGAAGCCTCCAACTCTTAGTATCATAAGACCCAAAATGCATCAACTTACAAAGTTTGATAATATTCAACAAGTTAAGACTGATCAGAAGATATTATAATGTAATTATAGAATACCATAAGTAGGTCACAGTGACCTACATTTTGTTTGAAATTTTCCGAGGACTCAAGATACATTAATTGACGAAGACTGATGATTCTAATTAATTAAGTACCTGAGATATTCAAAAGTAGGTCACGGTGACCTACTTTTTGGTCAACATTCTCTGAAAACCCAAGATGCATCATTTGACAAAGTTTGACGATTCTAAGTCAATTAATTAATACCAGAGATAATTAAATATAGCCATTAAATGTCAAAAGTAGGTCACGATGACCTACTTTTTGGTCAACATTCTCTGAAAACCCAAGATGCATCATTTGACAAAGTTTGACGATTCTAAGTCAATTGATTAATACCAGATATAATTAAATATAGCCATTAAATGTCAAAAGTAGGTCACGGTGACCTACTTTTTGGTCAACATTATCCAAAAACCCGTAATGTCTAAACTGACAAAAATTGATGATTCTAAGCCAATAAGTACCTGAGATATTCAAAATTAGGTCACCTTGACCTACTTCTTGTTGGACATTCAATGAAACCCTAAGATGCCTCAACTGACAAAGTTTGATGATTCCGAGCCAGTAGGTCAGAGTGACCTACTTTTTGGCCGACTTTCTCCGAAAATCCAAGGTGCCTAAACTGAGAAAGTTTGATGATTCTAAGCTAATACGTACCTGAGATATTCAAAAGAAGGTCACCGTGACCTACTTTTTGGTCGACATTCTCCAAAAACCCGAGATGCCTCAACTGACAAAAATGATGATTCCTAGCCAATAAGTCCTGAGATACTTAAATATAGCCATAAAATGTCACAGTGACCTACTTTTTCATAAATATGTTTTAAGGTCCAAAGATGCATCAAAGTACAAGATTTGATGATTCTAAACCTCCCAGTGTCTGAAATAATGGGATTTAATGTTTTTAATAAGGTAAGTCATAAAGTTCAAAAAGTAGGTCACGGTGACCTACTTTTAAGTTGACATTGTTCAAGGACCCAAGATGCATCAACTGACAAAGTTTGATGATCATAGGCCTAAAAGTGTTCAAAATATGCCTTCAAATCAATTTGAAAACAAATACCCGCAAAATTTAAAAAGTAGGTCACCGTGACCTACTTTTGAGTTAACATGATGTGAAGTCATAAGATGCATCAACTTACAAGATTTGATGATCCTAGTCCTTAAAGTAAGCAAAATATACACATTTTTATCAATTGTAAATTTAGGTCAACTTTGAAGTGACCTTGAGACCACATCCTTTGCCCCAGGGTAATTTCCCGTGCAAATTTTAATCTTCGACATATCCTGATCCTTGTATGTAAGTTTGGTGAAAATCTGCCTGGTGGTTATGGAGAAGATTTTTTAGCAACCAGTACTTTTGGTTTTGTTTTCCTGATTATCTCCCCTTGTTTAAGGGTCCCAACCCTTATTTTAGTATAAATGGTAGCCATTGGGCCAAGGATACCCGGTGACAAATTTGGTACTGATTGGCCAAGGGGTTCTTGAGTTATGGCCCATATTCTAAAAAGTTTACGCACACCCCACAAATGGCCATAGCATTAGCTCTTTGAGCCTTTGGCTCAGAAGAGCTAAAAATCTATACCCAGAAATATGTATCTAAGTGTAGTCTACTTGTGTGCCAAGTTATATTGAAATCAGATCAAAACTGTAGGAGGAGTAGCATTTTAAAAGTTTTGTACAGAAATTTCTATTTTTAGTTACCATATCAACATCATTTCATCAAAATCAAAAATCGATTAAAAGAAATATGTATCTTAGTCTAGTCTACTTGTGTGCCAAGTTATATTGAAATCAGACTAAAACTGTAGGAGGAGTAGCATTTTGAAAGTTTTTTTTAAAGAAATTTCTATTTCTAGTTACCATAGCAACATCATTTCATCAAAATCAAAAATCGATAAATAGAAATATATATCTAAGTGTAGTCAACTTGTGTGCCAAGTTATATTGAAATCAGACTAAAACTGTAGGAGGAGTAGCATTTTGAAAGTTTTTTCACAGAAATTTCCATTTTTAGTAAGCACGGCAACAGCGTTCATAAAAATCAAAAATCGATTCATAGAAATATGTATCTTAGTGTAGTGTACTCGTGTGCCAAGTTATATTGAAATCAAACCAAAACTGCAGGAGGAGTAGCATTTTGAAAAATTGTTTACAGACAGACAGACGGACAGATAGCTAGACGGACGGACGCCGGACGCATTACCATCGCATAAGCTCTTTTGGTCTCTGACCAGTAGAGATAAAAATTGAAAGTGGGAAAACATGGAGACTTGGAACAAACAGATTAAGGATAAGGTGCCTAGAAGAAGTAACCGTCCCTGTTGACTTATTAATCATTGTGAGCCTCATGTATTGATCAGATACCATATATACCAGGGGTATGTATGAAATAATTTGTAATTGAATTAAGCATATAAACAGCAATTGGTATAAAATAGTTTTGTCATAATACAGCCAGATGATATGTTTTTAAACAATGTCAGTATAAAGACCTAAAAACAAAAATACAAAATGTTGAATTTTACGGAGATGTGATATCATCTTATTTATAAAATGCCTGCCTCAGTATAAAATTATTCGTACTAAGAGCAAGCTCTTAAGCATTCATTTGATTAAGAGACAAAAAAAATATATGAAAGTGATAGTGGTACATTGCAGTATCCGTATGAATAAGAAAAATTGATGGTAGAAATTTTGTTGAATAATAAGTAATTCAAGACAGTAATAACTAGTGTTAAAAATATCTAAAGAAATATGAGCTGCATTTTGGAAAAATCAATTTTGCTGTTAAAATATGCTATTATTGTAAATCTGCATGGAATTTAAACCATTATATTTTAATTAGACCGATATAAAGAATAACTGTTGTATTTGGTTTTCATAAAAAAAATCTACAAAGGAATACATAGCAAAACATAAGAAATCACTATTGTACAAGACGACAATTATGTAATTTTGCTTCAATCAAAGCATATAAATAGTTCTTCCTTTGGAAATATAAAGAATAGAAATTCATAAATGTTCCTCTTTTCTGTCATTTAAATAGTTTATTACAAAATTGCAACAAAAAGTTTTGATGTCAAAGTTGCAACTCATATTGCTTTAAGCTAAATGAGATAAGGCCAAAAAAAATACTTGTGTTTCCGGTAACCCGACCGACCCTAATTTTACGCGCCGACCCTAGGACTTTTTATTGCATATCCGGATTTCGTACCGTAATTTGTTCTAAAACTACAGTCATCAAAACGCGCGTAGTTAAAAAGACACTTGTAACAAATGAATAAAAACGTCTTTTCAAGCATTTTAAGATTATACATACATAGATAATAGCTCTTTTCCCCTTAGATCGTTCCCTCCTTTACCCTTTTATGACGACTTTTGACGTCTGGCCTCCAACCCTTAATGAGACTTTTGACCACATGTTAATTGACACATGTGTATATTTTCATTGTTGATTTGACTTGAAATTACCGCTTGTTTATAAATTATCAGAGCACGGGAGGCCACCTGCAGGTTAACAATAGATGCATCATACTACAGTTAGAAATCACATGATTTGCCTGTGTAAACAAACAAAAGAATCTCGGAAAGTCCCACCAAAATTCAAAATGGCGGACTGTTACTTACGATGTGTTTTGAGCATATAACTCAGTCAATACGCAATATTTTCTCATCCAGTAAAGCATTACATGAAATTCTAGCTGTCAACTACATATTTCTTGAAAGGTTTGAAAATTATAATGATCTATATGTGTAATATACTTCAATATGAGATACGAAAATTTTGTGAAGTTCGGGACCGCGCAGTGCCGATTTCGTTCCTGTTTCTCAGAAATTCAGAAGATACCTTCCATTTTACATATATTTATAAATGTAAAGGTGTAGAAAATAATTATTTTAATAGAATTTGATCATTAAGATATTCAAAAACGTTTAGAAATCAAGTTTTATCACGCAAGTCTGAAAATTTGTTGGCGAGATTAACATTGTTATAAGTATCACTACAGTTATTGATTTCTGATGAATCAAACTTATAAAATGGATAATAAATAAAAATTTAATCAAGAATTATATCATCACACATAAATTTTACAGTTTTTAAAGACAATTTTGGCACATTTACGCCGTTTTACATGTTTAAAATAGCTATTTTGCGATTTACACCTGCTTTCACCTGAATTATTTATTTATAGAAAATTACAAAAACATTCTGTAAATTGATGAGAAAAATGTAATTTATTACTAATTCAATGAGTAATACATATCATAAATGAAATATTTTGACCCCTTTTAGTTCAGTTTTAAAATGCACTCCAATTCATTTAAAACGCTCCAAAGGGCAGCCAGGCAAACACTCCAGGGATATGGCTTGTGTGTAAAATTGTGGCCCCAGATGTATTGCATCACTTATTTTATACGTGCATCACTCATCCCCAAGTCCACCACATGTTTTCATTGGGTTTAAGCTCAAGAAATGTCCACACTCACCCAAAATTACTGTAATAAATAACTTTTCTTGGCACTGGACTGTGGGAAATTTAGATGGAGATGTTAATAATTTTGGAGCTAACAAAGGATCGACTTTTGTAGTTTTAAGGATATAATGACGGGTGGCATTACGATCAACATCGGCGGTTTAACTTTGACATTATCGTCCGCGAAAGAAATGGATATTAACTATATTGTCTTAACATGTAATGATAATGAGGTCGAGGTAGAAGTATATAGGCCTGAAAAACAATCTTGAATTCTTTATTTTACTTTTTTTGTTAAAAGTGACAAAATTTCAATATTAAATTGTGATTAAAATTCAAATGTCTTTTTCTGTAAATCAATCTCTTGCAATATTGTTTTGTTATCTACCTCTAGAAAACAAAATATTACTTGTTAATATTTAATATAATATACAGTTTACCTGAAAAAAAAAACCAGTCAAATATAATGTTGAGGTAAAATAAAAAGTAAAAGTAAAAAAAAGTAATTGCCTACCTACCTACCCTAATTTTGAGGGACATGTTACTGGAAACACACATATTATATTTTTGGGCCTAACAGTAAGAGTTTAATTTTTAATTTTCATTCTTACCATGCTAGGATACCCCACAATTCAGCCATTGATTTTGTGTATGCGTAATTTGGATCAATAAACTTCTCATACAAATAAACTGTTTCATATGCAGAGTGGTAAACTGGATACGAAAGGATATCCCATTTATTCTGAAAAGAATTGAAAGTATGAATATCAAATTCATTTGAAATGGCATGGTTAAATATAGTAAAGGATGACTGCACTTAAGGATCTGCGAAATTTGCGAGAAAATAAACTTTCAAAACAAACATTTTTCTTTTAATTGCAGGAATGATCAACAACTTATCTTCAACTTTCCTAAAAACAGTGAATAAAAGCATGTATTTACGATGTACAAATCTGTTTTCTGAGGTTGTGGTCAACACCATTTCTTCAATCTCCGTACGATAATGAGGACGCCCACTTTCTTTACTGACTTTATAAATAGTCAGCGCATGTTTGTCTATTGTTCTCCTTTTAACAGTAGTTGTATATTTGCATAAGTAATGTTGTGTTAAAAGGAGATTAATAGACAAACATGCGCTCATGGTTAAAAAGAGAAAAAACTACTTCTTCTTACACTCGCCCTCTCTATTGTAACCAAGTGCTGGGACACGTTGAATATTATAATTCACCACGTGATATCTTTCCTCAGGTAATTTTGTGAATACTTAATTCCGTCACGTGACATTGCTATAATGTTTTGTGATAACTAGGACACTGTGTTCGAACACGTTCAATAGTTAGCCATCGATTTAAAATATTCTTTACTTACATGGATGGGCTCATACGTTTTAAGCCTTTGTAATTCATGTACTTGTGCCATACAGAATAAATAGCAAGATGGAAAAAGAGACCTCGTATTTTTTTTTTAAATACATGTCATTGTTATTCATCCAGTCTTATTTTAAGGGGAGACAGGGAACATGTCACATGACTAAAAAGAAATGCTACGTCATAATCGGCGGTGATATACATTTTAAACGTTGTTAAAATCAACAGTTATTGTGTAGTTTTATTCTAAATTCTAAAATTGTGTTTTAAACATTTAATTACAGAAATTATTATAAATAAAATTCTTAAAGATCTTGCCATCATTTAGATATTGTGAAGTTGCGAAATCTACACATTTGTTTCTCTTTACCCTGCAGTCTGACGTCAGTGACGTCATAGACGTAGTGTTTGAATTCTCAGTGCAGCGAGATCAAGAACACACCCATCATGATCAGTTTTATTTCATCATAAACAGGTCACAGTCAATGTATCGTGATAAATTTCTGAAGTAGATTTTTTTAATTAATATTTTTTCATGTTTAGTAGCAGAGATTCTCTCTAGTATTTAGATAATTTTGAATGTTTATGTTTTCGTGTGACGTCACAATTGAATTCCCGCACTCGGAAAATACAAACGTGAAGCGTTTTTATCATGCTTACGTCTATTTCAACGATGTCCTGTGCGATATTGAGGTAAGCTTTACCCTGTGATATTTATGCAGTAAATAATTACGACGAAGGACTGACATTCAATCGTAAATTGAGAAATATTTATTGACAGAATTTTTTCCAAATGAGGTTTTTGTCGTTGAAGCTGCCTTGAAAAATGCAGAAATTATTCCACCCAAATACTACATAAAATTAAAACAATTGCTTTTGATAATTTAAACGCTGTATATATTCTGAAATATTTGAGTATATAGTATTATCTATCATATTTATCGTTTCGGCGTAAAAATTCGCATTATGGACTCCGTTATGGGCCCGTAAACATGAAGTATCTAAACTCCATATAAACTCTAAACAGGGGGGTATTTGTGGGGCGATATCTTTTAAATAAGTCAAGAAATCCCATGACAGGACCGTTTTAAAATGTTAAGTACATATTAAATAAGTAATATAAAAAATACGAAAAAAATTCATTGACAGGAATTTTTTCAGGTAAAGGTCCTGTTCCTCCTTAAATCCATTCTTACGTTGTTAGCTCCTCCTCTAATACATATATAATGTTTAATCAAGGGCAGGTAAGTGTAAATTCTCCGTATTTAGAAAACCGTAAGGAGAAAAAACATGAAATTAATTATTGTATAACAGTCTAAAATTATTTTTAACATTTAAATTAGGTGTCAAATGGACTTACTTCTGTAGTAAATATATAAAAGTGAAGTTAAGTTAACATTTAAAAGCAACAGAAGCGATCGAAAAAGACCCAAAACATAGCGTTAAGCGCAGTCATCCTTTGAGGTATGGATAAAAAAAAGAAAATGTAGCTTGGTAAATTTTCGTCCCCATCTTATTTTCACCTCACTCGTCCTTCTTGAAAGTGGAGAAATTTAGAAAAGAGCGAATCCGAAAATGGCAACTTTATTTCTTTACAACAACTGTGTTTAGGCAAATTCAAAACGGGGTGATAATAACATTGAATATAATACTTCACAAGTACCAAGTATTTCCTTGTGCTAAACAAAACACTACCAAACATTGTTTTCAGACGAATCTTTAAACCGTTACCAATTATAAGTAAACTCTCACCGAATTATAAGTAAACTCTCACCGAATTATACGTAAACTCTCGCCGAATCATGAGTAAACTCTCACCGAATTATAAGTAAACTCTCACCAAATTATAAGTAAACTCTCACCGAATTATACGTAAACTCTCGCCGAATCATGATTAAACTCTCACCGAATTATAAGTAAACTCTCACCGAATCGTAAGTAAACCACATGTCTATGCATGGCACTCCTGCTCTTTGATAAAATGTGGCCATGTCACTGCCAGAGCCCAGGGAATAATATACGCTAAAAGAAAATAAAATATTATATCTATTCTAAATGATTGCGGTTTCTGGTTTTAAAAAAGTAAGTAAGTTGAAAACGTGTAGCAAAAGCAACGTTGAGGAGGGATTCTACAACAAAATGTTATTTAATATCAGTCTTCCAATGCCTAAAGTATGATTTAAAATGGATGTCTTAAAGATCCATCAAATAAAATTTTGGTTTTGCATTACTCCTAAAATATGATAATAACTAATAATTTTAACAAACATTTTTTAAAGTTACTCTCCTACACTCAATTTTCCTTCGTTTGATTGATTAAAAAATAAACATAAATTTAAACGGTATATTTTTGAGATAGAAAAGTATGTTATTTCTTTGACAATTCAAACCTTGGTTCCGCATCATCTGAACCGTCTCTTGTTTTCCAGGCATCATACACTGTTTTATCGCGGCTACTTGTGTCTGGGTTAGGAACCTTGACAAAAAAAAGATTAATTCTCAAATATGATTTATAAAACACAAATAAAAGACTTCTATTTCAATTTATGGAAGCTCTAATGAAAAAGGTGAAGATAGCGAACAGTGATCGAACCCAAAAATAAACACCAACGGACACTTAGAATTTCCAGTTGAAAACAGGTGCCTAGTTTATCATTTATCGTAAGAAATGGTTGTTTAAAGTATAGAAAAGAAACAAAGATGAGAAATGCTTTTCAGGCTTAAAGAAAAAAGTTGTACGCATTTGGTTTTCAAAATAGGGTACTACCTTCCTTCTTTCTCCTGAGAAAAAAAAATTTAAAGACAAAAAAGTATAACGAAGCAGAATTTCAGTTGGTTACTTACATTTACGTTGGTGAAATACATGCAAATAAAGTTTTCTAGTACTCTACCTTACATGATGTAAACAATGGTTGAATCTATTCTAAATTGTATTATTATTTACTTTATAGTTCTGTTTATTCCATTTTGCATCAAAAGGAAGAGCACTCTGGCTGCATTATCATGGTATCTGAACTCTTCAGTTAGTAGTGTTTAGAGCTTCCTTAATTACAGAACCACACTGAAATACTACACGATTTTCATGTATACTTACCATTTTAGTAGCTTCATACAGAGAATCCTGCAGAAGTGGACTGGTTCCTGCAGTCAGGACATAATTATAATCTACTGCGTAGTCAACATTCAGGTAAGCAACGGCTCGCTCATATAGCACTTTCATGTACTCCTACAAACAATGCAAACAATAGGCATTTATGCCTGCTGTTCAATCCAATTCAATGATGAAATATGTTTTAAACAAAACAATTTTTTCTATTTATTCTGGATTCTGATGATTTTTACAACTGCATAAGTGTATTAAAGAAGCAAAACATCAGGTTTACACATCCATGTACAGCTCTACTTAAGAATGTAAAGGCTTTGGGCCAGAATGTAGACGATCATTTGGAATATTAGCTGCAGTTCTGTAGCTCTCCAAAAGAATTTATATTGACAGACCGGAGAGCTACAGTGTCAACCATTGAAAAAACGGTGTTTTTATTGCTCACAAAAAAGTGCACACAGTTCTAGATTAATTCTTCACATTCTTATATCATTTGCCAAAAAAAGAAGCTAGATTTGAAAATAAAATTCTTACTCCCCCATCAAGTACTCTTGTACATACGTAGGAAGCACGTTGGATTATCTTACAAACCAAAATGTCAGTATAAATCATAGGCGCTCCCCATGTAATTCTGTAAATGACGTATAATAAGTTTATATAGGTCTACCCCTCTATACTATAAATTTTATAGTATAGAGAGATAGACCTATTATATACTTATCATATGTCATTTACAGAATTACATGGGGAGCTCCTATGGTATAAATAGGCGAAATTTTCGATGATCTCAACTTCAGGGCCAGTAGGGCTATTAAAAACAATTATAAGGTATGTTTTACTGTTTCAAAACAGAAAAATAGGTTTGGAACTTATGGTTAGTAATATTTTGAGATGATTGTTTAAAAAACATGAAGAATTAAATCGAAAACAGCGCACTTTTTTGTGCGCAATAAATACTCCGGTATATAGTTTTTTCAATTGGTGACACTGCAGCTCTCCGGTCTGTCAATATGATTTTTTCCCGGAGAGCTACAGTTCTGCAGCTATTTGAATTTCAACTTCATTGTCGATTTTAATAGAGTTCATGTGAACATAAATATGAACATATTGGGTATTTATTAGCTGCAGACATGTCGCTCGCTGGCCTGAAATTTTGGGATATAGGCGGTCTGTCAACAGAAAAAAATCGGAGAACTAGGATTCTGAAGCTGGATATGTATACATTGCAATTTGAATACTGATCTTCATCAGGTGCTTTCTATTCATACTCCAAAGTAAAAGTTTTGACAAACCCTTAGAGTAACTACTCCTTCACTTCTTTCATATCGGGGTTAGGAATAAGACATATATCTACACCTCTTTTTCCAATATATTTACCATTATCTTTCTTAAAAAATAAAGACATTTTTTTAATAATAAAGTTATGTCAGAAAGAAAAAAACAATTGCAAACAGACGGTTTGCTGTTTCTTGGTAAAAATAAGTCGACTAAAATTGATCAGATGTACCTATTTCTGCCATAACTTTTTTAACGCTGGTACAAAAAATGTAAACTAAGGAACACAACACTGTATGTTATAATGATAAACAAGTTATCGTTCTTACCTCCACCCACTCATTGGATCCTATTAAGCCATGTTCCTCTGCTCCCCAAGCACAGAATACAATGGTGCGGTCAGGTCGAGTACCTGTATAATTTTACTTTATTACTTGAAAGATTTCATCATCATTTCCTCAAAAGTAAAACCATTATATGTAGAACTGTAAAACTCCGGATTTTTTTTTTAATTGTCATACCTTTCATAAAACGTATGAGTTTCCTTCACACGTGAAAGATTAATTTTCGAGTCATCGTTTTTATGATACATGTATATGTGACATCACAAATGTAGCAGAATATAAAACAAACCCTGAGGTTTCTGACGAGAATGTAGCTCTTCTAGTTTGAACTCCTTACAAAGGAAGAGCAGCATTTGGACTCGAAACTTTTCATCAGCAATTTTGATCCTTGGTTATGACTTAAGTGGCAAGATTTTTTTGCAATCAGACTAAAACTGTTGGATGAGAAGTTCTTTGAGAGAATTTTGCCAATTTTTCAATTTTTGTAATAATGGCAACACCCTTTATTAAAATTAAAAACCGAAATATAAATACAAAATTATGTACCAACGTTTAGTCCCTCGCGTGCAAATTGATATCGAAATCAGACCCAAACTGTAAGAAGGGTAGCGTTTTCATAAGACATTAAAGAAGTTTCTAATTTTAGTAACCATGACAATACTGTTCATCGAAATCAAAATCCGATAATCAGTATTATAGAACTCAGTGTACATGTACTCTACTTGTGTGCCAAGTTAAAATCTATAGGAGGAGTAGCATTTTAATGTATTTGAATGTACCTATATTTTAGTAAACAAAGGCAACTCTGTTTATAGAAATCAAAAACCAATATACAGAATTATGTATTTTAGTGTAGTCTACTCGTGTGCCAAGTTATATTGAAATCAGACTTTATTTATAGGAGGAGTAGCATTTTGAATGTTTTTCACAGAGTTTTTTGTAGTATCCATTGAAACAAAACTAAAACTGTAGTAGGAGTGGCGTTTTTGAGAAATTGTTCACAGACATATGTGCAGAAATGCGACAAACACATTACTATCGCATAACTTCTTCTGGTCTCTGGCCAATCGATGCTAAATATGTTAGAGTATCTTGGGTATTTTATTTTCAAGCACTAGCAGAAATATAGAAATATGTAATCTGACATTGTATTCAATTGTACAAAGTTACCCTACCCGATTTTAGCATCTTTCCGAATACCCGTATAAGTTCCGTCATAACGGCAGTCCCTGAGAGTGGATCAATGGCACCAAACACCCAGGCATCGTGATGGTTACCAAGTAAAATATATCTGTCTGTTTAAATAATTAGAACAATTTAATAAATTTTATACATTTTATATAAATTTCAACATTATTGACATAAACATGTGAAATGCCGAGGTAGCTTATCAATGTCAAAAATTGAAATATAATAAAAGTAAAAATATATCTTAAAAAATATGATAATGCATGCAATATATGTATAAAGACATAGGTATTAAAACAAAATAGGGGTAATTAAACAGGTTTATGGACTAAAAATTAAGTTATTACTTAAATTAAATCAAAAGATGCGTGACCTGGTTCTTTTGCGCCTTTGATGTAGCCAATAACATTTTCAACTATTCTTCTCTCTTCAAAGTTATTGACCTCTAAACGAATTCTCCTACAATATGAGGATTTAATTAATCATAGAAAAGCAGTCAGACTCACATAGCATACTTAATTGATGTACTGATCCTCAGCTCACAATTTGTGCGCGAGAGGAAGATCAAAAATGATTTTTAAAAGATTACAGAATATTATTTCTTATTTTATTCTATTTTCACCAACAAATACGTGTTATCTTTATAATATTGAATACCAGATGAAATAAAATTCACGAAATCATAAATGTTTACAAAGAATCTTATGAAGAGAATAAGATACTTTTACTATCAGTATATCAACTTAAAATTCATGTAATTCCAGCATATTGCAATTTACATTATGCTGGTATTCTGAACATCATAGTAGGGCTACAAAATCAAAGATAAGAAAAAAAAACCCTCATGAAGCTTGTTCCACTGAGGTTAGAACTTACAGACTAGAATTTCTGAATCCTGGTCCTAATCTATAGATTATAGGAAGGGCTCCTCTCCAATCTGGCGGGACCTCTTCCCCGGCCATTTCTCTATAAATAAAATAAACTTCAGGTAAGGAAATTAACAATAGACTATTTTTTTAAAGTGTAAAAGATTGTGCAGGTAAGGAAATTAACAATAGACTATTTTTTTAAAGTGTAAAAGATTGTGCAATCATTTACTAGTACCATAACAATTCTAAAAAAAAACCAAAAAAACCTGAAGAATTGCTTTCTTGCACCGACAACTCTACACTTTAGTGTGAGGGTGACTCTTTATTGACATGAAATGCAAAAATGCAAAAAAATACATACATGTTTAATAATACACATTTAACATTAACTTAACGCTATAAAAGGAAAAGGAAACAAGAGGCCCATGGGCCACATCGCTCACCTGAGCACTGTGGCTAGGAAAAAGTAGAAATTGGTTTATTAGTTAATAATTTAAATCCAAAAGTAGTCCCAATACCAATCCTGGCTTTGCTATTCTTGATAAGATGATTTTTACAGAATTTTCCTATATATGTCTATGAAAAACTTTGGTCGGCCATTGTGGCCCTGCCCTACCAACTTGAATCGACACTACCTGAGGATGCTTCCATATAAATATGATCAATTAGGGCTTTGTGATTCTTGAGAAGAAGATTTTTAAAGAATTTCCCTATATATTTCTATGTAAAACTTTGGTCGGTCATTGTGGCCCCGTCCTACCCCTGGGGGGTCATGATTTGAACAAACTTGAATCTACACTACCTGAGGATGTTTCCCCATAAGTTTCATCTTTCCTGGCTCAGTGGTTCTTGAGGAGAAGATTTTTAAAACATACCATCAAATTTTCATTAATTCCCAATTATCTCCCCTTGAATGAGGGCCTGGCCCTTCATTTGAACAAACTTGAATCCCCTTCACCCAAGGATGCTTTGTGGCAAGTTTGGTTGAAATTGGCCCAGCGGTTCTTGAGAAGAAGTCGAAAATGGGAAAAGTTTACAACGACGACAACGACAACGACGACGACGACAGACAACGGACAAATTGTGATTAGAAAAGCTCACTTGAGCCTTTGGCTCAGGTGAGCTAAAAAGTGAAAGAGTCATTGTAAACGTGAATGAAGTTGGACGTATAATAAACGCATTCTATAACATACAAAATTATGTCTTTAAGAAAATCAAGGAAATTACTATACACTAAAATTTTATTGTATGGTCAACATCTTTAAACTGATTTGTCTTCTTCCAAATTTGTTTTATTATGTCATGCGGGGGTTGACAGGGTCCAGAGCACCTCATCCATTCTGTTTTCAAAAGTCTGCGTTGGTTCTACTCGCCATTTGTATTATTTACAAACGCTATTGAGCATAATCACATCTTATACATTAAAATATTCGAAAAAAAAACCACAGGAGTTGTAATGTAAGTTAAAAGGGGAATCAAAGCATTGTTAACTTTTATCTTGACCTTCGTTTAAGTGTCTAAAGTAGATTGTATCTACATGAACAAGAGACAGCGGTCAACATGCAAATAGCGGAAATACTTAAACATTAGTAATAGGCCACCGTGTACCTACTGAATGTCTCTATTAAGCACGATAAAGTTATTGAAGATGATTCAGTTTGAATTCATTTGAGATGACACAGATAAATTCAAAGATGAAAAAGAAAAGGATAAAATCCCAAGAGCCGTTTGTTATGCAGGGATAGTGCACAAACAATAGGAGACTGTTCAAGTTTGCAGAATATAGGCAACCTAGAGCATGAAACTAGATAAAGCATGTCAGAAGAGAGTTAAATAATGTAATAAAAGTCGAGATGTCTAACATATGGAAAACAAATAGTTGGTAATGGACGAAAAAAGTATGAGAAAGAAGCAATAAGTGGGATGGAGTATATTGAGAATTCTAAGAATAAACAGACTTCTCCTCTTCCTTATTCATTAAGAACATCTATAATTATTAGAGATCTCTTTTTAATCACATCAAGTTTTAATTGGATTCAGGATACTGATATTACACAAGGATGATGCCTAATGAGGTTTACACATATTTTTTTATTCTACAGATATTTGCTTTTGCCAAGCCTTTCATACACATCGTTAATCTGTTAATGGTATAAAGATTGCTGTATATTCAATATTTCACAAACTGTTTTTGTTTTCTTTTCATTTAGATAAAGCAGTGAGACTAGTATGATTACAAATGTCATCAGTTCGGGGTATTTTTAAAATAGTAATCAACAATGATTAATAAGAATACATAGTGAATGAACATTTAAAATTGGTTTAGACCCCTGTCCACACTGCCAAATCCTCTTCTGGGAATAACTATAGAAGTTAAATGGAACGTACCTCAATATTGGAAGGGCATCTCCATAACTTATAGGTTGTGCTGGAATTCTAAAGTTTTCAATATCTGACTGTTCCACTCTGTAAGCGTAGTCTATTTAAAAATGAATAATTTCTCAGAAGCATCAAATAACTTTTAATTCCAAACTCCCTATTTTAATTTGCATTTCATACACGTTGTATAAAAGAATTCACAAAAATATTATATGTAACCATAAATCGCCTTCAAATTAAATAAACCGATATGAAACTTTTATCTCTTGAACCACATAGTGTTTTATAGATCCTCACCAGTTGCGGGATAGAGAGGGGTCAGTTGGTCTCCGTCCGGCCCCACAGTGCCCCTCTGGAGACCGGAAGGTGGCATCCACCAGGAATCGGGGTAAGTGCTGTTTCCTCTGTTAAAGTCCGAGGGGTCCGTGTACATGATGATCCCCGAGGCATTAAAACGCTGGGCATTCTTCACCTTCAAATGAATTCCGAATGTTTTGTATTATGATTTTAGACGGAGACATACATAGTTTCACGTAAAGTATGAGGAAGGCAATGTTTTCACTTATCACTGATATTACACTGATATTCCTCTTAAAGAGGAAAGGTAATACCAGTAATGCTTTAAGAGAGGAAACTATATTTTACATGGATAAAATATAAATGTCTTTACTTGAAAACTTCAAATGTGCAGTTTTATATCGTTTTAAGACACTCTTTTTGAGTCTGGTTCTCTTTTAGAAGTTGGGTGGCTTAATAAAGTTGTTAAACATGTGTACTTTTCCTCAAATATCAAAATAGCAGAACTATTTTTTTTTAAAAGTTCATAAACCTTCTTGGACAGATTTGGGGATTATTTGGGTTTTCAAACCTTACAAGAAATTCAAAATATGAAAGTTATTCAGCTCTCCTTATCCCCTAAAAATACCACATACTTACAAGGGTTTATCCTCAAAAACTATAAAAATATATATTTTCCTTAGAGTCCAAAGCATATTCATGAGTGTAAGATTATGCACTGCAGCTCAATATTACATGTACTTTTCAAATTACACAAGTAAATGATCTGAAAGTCATACATTTACTCATACAGGCATTAAGATGGTGCTTTAAAATTTAGAATGTCTACCCAAATTAACATACACTAAAAATAATTTCTTTTGAAAGCATAAAAATTTAATATTAAGTTTGAAAAAGTGGAGCTTCTGTAATTCTATAAGAGATTGGAATTTTTATTAAAATGCAGATGAATTCCATTAAGATTTTCTTTCTTTAAAAAAAATACACTGAACTTGAGAAATCAATAAAAAAATCATACACTAGATAAAAGCTTCTAATGTTTTTCAGATAGCTTATTAGTCCGACTTTCATCCAATAGATTTTCCATGAGCTAGTTATAACTTCCCCTATAAATCACTCACTGGAGACAGCAAGGTTTTCCTGGAGTTTTCTGTTCCTCATTTAAACATATGACATGTCAAGAGGAAATTAAATCTTCTTAGAGATGTACAGACTGCACCAAATTTTGTACCACATTGTTTTATGGATTATACAGGCAAAAGTTTTTGAGAAACATATTATATCTACATATACTATTTAATATTTAAAAATCTCATAAAATTGGGATTCAATTCAGACTTTTGCAAATGGGAGGAAAAATGAAATATCGTTCTTCAGATTCGCATAATAAGATGTTATATCAGTATATAACAGCGAACGGAAGCTGCGCAATGGTACCCTTAATTGTAACATACCCAAAGGATAAACAGCGATTTCAAAATTTATATCTCGTTTGCATTTAAGGCAAGGAGTAAAAAATGTACGTACATGTATAGGCATTAAAACATTATTTTATGCAAGATATAGTCTCATAATTGCAACAGTAGGTGCAAACAAATTGAGGAATGAGCGTTACTGTTGCAGTTATAAGACTACATCTTGCCAAAAATAATGATTTAATGCTTAAATATGAAGTTTGAAAAAAGTTTACTTCTGTTATTCTAACAGAGATTAGGTTTTGAAAATTAAATTCTAAAGTTTTAGATTTTGCTTTACTAACATGCGGATGAATTCCATTAAAATGTTCTATTTTCCGAAATACATTGAACTTGAGAAATCAATTTTAAAAAAATACATTAGATACAATATTTAAATGTTTCTCAGATAGCTTGTGAGGACTTTCATCCAATAGATTTTTCATGAGCTATTTATAATTTTCCCCCATAGATTATTTACCGAAGACAGAAGCATTTTTTCCCTGGAGTTTTCTGTTCCTCATTTAAATATATGACGTGTCAAGAGGAAATTCAATCTTCTTAGAGATGTACAGAATGCACGGAATATTGCAACACATTGTTTTATGAATTATACAGGAAAACGTTTTTAAGAAATATATACTTTTTAATATTTAAAAAATCGCATAAAACAGGGATTCAATTCCAAATTTTGCAGATGGGAGGAAATATGAAGTATCATAATAACCAGTGCAAAGTTCTTAAGACACGCATAATATGATGTCATAATAGTACTAGATATCTTAAGAGAGACAATAAAGGATAATTGACACCTCATGCACTAACTTCCAAGTGGATTGCTCTATATATATACTTTTGTTGGAGAGCTCCACTTGATGACTCAAGAGCATAAGGTTGTGATGCCCCCACCCCCACCTCCTGTGATTTAATTAGTTCAGTAAGCTTAAGAAAGCTAATGAGCAGTAAATGCTTCTGACCACCCCATAGTGATTAAGAGCTAAGAGGAAATCTGAAATCAAACCCTGATAATTGGCAGTAAAATGCACGTGCAATTTGGTGTACCTTGTCACCGCGGTAGATCTTGCCGTATCTTGCGATTATAGTCTTGCCCCTCAGGTCCATGGACTTATTGTTAATGAGATACAGGAAATCTTTTATCCGGCCGTAGTTGGCATAGACCAGATCACCCTTCAAAAGCAAACAAAAAAATTACATTAGTTTCTGATTTATCTGTACTGTTTATCTAATACATGCACATTAAACAAATAGAAATGAACGCAACAAAGTACATATGTACATGTACAGGTGTTTTTTTTTTAATATTACGACGAAAAGTGAATTTTATGAGAATTAAACAAAAATTGAAATAAATCAATGATACTTTGTTTCCTTCTCTTAAAGGGATCCAATAGATTCAATGTTATATTATATAATATCAACGATTAATAAAGAGAATATAGTGACAGCTGAAAAACTTTTTTTATTTTTAAACTGAGCAATCATACAATGTATGTAAACTTTCTGGGAATGATCGTCTGATCATAAATTACTTATTAACACCAAAAACGCATAGTGACATTAAATCTTAAGCTAGTTTATTATTATTTTTAATTTACATGTACTTTGTTGGTTCAGATTACATCAACATTAGAACATACCCATGAACATAAAATAGATTTTTCATATTTATCTTAGATATAGATGCCTTATAAACTGATATTGTACTGAAAGAAAAGAGCAATTTCTAGAAATTTAATACGTCCTCTACCTCACTTATACCTGCCGCAGCGTAAGCATTAAATGGTGGAATGATTTCGGAATTGTTACTCAAATCGTCCAAAGCTGGTTCAAACAAAGCAGACTGAAAAACTAACTCATTTGATGACGTCAGAAGCTGGACCTGAAATTGATTTACAGAGACTTTGAACATCAAAAAACTCAATATGTTTTATTTCAAATTGTTCATTTATGTTGGTTTTTCAAAAGTGCTCATACCTTATTTGGATTTGTTTTATTAGGATACGACATCAATACGTCATATGGTGTAGTTTTGACCTCATCAATGCCGTAAGATTTCCAAGTGTCGTGCAAAATCTGCACCAACTCATCTCCTCCAGGTGTCCCTGACATACGCGGACGGCTTGTGAATTTTCTATTTCCAGAAACAGAGTTTAACTAGCTTTCACCTCAGTAATCGTAAGTTTTAACAACATTCATAATAAAATAATATTAATTTGATTTTTCCCGATAAAAAGTTTGAAAAGTTTTGCCAAAAACACTTGAAAAGTTTAAACACAATTTCTGTCAAATTAAAGAAACAATATTATTATTTAGAAATTGGGTTTTGTAAGTTTACAAAACTTTGAAGAAATATATTTTGGATTCGTCTTTCATATTTTTACATAGAGATAATTCTATAAAAGAAGATTCCTTTAATCCTTGTAGTGTTGTATCTTGTGTGAATTCTAAATCTTTTTACAAAGTCAAGATGAAAAACTATATCTCTTTTCTTTATCTCTTTCAACAAAGATAATGAACGGAAGTCGTTTTTAGATTATCTTGGATGATATATATATCATGTAAACGGGAAAAAAGATGAAAAGTTTATCTTATTCTAACCACTTTAATTTGTAAATTACCTAAGGTTTTGTTTGATATTTTCTTTGTTGATATGGCTTCGAATGGTTTCCACTGGATTTGATGAACTTGAAAAAATAAGAGAAAGAGTAGTTAATTAACACATTAAATAGTTTTGATCAGAGGTACATTTATATAAACAATAAAATATATAAAATTGAGAAATATCTATATAAAACTATGCGATTTGATTAGGTTTTTGCATAATATAATGGCTGTGTATTTAACAAATTTTCATAAAAATTATGTTTAAAATTTGTAAACCTCTTTAAACATTAGTTGGCATTATGACTTGAGTTTCAGCAAATGGCGCATAAAAAAGTGTAAAATCTTTATAATACCAATGTATTTACTTAATTTTCAAAACAGATCACAACACTGAGCAATGAATTGGGAAAAAAAACCCAGCTCAAGTTATAAATCAGAAAGTTTGAATTCCACAGACAGAAAAGGAAGATAAATCAAGAATGGTTATAAAAAAGATTAAATTTTCGTTCAAGTCCTCAATTTTGCCTTCCCTCAATGTCGGTTTGCCAATTTGAACATCTTACATCACAAAAATTGCAGACTTCAGCAAAAAACAAGAATTCTACTGAATTCTATCATTGAAACATGCAAGTCAATAAATCTTAATGGTTTGTAAAGTTAAATTGCACTACTTTAATTTTTATTTGAAAAGTCTCTTGTGCAGCTTGGCATTTTGTATGTCTTCCACGACTCATGAAAATTTAAGTGGCGAAAAGCGACAAAATGCCAAAAACATTTAAGGGTCCATTGAAAATTAATGATAGTAAGGCTACCTTTCTTTAACAAAATTATAAACTTAATCCAGCTATCAGAAAACACATTACGCTATTTCATTGTATTAACGCATGGTTTTCAGAGGGAAAAGGGGTATAAAGGTCGAGACACTACCAAAAACCTAAACGACTATGTTGATACAAGTATAGATTCAGTTAAATATTGTCATTTATAGTCCATGCATACTTTTTAAATTTATAAACTTACATGAGCTCAACACACTGAACAAAAGGTTGATCCAAAATTAATATCATTACTGCTATAAAATTTTCAAAATCATATGTCTCGTAAGAATTTATCATTTTGTAAGTTTTTAAGGTCGACACAATGACAAACAGAACCTATCATTAAGCTATTGACATTTTTTTTTTTATACCAATCGTTAATCCATTTTTATACACTGAATTGTCTGCGGATTTTTCCCCCGATCATGACAAGGAGCGCGGACGGCGGATGTGACAATTGGACAGGGTATGCTCACTCCTCCGTGGCACCTGATCCCACCTCTGTTTCTGAGATCTGTTTCTGCTCTGACTCCAATTTGTATTGTTTTAATGGACTTTAAACATGAATAGATTTCAATATCTCCAAATTCAATGTCATAAAATTGACAAACAATAGCCATAATTTATTTTGGAGATTGTCTTAAAGTATCATTTGAATGCATATTTTTAATATTAAGACACAGCATAATGTTCTGACTATCACTTTACAGAAAGAATGCTTCAGACGTCGTTATGATGTTATTTTAAGATTCATTCATTTTTGCGTAAGTCATGTATATTAGATTTGAAATGAGTATCGAAGGGTTCGTCATATCGACTTCAGTATATTCTTACCGTGAAGCAATAGACGAGACCCTAAGCGGTGTATACTTTAACATTCTATAGAAGTTATTATATATGTATTTCTTTTGAAATTCAAGGATAAAGTCAAAAATAGATAGAGCCAAGAGAATCTAGTATAATATTTAGTTGTGTTGCAAACTTTCGTTCATTTGAGAATTTATAGAAGGTGTGTCATAACTTTGAAAATCAACCCTCGTAAAATTCAGGTAAATCAGTTATATAATAAAAAAAAGTCGAGTAAAGCATTTATGGAATGTTCTGAATTTTTAATATTTTTAACTCATTAGTTTTTTTTTATTACCTGGGTGGATCTGTGGCTGTCACCGGGGCACTGTCTCCTGCTTGTGGAAGAGTTTGTTCTGATTGGTTCTGACCAATGGCATAACCTATACCAATTCCGACTCCGAAGAAAAGAACAGAACATACAAACACCACTAAGTATTGCCATCTACCCCATCCTGGTTTTTTATAGACGTCCTCAGAATCAACGGTCATGGTGGAAAACCTGAAAGAAAAAGATCAAATATCCAATGACCTATTCACAAGATGAATAGGTGATGTGCTGGATTGAAAATATATTAGTATATTTGATTGAAGACCAACAGATAATATCCTGTGTAAAAAGTAAATATAGATTAAAACACTTCCCTCGTGGTCATGAATAGACGAACAAGCTGAGGTTGGTAATTTATGATATAACTTAATCAAACAAACATAAATATCATTAATCATGTTGATGCAGGTTATAAAAAATTAGGTCCGTATATCAACTTCCACAAACCAAAAAAGGAAATTTAATAGCAAAGCAATGCAATTTCAATTATTAGTCATTCAATATCATCGAATTTCTTAATAGTTGCTGGTATTTAATTATGTGGTTTTAGGTAAAAATACACATACGATGATAAAATGACTTTATTTAAAGTTATGACACACTCGTCCTATCCTATCATTGAAATTCATAGTTTGTTGATCCCTAATCTCATAGTTTAGCTAAAAATAAGAAAAGATGGAAGATGAACAGTTCCCAAAAATTAAGAAAACGGGTGTCTGATGAAAAATGAAAACCTTCATTCATAATGTAGTATTATCATTATAAAAATAAAAACAAAGTGAATTCATTCTCGAATAATACTGGCCAAAACCTGTAAATTTTCAACAAAACACGACGTTCATAAAATGACCTAAATTGTAGTGTTTGTTGACATACATTGGAAGTAAGATACTATATACAACCGGAAAATGTTGTTAAATTATTATCAATCATAAAACTTCCTTATACATGTAAAGGGGGTATTTGGGTGACTGGCACTGCCATTAGTGACTGCACAAAAATGTGTCAGGCAAAGATATGTATAATTAGATTAATTAAGATGTATAAAAAAATCTGGTGAGGAAACTTGAAAGTTTCATTTTTGTGGTATAAATCAAAAGTAGCTTCATCAATGTTTTAATGCATATAAAAATTCAAAGCTATCTTCTCTTTTTTAATTACAGTTTGCAATTTTTGTATCATAAAAATATACAGTAAAATGTAAATTCTAAAAATAAAAAGCTTACCAGAAAGTGGTCATCAATAATTCAAATTAATTATTCCTAAATACTGAAACAAAACATTCCATTAACGTCCGAGACCACGTGTATACAAGTGAATACAAAGAAAACGTGTGTTCAGACAGTTCTCTATGTTCTTATAGAGGCCACTTCCTGTCTACTATGTCAGTCAATCGAGTGAGTTAACACTACGATTTTTACGTCATGTCGTGATTTCAAATAATTGAAAATTACATTAAATACTCTGAAGTTATAAGAGGCTATTGATGCTTTTCTTTTAAAACGAAACGTGAAATAACTTACTGGGAAAATTTGATGTTAATTTTTGTTAATCGCACTTTCAAATTTTGGAAAAATACACGTATAACCCGAATCAAGCAGAAGTAACGCTTTATATAATGTTTTCATATATTAGGCTTTAGAATATATCTATCATTATAAGCAATTTGGTATATGAAGATTTATTGTTCATATATGTAGAACTATTGTTCATTTTTCAAGCCGAAGATAGAGCAAACTCAACTTACTCCTTATCATTACTAACTCTGAGTATGATCAAAGCTTTGAAATCTCTCACAGTATATACGAGTAGTGCATATGTTCAAGTTTACACAAAAAGATATGGTCATCTTAGATAGCCATTTTATTTATATTTGTTAAGATAATATTTTTCCATCATTGTGATAACAGAATACGAAAACTGAACATGAATAGCTCGCATACTTTTGAAAATTTTTACTCTAAACTTGTCCATTTCATTTAGCGCACAAGAAGAAATAAAACTTAAGACAAACGTGCACATGGTAGACAGGCCTTCTAGAGTTTACGTGTGTGGTTACTCGTTTTATGACTTTCTGGGTTGACTTCAATCACGTTCAGTGGAGTATACTATGGCTAGAGACATAATTTTGATTTACTTTCTCCAACATTATAAGCAAGGGATAGTCATGAAAGCTTCCCGAAAACTTTACTTTCACTTTTCACATGACGTGTATAGCGCCGCTTACAAACAGTGTCCGATTTACAAAAAATAAATTAAAGTATGTTATCAAACAAGTCATGTTTATATAAGATGAAATTGTCATAAAATGAAATTTAGTAACAAAGTATGAAATGATTTTTGAATAAAATAAATAACTTCATTAAAATATTTTTACGATATTAAAAATGTTTGCTAACATGTATATGTTTAATATAACATGAAAAATAAATACAGAAGAAATTGAGAGAAGACTCCAAAAAACTGTTGAGACTCATGACCAATCTGAAAGCTGCCTGATTCTGCACATTAATTATACCACAAAATAATGAGAGTATCGCAGCTACTATAAGTATAAATAGTCCGATTTCTTTCTGTGGTTTAATGAAAATCTGACACAATATTCTCGCATAAATTCTACACTGCAAAAATAAAGGCGTGTCGTATATTCAATTGCTTGTACTTGTCTTATATATAAAAGAAACACCCAACTACTGTGTTTTGATTTTAATGTGTTTAAGTTTCAAGATTACATTTCGAAATCTGTAGGAGGACTTATCCAGACAAATGATTTACCCTATACATGATTTTTTTCTCAGAAAATCTAAGTAGTATACATATATCTGTTAAATGTATGTGTATAGTTGGTCTGCAGAATAAAAAAAGATCTTCACTAAAACTGAAAAATATAAAGTATATGAGATTTCCGAGCAAATGATGCAACCTATTTGCAATAATTTGTAAAAACGAAAAGAGTTCAAAACATCCCTACATTATCAAAATTAGATAAAAATCAAACTCTAAGTAATGCACAAACTCTCTAAACTGCAAAATAAAAGTTCCAATTGCAACCTTGAAAACTGTAAGAGGAGTTATGTTGCATATAAAAATGCCCATTCACCATTTATACAACCGGATTTTTCCTACGAAAAACGCGCTTAAACATCAATGCATCTCTTGTGACATAATTTCCAGTCACTATTGTTTTAGGGATACATGAAATATAAAGATAAAGTTCATTATTGTAGATCCAAAGTCTATTCAAACAATACTACTCAGAAGTGGAACAAACTCTCACTTCTAGAAAAAACGTCCTCAGGTGCCATGGAGGGGTAAGCATCCTTTGAAAACTGATTATGCACGACGTGTGCTCCTTGTCATAATCGTACAAATGGAAGAAAGACGTAGATGATTCAATGTGTAAATAAGGGACTTATTTTACAATTGGTATGAAAAACGCCAACTAGCATTCAACCTAATGGTAGAGTGTATTTGAAAACAAGGTCATTGCATTGACCAAAGAGGTGGCGAAATTACTGATGACTTAAGAAGAATTTGTTGAAATTGTTTCATCAAGTTGTTTGTCAATAATTTGCTTCATTAAAAAAATTATTCGTACGTTAAGGATGCTTTTGTGTATCTAATCAATTGGTAGACATATTAAGCCCTATGTAAGTGATAAGAGTATTATTTTGGATACACAGGTGAGGAAAGTTGACGATAGAAAAATGAAGTAATCGAGTTTATCATAAAGTTTTATTAACATCCTTTGGAGGAACTTCATGTTTTACTGAGGAAATTGTTTAAAACTATGCAGCTTTAGTCCGATACTGTTTCACATAGGAATAAGTAGATTATGAATTTTATTTTTTGCCACCTGGTAAATATAAATTTTCAATATGGCATTTTCGGGTATCTGGTCCAAAGTTTTATATCTGACCTAATCGAATACAATTAAAATTTGTTCCTGGATTAGCAATATTTTTTTAATAAAGATTAAAATTTCTTTGTAGAATATTATTTTCATTGTTGCTTGAATTTATTTAAACCCTCATGCTATATGAACTATTTTTTGAACGATGATACAATGTTAAGGAAAAAATTATATTGATGTACTAGTATAGTGTTATTTTCATGCATGTTTTTACGTTGACCCTTTCTGATTTTTTTAATTATATATAACTATCTGGTAAGCCACTTGGCTTATATAAAGAAACTTGAAACTTGAATATACAATGTTAGGTATGGTTTACAGACGACTGAATTTAACATAATAAATAGAACTGCCTATGTGTGGTATATAAAACGCATTCATTCTGTTTCTCAAATCCACTGTCTGCAATTTTAGATACTTAAGTATGAAAGAGGGGGTTTCAGGGCATAAATTTATCATTGTTGCACAAAGAGTTATTACATCTTTAAATCTATGTAATCTGTGGGATTTTCATTAACCTTTGTCGAAAGATCTTAAAAATATTTATCCGATATAAAAGAGTCTTTTTTTTTTTTACAAAACATAAAAATCTAGCAAAATAATACCCTCAGAAAATGTTACTTTCATTTATTTGAAAGAGTAAACATAATTAAAAAAGACACATTAAACTGTACGTGACTTCATGAAGGCTCCACCCTCCTGTAAGAATTGTTATTCACTTATAATATTCTATTTTAAAGAATTATTTTTTCTTTTTACATATATTGTGAATAATACATATACATTTATTATACATCAATGTTATATATATTTTAAAACCAGTTCTTACAAATTATGAAAAATTAACTTTTCGAGTATATTATATAATAGTTTCACATTACTTATGGTCCAATGTACTGGGTGTTTATATTTTCAGTGTGTTTATATATAAATAAATTATACTTTTTTAATAATAATTCGTGTTGATATAATTAAAAATTTACTGACTAAACTTAATTTTGAACTTTGTATGGTCACTTTATGTGTGGTAGTTTTATGTGTAAACTTCATCAACATAACATTAATGGGCACTTTAAACGATTAAGATACATGCCCTTAAAGGTCGAATTCATTAATCCTGAAAAGAACAAAAATGTCATGATTTTCGATGACTAAGTATAAGCTATTTTAAGAAGGAAATGAAAATGACTTCACAATCTAACATAAAGTATATAAAATAAATTATATATATATATATAT
>PRKT01000016.1:644012-656977 GCA_003671525.1 Saccostrea glomerata | reverse complement strand
TATATATATATATATATATATATATATATATATATATATATATATATATATATATATATATATATATATATATATATATATATATATATATATATATATATATATATATTTATACTCTTGCCTCCTAGTCAGTGATCTTTTGCACTAAATGAACAAACCCACATGAAAACGTCTTTTAAGTATGTCTTTTTTCAAATCTTTTGAGACTGAAATGTGATTACACCACAGTAAAGCTAGATTGACCTTGAATATGTTTTGCATCAATCAACTTGCGGGGGTGTTGACAATTATATGTGAGGTATATGTTAATGGCTTCGTTGATTTCGACTTAAAGAGATGTAAGCATATTTTTCTTGATTCTTGTTTACAATAAATAAAATGAATTAATCTGTATTTAACTGGTCAAGTTTACATCTTAGCTGAAAAATATAGGTACAGTGTATCCTGCTAGGAAAGTACACAGATTTTATTAGAGTGATTGCTAGAAAGTAAACTTTCATAAAAGTATATAAAAGTATACATTATAAAATACTGTTAATTAATGTGAACTTAAACTTCTTATTGAATAAATGAATAAATATGGCAATAATGATTCATTTCAGATTTAAAAGTTGTAAAAACATTAACTTACAAATATAAATAAATCACTATCCAATCTATCTCAAGAGAGAATTACATATAAGACACCTTTTTCATGACCATTGAGACAATATAACAGAATATAATACAAAACTTACTTGTACGGTTTCTCTTTCATATCCATCCTTTTTGGATTTAGTCGAAAAGATAATAATCAACACTTTGCTTCGAAGAATTGACTAAAAATCAACATATGACAACACCCCACGAGAAATCCGGACAAAAATCTTAATATCATTGATCAACAAAAATTATTCTCCCACACAGATTTCAAATAAAAGAATGATGAACCTGTCACGCCCTTTAGACCCTTTCATGAGAGTTAAATGAGTCGAATATTTCAGATGAATAAACCGACACTGGTATGTAAGAAAATATGAACTTTTACATTGTCGATAAAATACGCATCACTTCAAAACCCATAAAATATATAGGTCTGTAGAAGGAAAAAATAACAAAATTCACATTAATCCAAGCGTCGACTATTTCCTCCGAGGCCTGCATTGAAAATATCCAGAACGGTCATTACAAATTTAACGTCTATACTGGACAATGGCTAGACACAAAAATATATAACAAGGAAGAAATTACAGTCCTTAAGAGGATACTTAGATTCCAAATCTTAGCTGTGGTCATGAACTCTGTAATTAGCCTTGTCTGAAATTTATCCAAATAAAGATTGAAAGCCTTGCAGTGCAATGACACCTCTAATTGTGAATGGCAACTTTTACTTTGTCTCGACAGTTTAACTGTCACTTGTTCTTTTTCTTTGTCATTCAACAGGTCACTTGGTGTAATAACATTTCTATTCTTATTTAAATCATTGCTATTTCCATTATTGTCGTTTTTTTTTATACAAATAGAATTTAACCTGTTGAAAACTTCAGGGACATATGTAACACGTGCATTTCCTTGTTCACATAGAAAAAAGGTGAGAAAATACATTCATGATGCTAAATTTTTATTAACACGCTTTATGAATCCAGAAACATTTTCGTCTTAGTGAGCAAGACAATTTTTATTTCTTTGTAAATAAGAAAAAAAGCATACATTGCTATATATACAAAATATAGGAATCGAGAAAAGAATCGTAATATCATTTTTAAAAGCAAATTTTGGGACATAATAAATAACCCTCGACCTACATGTACGATTCAATGTGTGGCGTAACAATTAGTATGAAAAAAGACGGTCAACATTTGACTAAATGATTATATTTGCTTTTTGACAAAGCCATTGTATCGACCATAGAACTTTCGAAATGATGACTTTTAAACGAGACTGCTGAAATTCTTGTTTCATCAACTTCTTATTTATTATATATTATTATTATTATTATATATAATGAAAAGTGGGAGGGTATACTGTTATCGGTATGTCCGTCCGTCTGTTTGTTTCGCTTCGGGGTACCCATCTCTTATCCGCAACTCCTGTTATACCACTGAGTGAAATTTAATGAAACTTTCATAGAATCTTTATTACATATTGCCATTGTGCACCTCCTATTTTACTTTTTGATCCGACACATAATTTGGGTTTCTCGGCCACAGCAAAACTTGGGCTTTGCCATTATAATCATATCGGAGGCGGGGGATATCATTTAGTGAGCTCATTGCTCACAGTACCTCTAGTTTTTAATAACTTACATTTTTTATAGAAAATATTCAAACGTGTTCTTGCGTATCGAATAAACTGAGATATATTAACTCCGTATATAAAGTTGAAGAAGGTATATTGCTGCATAAGCAAGAAGATAATTTAAAAGATCCATAAAACGTTTTTTTAATACAAAATCTGGAAACAGAGGGAAGGGCGATTGAACATTTGCTTGAACATATTATGACTTAGATATACATACATTTATACATAGTTAGGTAGATGACAGAGTATGTTTTTATTATCTGGCACATGGTAATAGGGAAAGGTTAAGGTTTCACTAGACGAACAACTGTATTATTCCATTAAACGTGTGAACTGAAGTTTTCTTTTAAAAGCACAATTTTTTCCCTTTTTATGTGCATCCATTGAGAACTCAAAGAAAACTGTTTTTCACAATAATTTATATCTGAAAGATATTTGAAGTCGTAGTAAATGTCTGAAATAACAAATGTCTTCTGCAGGTAAGTTTTCCTTCCAACATAAACCGGTTTAAGCAAGTAGCTGAATGCAATGAATGAACATGACTTAAACCTTCAAACACACTCTTGGTTTGTGTGACATACAGATAAAGAAAAAGATATGATAGAAAGTTTAAAGATGTCACACAAAGATAAGACAGTTTAAAGATGTCACACTTCTTGTGGTAACGGTTATTAACCTGACAATGTCTCTTAAGGAATCACAGATTTGCATAAAACAATTGACAAGATCATTCGTCCACAAACAAATATGCACAAGATACTTTAAAAAGTTATTGTTTTCCATATCAAACTAACACTTTTTCTGAACTATTTAGTGCATAAACAATTAAGAAATAACTAGGCTATCTTATATTTCAGATGGTCGCTTCAGTTTAAGTCTCTACATATTTTTTTCATTAGAGAATATAAGTACTCATATTTAAAGGAATTGCAATTAAGGCTGTATGCAAAATGCTGATAATGAAAGTCAATCATAAATAATTATAAATATTACGATGACATATTTACCTTAATTTTTCCCTCGAGGAATACATGGCACCTCCTCAGAACTCTGCAAGGGTTCCTTGCCTTACCTAATCGATCCCAGGTATATTTCCCTTGGCATTTAAAAAAAGTTATGAATAACAACTGCATGACGGTGAAATTCAGATAACAAGAGGCCCTGGGACCTTGACAGTCACCTGAGTATCATGAATGTATCAGACTTTGTTTTCTTTGACACAACCTTGAACTAGAACTGTGATTTGAGGGGGACTCCTAAATCATTTTCATAATCACTTATTTAAATATTCCTAAGTAAAAATGATTTTATAATAAAAATTTCAAAATTTGTGATCAACTATACAAAGTTCTATTTGTCAGCTAATTATAAATAAGAAACAAAGAATATTTTCAAAAATGTGATTATTTTTCAATTTATGACCAGTTTTCAACAACTTGGAGGTCAGAATCATTTACCAGGGGTTTTGTTTAATTGCTGGTATTCAAAAAAATATAGTCATGCTATTCATTTTCAGTATAAAAAATATTTTTAAATATTGTAATACATAAAATGGCCACCTTAGCTCGACTCTGAGGTCTGAATGTTGGACCCAGGAAAATAAAATTGTGATTTCGATACAGTATTAAGTACTTAAGAAGCCTGATAGATGTTCATTAGAAAAGAGAAATATTTTAGAAGATTAAACTTTAAGAATACATTTTTCAATATAGATAGTTTGCGATAGGCATGAATTTAGCAAGAGTTACTTACCGTTGGCCGCCATATTGGAGGTCGACTCGGTGATTTTTCCTCTTTGTCTTACCACGTTTAAGACGATGTAGCAAAAATATTTGGTGGAAAATCTTTTAATTATTAAATATTTTTTTATAAATAAAGGAGGTCTCCAAAAATTTATATACTTCAAAAAAATAATGCTTTCTTATTCAAAATAGCTAATATAAAAATTTTAAATTGGTTGAACCATGAAGGGACCTCCAATATGTCGGCCAACGGGAAATAACTCTTGCTAAATTCTGGCCTATCGAAACTCTCTATATTTCAATATGATATAGCATGTCGAACGACAACGTAATGAAACGACTATAGCAACAGACTCGGGCTACCCAAATTGTGCATTCGTGAGATTTTTAAACATAACGCATCGACATGTTGTAAAATGCGATATATTATTTTATGACGTGCCTGTCTGTCATTGGTATTCGACTTTATTGGGTGTTAAATCCTGTTTTAAAATTGTTCTGGCTGACAATCTTCGCAGTGAATATTGTTAAGGAAGTTGCATATGCATTACATTGATTTTGAAGAGAGCTAAATTAACGTGCGGTCATTTCCCTTATACAATGTATTCAGCATGTGGAGGATGCAGTTTATAAACTTTTCTCAATGCATAGCCAAATTTATCATGGGCAATTACAAAGATGAACATTCAAAGTTTATTACTAAAAAAAACCTTCTACCTGGCTTTAATACCTTTTCCGCCATTTAGATAAAAGAAAAAGTTTTCATATAAGGCCTTTGATTCTCTTTAACGAAGGAAAGCTTATTAAATTGCCCTGATTGATGACAGAAAGGTAATATTTTCAAAAGCCCTTCACACGCAGGGTATGAATGCAATTGGCACGTTTTTTTTTTCTAAGAAAGTAACATTTATCCAAACCAGTTTCGAAATTTTTTTCTTTTTAATAAAGTGTTCATCCAATTTGCAAACTGCATTAGATACATCTAAGGTAAAAGATTAGACTTACCGCTTTCGGCCATTCACCTATCGTGAAAGCATGCAGTTCCTTTTTTTTCATTCCACTTTATATAAAACAGACAATACAGCTATAGTGTTCTTTTACTGTTTCTCTTAACCACTATCAGAAGACAGCCTGACTTCCTATAGTACAAGGAATGACAATAGCACAGCTAGATAACTGACGCAAGAGGAAAGTCAGCTAGGATGATGATATGAAAGAACAGAAAACACAGAAATTACTTTTATCTAATTTTATCGACAAATAGATAGAAATGCAAAAATACATAGGGCACCCACCTCTTTGTTCTTTGATGTTAATAAAAACGAAAGCGTACAAGTCATCTCAAACAAAACTAACCTGACGTAAATTCCATGAAAATATTGAAAACTCACGATGAATGACACATCATCACCATGCAATTGAAAAGACTCTCTTTTTTAAACTTCTACATGAAGATTGCTTATTTGATTTCATATACAATTGTATGATGCTTACAATTGTTGAGTTAGAAATCCTATTACGAAGTGTTTGCAGAAACATAGTACACACGGAACCGTGATCTCTATCCTTAGGTTACGGGAGATAACTCGCTTAATTAACATACTACAAGTACTTTAGACTGCATAAAAGGTACATATCAAGTATCTTCTAGTGAGTAAGTTACAAACAAGCAATTTTTGTTTGCAAGATCTAGTCTCATAACTGCAACGGTGTGTGCAAACAAATTGAATAAAGCGCGTTAGCGCGTTATGAAAATCTGTTTGCACACATCGTTGCAGTTTTGAGACTTTAAATGCAAAAAAAAAATCATTGCTTGTATTTACATTTTAAACTCATGTTGCCTTTCATTGCAAAATTAATATTTCAAAATTCATACATTATCCTTCGGGTAAGTTGTAAAATGGAATAGCCAATGCAACAGCCTCCGTCCAAAGTGGCCGTGATATTTGATTTTCGCATATGACGCCGTAAATTTCAACACAATTTATATGCAAAATTCAAGTGTAATGTAAATATGTAACTTAATTGTTGCAATAAATCTAGAGGTACTGTGTGCACTGACCTCACTAAATGATACCCCTGCCTCCCACATCATTAAAATGGCAAAGTCCATTTTTTGCTCTGGGAGACCCGAAAGAAGTGTCACATCAAAAGATAAAATAGAAGATGCACAATGGTATAATTTGTAATAAAGAATCTATGAAAGTATCCTTAAATGTTATTCAGTGGTATTGAGGAGTTGAGGATAAGAGATGGGTACCATTCAATATCATAGAAAGAATGACAGTGTCTGTGTTTTGCTCTTGGAAACCCGAAATAAGTGTCAGATCAAAGAGTAAAATAAGAGGTCAGAAAAGCACTATATGTCACAAAGATTTTGTGAAAGTCATTGAATTTCATTGAGTGGTAAAGGAGGAGACGCAAATAAGAGATGGGTACAGATGGACGGACGTACAGACGGACATCCCGATCACTAAATACCCTCTCACTTTTCAAGCAGGAGGTAAAACATACTAACCACTAAAGTAAAATTTAAAAACAAAATGTATAAGTATCTAATGGTCATTATATGGTAAAAAGAAAGTTACAATAGAAATTTGGGATCTAAAAAACCCTCTACTCTTGTGCAACACCTCCAGGAAAATAATAACAAGCACAAATTGTCACGTTTTCAAGAGTCAACAAGAATTTCTCAGTTATAGAGTGGCACTGTCGTATAACTGACACATCTTCCTCTGTAAAATTCTTAATATACATAAATAAATGTACAATAAACACGGTGTATCATATAGAAGTCACTTTGTACTTTACGACCAAAATATACACATTGAATTGTTGACAGATTTTCCCGTTATTTGTTTATCATGACAAGGAGCAAACAGTGGGTGTGACCGGTCAGCAGAGGATGCTCACTCCTCCATGGCACCTGATCCCACCTTTGATGTTTCGGAGGTCCGTGTTTGCTCTGCTCGTATTTTGTATAGTTTAATGGACTTTTGAGCTTGAATACTGTTCGTTATCTCCATATAGTTCATTTAAAGAACCAAAAGATGTCAATCTCTCTGGTGGCTCTTAAACTTATAAGTGTACCAGTAAGACTATGGTATTTTACGCACCTACAGTACAAGTAACAGAAAAGAATATAGTTTTAATCACATTAAGATCCCTATCAATTTATCGACATTAAAGATCAATCTCATTTACTTTAAACATGGTTAAGTTGGTGTAGACGAGGATGAAAAAAAAATGTTTCAATTTTACGGATTTGTGAGTATGAATGATAAGTTAATTTTAAGGGATTCGATTCAACACTACATGTATATTGATTATCTGTATGCCTGCAGTTCTAAGGTTTACCTGTAAATATGTTTGTATAATTTACAAACAGAATAAAGTAATTAATTATAAAGCTAATGTGCAATCAAATTTAAGTGTAATATATTACGACCAGAGATATTATTTTAAATTGACATGTAAAGTATTGTTTATTGTGTCGTTTACCATGTGCTGATTTTAAATACTTTTGTTACAGGGTTATCTTATTGTGTATATATTCGCAAATAAAGATCTTCCAAAAGAACCCAAGCAGCTGATCCTTGTTTGTTATTGGGAAACAGGGGTTACATTTTGGCGCCCACGTTGGGTAATTTAAGATTGGCATATAAACATATTTGAAGAAATTGAAGAAATCTGTAAAATTCTTCTAAAGAGCAGCAGGATTCCATTCTGTTATATTTTTTATGACAGCATCTTTATGTTGCATTTATTCAAGAAGGTTATGGAGTTAAAGAACAGTATTCAATCTCAAAGTCCTTGTCATGATCAGGTAATAACGGAAAAATCCGTTATCAATGCAGTGTATGAAAAATGGAGTAACAATTAGTATGAAAAACGTCAGTCAGCATTTGACTCAATGATAAACTGTATTTGCTGACAAGGTCATTGTATCGACTGTAGAACTTACGAAATGATGACTTTAAACGAGTCTGCTGATAGTTTCTTGTTTCATCAACTTACTTGTCAATAATTTACCTCGTTATAGAAATTGTTCATACGTAGAGCATATTCTTGCGTATCGAATCAACTAAGATATATATACTCCGTATACAGGACGAAGGTTCTTTTCTTTTTAAAAAAAGTATGATTTGAATTAACTTTGAAATACAGTTTTTGATAAAGTTCTCGGATAGATTTCTCCTTATTTCTGGTTCAGTTGTTCTTGAAAAGAGACCTTAAAACTTTTAGTTACTGTTATTCTTAATTATCAAGATATGGCCTTTCATTTGGATAAATTTAAATCCCTTTTAACAAAAGGATGCTTTGTAGCAATGTTAGTTTCCAAGAAAAAAATTGAAAATGAGAATGTTTTGATGACAGGCAACGGTCTAATTTTTATCAGAAAACACTTGCGCCTTTGGTTTGAGTGGACTTAATAAAAGTAATATGAAAATCACTACAATAAAACAAAATCACAGGACAAGTGCCCACAATGCTCACCTTGTGACCTGAGGACCCAGGGCCTGTTGTTTCTTCACATGATTATTTTCGAAAGATTTACTTGTCCGTTGCTCCATAGAAACTAGAGGTACTTTGAGCAATGAGTTCACTAAATGATACCGCCGCCACTCATATGTATAAAAAGGCAGTGTCCATGTTTTGCTATGGGAAATCTAAATTATGTGTCGGATCAAAAACTAAAATAGGACGTGCACAATGGCAATATGTAAGAAAGATTTTGAGAAAGATTCATCAAATTTCATTTAGTGGTATGAGAGGAGTTGCAGATAAGAGATTGGTACCCTGAAGCGTAACAGACAGACGGACATACGGACAGCTAGACGGACGGGCATACCGATTACTATCCTCCCCCCCCCGGAGGGGGGGGGGGGGTATTAATATTGTACACGCGTTGTGGCCAAATCATAACTCCAAAAGGATCATGACTTAGAAAACTTGATTTCATACTACATGGAAATTCTGAATATCAATACGAATTGTGTAGCCTTGTTGTGTGTGGCATATTTTTGAAAGATTTTTTCCCGATGTCTTAATTCAGAACCCAAATTTTAGCTCAACTATGAACTTTACCCCCAGGGTCCATGATTTCAACTGGAGTGCTGTGAGCAATAATCTCTTTTAAGATGATACCCTCGCCTCCCATGTGATATGTAAATTCCATGTTTTGCTCTGGGAGACCTGAAATTGTCAGATTGTCAGATCAAAAATGGGGAGGTGCACAATGGCATTATGTAATAGAGAATCTGTGAAAGTATCATTAAATGTTATTCAGTGGTATAGGAGGAGTTGCTGAAATGGGTACCCTTCAATATTATACAAAGAATGGCAGTGTTCATGTTTTACTCTGAGAAACCCAAAATATACCCACGTCTTTGGAATTTTTTGTTACATAAAGCCATTGTACAACTCCAATTTTACGTTTTGATCGGGTGTATATTTTGGGTTTCCCATAGCAAAATAGAGACACTGCCATTCCTTCTATTATATTGAAAGGTATCCATCTCTTATACGCAACTCCTCTTATACCACTGGTTAACATTTAATGATACCTTCACAAATTCTTTATTACACAAATGATTTGCAGTTAATTCAGGTCTCACAAAGAAAATGTGGACTTTTCCAGTATAATCATATAGGAGGCATGAGCACCATTCAGTGAGGTCTGAAAGCAGGTTATTTTACTACCTGCTTGAAAAGCTTGAGGGTGTATAGAAATCGGAATGTCCGTCCGTCCGTCTGTTACGCTTTGGGGTACCCAATTCTTATCTGCAAACTCCTCTCATACCATTGAAGGAAATTTGATGAGACTTTCACAGAATCTTTCTTAAATATTACCATTGTGCACCTCATGATTTTCTTTTTGATCCGACATATATTTTGGGTTTCCCATAGCAAAACATAGACAATGTCATTATATTCATATAGCAGGTGGGGGCTATCATTTAGTGAGTTCATTGCTCACAGTACCACTAGTTTAAAACTTGAATCCATTCAAGGGAATGTTTGCATATGAAAACAATTAACGTTGACCCTGAATTTTGTCTTTCAAGTTTTTTTTAAATTCCCTATATGTGATGTGTATTCATATGTGATGTAAAATTTTGATTTTGGATACTTATTTTTGCCCAACCCTAATGCCAAGGGCCATGACTTGAAATATTATGAATCTGCAATACATGGATATACTTGCATAATGATATGATGGTGCAATGGTGCTTTCATGAAAATGATTTAATAATTAAATTGTTTCACTCTGGATATTGACATGTTAATTTTTGGCAGTTTCCCGAGCATTCGAAATTGGAAAGTGGTAAACACAATACACAAAAAATCCTGATTTTTGATGACGTTACGGCGCACCGGAGAGCAGTTCAGTTAGATTTGGATGTTGTAAATACACCTTAAGAGACTTTAAATGAATACAAAAGAAAGAAAATATGACAAAAATCATTAAATCTTTAGAATATAAAAGAAATGAAAGGTTTCTTAGCGAATTCTTTTTGATTGAGTCCTCAGGTAGTACAAAATATACGGACAAACTGCTATTGTAATAGCAAAAGACGCTGTCATTGTCGACTATTGATATGAGATTCTCTGTTATTAAAGTGCTGGTGAGAATACTGTCCTAAACTTTTTAATGAATTTTCAAAAGATTGCATGTGTGTACCAGATGGGTTCCTTTTCTGGTTACAGACACTCACGTATGTGAATCAATGGAAATTTTTTTTAATTTAAATGGGGCTTATCCAAATTTATTTTAGCAAAGATGAAACGTGACGTTGTTTTAGACACTTTAACGTTATCATCCATGCGCCGTAGGGCGATACAATACATAACATAACATCTAATAATTTGTTTATTTATCCATACATCCATTTGAAATTTGCTCTGTATATTTATAATATATATACTAAGGAGTAGTGAAAATTTCAGAACGCAGCGATGATTATTTTTCAAACTAGACAACCTGTCCACGATTTTACGGGACAACCCTCGTAAATCTGATTCGTCATTTGTGTTTTCGCTCCCTAGCTGTCCTGGGCCATGTTTTGGACAAATTTGATTCTTCACTAACTGAACACTTGCAAATCCGTATGACTAATCATGACCAAAATTGACATTTGACGTTAAACTTTTGAAAATTTTCCTCAAATTTATGTTATCGCATGTGAAAATTTGATCCACAAATGTGGTTTCACCCTTTTTCCTGTTTTTTGATATGAAGACTTTTCAAGATTTTCTCCCACAAAGATGCAATCCCATGTAAAACTTTGATACCAACATGTGGCTCAAACCTTTTCCAATTGGCCAAGATCTGACAAAACAGAAGTCCCGCCAAAGTAAAAAAAAAAAAAATGAGGCAGACGGGACATTTCGATTAGAAAAGCTTTAATACTGGAAAGGAAATACTTGAATCCACTGCAAAGAGTTTCAATAGCATTTTAATTTTTCCTCTCAAATCATATGCAAAATTAAATAAATGCAAATAGTCGTGGAACAAAAGAAAATTATGAATTCATTTTTGGGTTTAATTTATGATATCTGATAAAATTTGTCAGGGGTCCTGCGACCACGAGTGGACTAAAGACCCCTGATGTTGTGAAAAGGAAGTTAAACGTGTTTCCTACAGACCAAAAATGGCGAAGTTAAAAAGCACAATATTCAAAACAAAATCCAAACTACAGCACTGAAAGTGTGATACGTACGGTGTTCGTTCTGCACTTTCTACAAAGTTTTGAAAATAAAACAGCATGCATTTTTAGAAATTTAAATTGGATAAAATGACAACTTTACCTTATCATAAAAAAATCATTTTCCAAGCATAAACTTTTATGTTGACAGACCTTTTACTTCAGTTTCGAATCAATACAAGATTGTGAAGTAGCTATTATGAGAAAGAAAATCGTACGTTTTTAATGATTGAGGATGAGTGATGACTGTATATATATTGTACTTTGTTTATTTTTGTAAGCAATCGTCAAGAAAATACACTTCGACTTAAATTACACGTGATGTTAAATACTGAAAACTTCTGCATCGTTTTGATGGATTTCAGATACACACTTACCCTCTTTTTCCACTGTAGAGGGGGTCTCTCTCGGATCCGTCGTCATCATAACGTTGATACCCAGGGGCGTTGGTTCGCTGACGAAATTCAGACATTAAAAATAAGCTCTGTTAATTGAAAAAAAAAATGAATGTTATTTTTAAGTTGATGCAATGAGGGTTGGTCATTTGGAGAAAATTGTTAAGAATGGAGAGAAAGTATTAAAGATGAAATCATACAATCCAAAGATGGATGGTCTTTAAGCGTTTACAAAAGATAAATTACAGTCAACCCTCGTTATTTCGAACTCGATGAAACAAACAAAATTCTAGCTATCCTGATTCGAGATATGGAGAATAAATACTAAAAGTATAAGTGCTTGGTACTTCCAAATCACTTTGATATATCCATGATAGTCGATATCATATATCTATAAGATGATTATGAACTTTAAAGAAGTTCCATGGGTAAATAAATACACATTACTTTGAGAATTCTAAGATATTTTTGTGCGCTTTTTCAATTATCAAAGGCCTAATTTTAGGAACTATACAAATAAACATGAATTAGAAATGTTTCTATAACGGATATTAAAATTATGATTTTAGGGAAGTAAATAAACTTCAAGACAGGAACAAGGCGCCTTAGTAAGGACTTTTAACATGTATACGATATTTTTTTTATAAACACATCAAGAATATGGGTTAATCATTCTACTGTTAGGTTATGTCGATTACAAAGTTATCACCAATAAATAGAAAATAATACATACCCTTTTCCATATCACATCCTGTATCAGCCCGAGACACCAATATCAGCCAGAGGGCCAAAGGCCCGAGGGCTGATATTGGTCGAGCATACGATAAGTTGAGAAGAAA
>PRKT01000016.1:613349-629844 GCA_003671525.1 Saccostrea glomerata | reverse complement strand
TCAAAAGGAAAACATGCAGACGATTTCATTCATCATTGCATTGGTTTCAGTAAGTAATCGTTTCCTTCTCTTTTGTGACTCACTTTACATGATTGCTAAGTTACTAGCATATGATACTTCACTGTAAGCTCTTCATTCTGATGTTTTATTATTGTTATTGTCCGAGATGCGTTACAAATGTGACTTGAAGAGGAAACTCGAACATTATAAATGTCAATATGAGGGGCGCATTAGGGATAATGTTTAGCGAGTTCGTGTACAAATTGACTTACGTAATGAATTATTTAAAACGATGGATAAATTTTATATTAATATACTGAATTATTAAACAAAGCAAAAATGTTCATATTATTTAATGCTGTATACGCACAAGGAACAAATGTTTTTCCAACACTGGTTTTTCTTCTGATTGGTGTTGACGTCCTTATGTGGGGCAAACAGTATATCCTTTTGTTTTTCTACCTCCTCTACTAGAGCCTCTACCTCCTTCGCGGTAAAATTCTTCTTTCTCTCTTTCTTAATTTTAGTAATTTAGAAATTGTTTCGTCTGCCATATTTTTTGACTTCCGGTAAAATTACGTAGTACGTAAGGTGCGATTATTTACGACAGTTCTAAGTACCTTTCGTGAAACGGTCTTAACGTGGAACTTAGGTACTACTTAACTCCGTCGTAACTCGCTAAGTAGTACTTAATTTACGATGCTTTTGTGAAACGATACCCAGGACTTTTATACTTCATCTATATACTGTAGACGTACTTTTTTCCACGGGGTCATAATTCCGCGGAATCTCAATTTTTGTTTAATCCGCGGGTAGAAAATTACGCGGATTTTTCTACATTGTCACTATATGCCTTACATTTATATTAAGTACGCTTGGACAAATTTCCGCGGAAAATTTGTGACCGCGTACATAGCGTAAATTAATACCACGCGGAAAAAAGTACTTCTACAGTATATATTGTGGCAAGACCTTTCATTAGACCAACAATCTTGACCTTTTGACCTTGACGATTTCTGAACTAAAAAAAAAACCTTGGCCATAACTTTTGAACGGTAAGAGCTAGGGCTTTCATACTTCAAATAGCTAATCCTCTTAAGAAGACCCTTCATTGGATATTAAGAACTTTGACCCTTTGACCTTGACCTTGGATATTGACCTACTTTTTAAAATTTTTAAACCTCGGCCATAATTTTGAACGGTTGGATTAGGGCTTCCTACTTCACACATGTAATTCTATAGACCTTTCTTAAGAAACCACAACTTTGAACCATGGACCTTGGAGTTTGACCTATCTTTCAAAATCTTATCCTTTACCATAACCTTTGAACACTTGGTGCTAGGCATTTCAAATTTCACAATTATATATTCAGTGAGAAGACCCTACTTTGGTTACCAATTAAAATTGCATTTAATAAAAGTTTTATCTTCGCTATGTTGCCATACAGGGGCATCAGCGCTTCACAATCACATCTTGTTTCAAGTATGATCTCCGATCTTCCAATGCTTTTTATATCGATACTGTACCAACTGACCTGCAATCTAAGTAAAAAATTACTCTAGCTTGATCCAAATATAGTTTCCAAGGAAAAGGGTTTAATTAAGCTTGATTGTATGTACATGTATCTTATATGGATGAAAAAGGCTAAATGCCTATGAGTAACTCATCTTAAGACAACGAATAAGAAATGTATATTTTCTTCACATGAAATCACATTATATCTAGATAAAGAATCTTAAACGAAAATTATTCAAATTTCATTAAATGCAATAAGATATCAAATAAACTTAATTTTAAAAGTTAATTTGATCAATTTAGAATTTTCTCCTACACTGTTAATTCAATCTAAATTTGGAACCCTTCATTACACAATTAAAAGAACCACGAACGATAGTATTGTTCTCCCGCCTACCTCTAAGTCAATTCTCAAAAGTTAACATATTCGAACGATTTTCGAAATTTTTATAGATTTTTAAATGAATTTTCATAAAACGTTACTTATTTGGGATACCAAAGAGATATAACTCTATAATTTTGGTAAAACTTGTGTTTTTCACTATAGAAATCAACGGAAAACGGAAAATATTTTTAAAACATCTTTCCCCCCCGTGAAACAAAAATTCCTTTTTACAGGCAATATGGACTGTCATTTAACAAATTTATGCCAAAGCTTTTTGTGTTTCACGGGGGGGAACATATGTTTATAGACAAAAAACGAAAAAAATGCTGATTTTGCACCAATTTCTAAGCTATTTACAACTAAATGATTGTATTTTATTTATTTATATATGTTTTATTTATTTGCGTATTTGTGAAGAAAAGATATGAGATACATATTATGATATTTAAGACTATTTCAAAATATGGTGATTCTTGAAAGTTCGATTTCACCAGAAAATATCGCCTACCCCCCTTTTTTCAACAGCTGGAATCAATTATAATTTATTATTATACCTCTACTGTAATTACTCTATATAAAAGTAATACCATAAAACTGCCTATTTCCCCGAGAAGAGAATCTTTCCCTCATCTGAGGACTACTCCCTGGAAAATCAGAGCTACTCCCTGGGACTACTCCCTCATGAATATTTATTAGTAATTTTGACCAATCAAAGTGTTCATTGGGCGGAGCGTTCAAGAAATCTTGAGTCTGTGACGTCATGTTATAAGCAATGTAACTATGACGTCAAAACATTTCGACATGGATGTAAAAATCATACTTGAATTCTAGCAAAATGAAGATAACGTTATATCTTCAAAATGTCAGTGAAAATACTTTTAAAAAATAATTTGTTTGAGGACACGATTCATTACTTATCATACTATCTTTTAACCGCATGCATTTTTAATTATGCCTCTATGGTGTTTTTTTTAATGTCGGAATATCTGGTAAAAATAAATTAATCGCATATGAATGTTTCGGTATAATAAAACAGTTATGGAATGTGTACTCGAGAAATAGCAAATTTATGGTTCCCCTCGGCAGGAAACTATTTCCCTCGGCGGCTTCGCCGCCTCGGGAAATAGTTTCCTCCCTCGGGGAACCATAAATTTGCTATTTCCCTCGTACCCATTCCATAACTGTATACTATCTAGCACTGGAAATAAAATAATTAATCAATTACCATAGACCTGTTCTTTGTATTAAACAAAGATTTAATGGCCAAATTGCCATTAAAATTGAATTTAATGGGTGCAAAATGTAGGCGGGAATCAAGAGTTAGAGTTCGTAGTTCTTTTAAGTTATCACGGTGCTGCTTTTTTTCTGAGAGGTGGGCATGATAATACATGTATATAATTTCAAATGTAATACTTTCTCGTTATTCATAAATACGGAAGCCCATTAGGATCAATCTATGATTTTTTTTTCAAGCCATAAAGAAAAAAATAATCCGTAATAAACGACGAAGTGAATGAAAAGGTAATATATTTAAATTGCAAGAAAGTTGTATATATATATATAGGATCTCACATGATTTGTAGTTGGATATGATTTTTATCCAACGAGTTGTGACGTCACAACTGTGTGATACGAAAACGATATCACATGAGCTATATCAACGGGATAAAGGGTTAAACATGGGATAAATATTAATTGACGGAAAAAATGCGTTCAAGTAAAATGCATTATTACGGCCTTCAAAAGATGTATCAAAGCAAAGTTAACGCGCGTACGTAATCAAGCAAAGATTTTCAAAGATATATTTTCAATGCATGTTTAACTTAACAACTGGAGGACGACCCTTGACCCGAGAAACATTAACTTCACATTTTGCTACGGGGGTATTATACTGATAAAAATGAGAGTTTTAAAACTTTTCCTATATATTTTATATCTCAACTCCAGGTAACCTACAGAAGATCCCTAAGGAATACTATAGTAACTGTCTAATTTTTGTTTTATGATGTGATTAAATTATCACGCAAGCCAATCGATTGATCATCGTCATGAAATCAGAAAATCTGACAGTTATTCCTTATATTTATACATGCTCTTGATTCCGCCAATCCACATGCTACAAGCCCTCGCTTCTGTCTCTAATTGTCCCGCCCTTTGCGTGATTTTTTTAACCTCGAATCGATGAACCAGTAGATTTATAGAGAAATGAAGTACATTTACTATTTGTAATTTTATCTCGGACAAAGACATTGGAAAAGTAAACATATAAAGCGATTAACAGATGTTGCCTGTGCATTACTGGAAGGCCATACTTAAATTTGTTCATTAAAATAATCAAAATAGCATTATTTTTTACATGTCATTTAAAAATTGTAAAAATGACTTTAATGGCATAACGTGTAATGAAGGGATAAAAAAAAAAGGATTGGCAATTTTGAAAACTTTTGTATAAAAAGCGCTTCTGGTTTTCATCAAAACTTTAAGCAAAAATAGCTTTTTTGCAATTTAGGAATTAGGTATCACTGATAGAGTTTCATAGGGAAATGACATGAAGGTGGTCACGTGATCGAAACCTAAAACGCCCAAAGGACTTAACATTAATACATGTAGCTAGTAGATTTGATCACGTACCACTTTAAATGTCTTTAATAATTTCTCATATATTTATATTCCAATTTTGATTGGTCTTAGCTGCAGATAGATTGGTCTGTGTTATTTTACAAATAAAAACTAACTTAAGATTTTCTTACGAAAAGTAAAGAGTCATGCATGCACGACGTCATATAGTAGTTCCTGCGTTAGAGAAAGTATGGTCAGATTACCAACATCAAGCCATGTTAGTAGTGTATATTGGCAAATGCAAATATTTATTTCGATAGGCAAGTAATTTCCTTCATAAACCATTAAAACAAACTAGAGACACTTAAAAATCCATGTTTGAAATCGAATTAATCATCATTCAAAAAAAATGTACAATCAATTGAAATCTGAATATTGAACATTCCTGCAACAAAGTAACATGGTTAATAAACCATACTTTTAAAGCTGATCCATATGTTGCAGATGTCAAAATAAAAATCATTAAAAAGCTGTCAGGTTTCTGATGCGGGACAGGCTGTTACGCTTGAGTTGAGAAAAAGGTACCTTAATGCCCCACAGCGCCTCTCGCCGGAAAAATGGTGACTGACTTCATCAAAACAGAGAAGTTCTCTTCCAATCTGTGCCAAAATTAACGTGTGCATAATATATATCTTCTGCATAATAACGGCCATTGTAAACACACATCGAGTGTGCCTGGGAAAACATTCAAAGGTGCAGAGAGATGATCGTCTGCCAAAGTTAGCGCGCGCAGTGCCGAGACGTTGCTGCTACTGTAGGGCAGTCTTAGAAATTTCTTGGATTATTTTCAACAAAAAGAGAACTTTCTCCTACAAAGGTGAGTTTGCATTTAATATTCTTGAAGGATATATCTTGATTATATATTGCTGAACGCATTTTTCTTTCAATTTTCTAAGCATACGTTCTATATCATCATCTTTGTCGAACTAAAAATTATACGAGTGCCTTAACTACTAGTACTTTAATAATTTGTTCATGTATAAACAGTATGTATGTCTAAAATGCAAAATGGGCTCTTTAAATTTTTCTTAAATTACATGGAAAAAAAATTAATTTAAAAATGCGAGCAGAAAGCATATGAAGCAATCTATTTTTTCTCTGATCTCTTATCTTGATTCCAAATTATCATCTGTTGTCAGTGGCATTCTGAGATGGTTACCGTCGAAATTTACCATAGATGGGGTAAAAATACCATTTACTGTAGTAAATCAGTAGTTCTAAGGATATTTACCAGATCTTCACTCATCAAAACCATTAGCATCGTATTATTTTCCTCATCACCATCTTTAGATATCTCTCTCGTATTTTTTTTACATATCCAAATAACATTCATCAAGGCATATATCAATTATGAAACCAGAAAATAATCCTTAATATCTTTGGGGACATTATATATTACATCATCATACAAATGGGTTTTTTGGATTCCTTCATATAAAATTTTCTAAATTATGTAATAACTACAGAAGTACACATTTCTTCTGCTGGATGAGTATATATACTCGCTGAGATCATAAATATGGTTATTGATTTTTATCTCGTTATTACATAAAAAAATAAACAGCGAAAGGAGAATCTCAGTTCATTTTAGATTACGTAACCATTTGCATATCACCGTTGTATGTTTTAGGTTACGTAACCACCTGCAAATCGTGTTTGTGGACTTTATCCTTATTAAAATAAATTTTCTCCAAGTAGTTAAAATGTAATTATAAACAGATAAATGCCAAGCCAATAAACTCATCATTTCTTTTCCTGATCCTTTCTGTAAGGTAGATAAATGTTATCAGTTCTATATCTCTGTATTTCGTGTATGAGGTGGGCTGGATTCTTTAAATTTGCACTTTTACTATTGATTACTTCATTAATTACCGGTATGTCTCTCTCTCTCTTGTTTGTTAGATGTTCTTGGCGGGATTAACGTTTGGGTAGTTACAAATTGTCCTAGGAGCTATAAGAGAGTAAGTTAGAGTGATTTCGGTAGTCCGTGTATAAAACTACATCTAAAATCAACTTGCTAGCGATAAGATATAGGAAGAGTTCTCAGTATAAGTGATGGTATTTACAGTTTGATGCTAGGTAGGATTTGTTAGACCTAATGTAGTGTTTTCTTTGTCTTAATTGATTCTTTCCTACTTGTTTAATTAGTTTTGAGGGTTCAGTAGCTTATTGCCTATTTTTTTTCCAGAAAGAGTTGCCTTTTGCGCTTTATGTTATTAGTTTTGACAGTTCTTACGGTTATAATTTGCTGGTTTTGAAGATGTGGATTTGGTTAGGAAATTACTTTTCCGCAGACACTATCCTCTTTCCAATTTCTCACCAAAGTATCATGTTCTTTTCACTAGCTGGCATTTTACAAGGGATTTTGACTGTGTCTGTTATTTTATGATTTATAGTGTAACGATATACAACCTTGTAACAGAATCACTCTTGAGAAAAGGATACCAAGAATAACCGTCTAAAGAGGGATGAATCCGATATACAATAAACTAAGTACATGATTAACTAGAAAATACTAAGGATGATAAAAGTTGTAATATCTTTTTAAAAACCCCTTTTAATCTACCTTTCATGTTTGTTTATTGATTGAAAACACGACTGTGATAAAACCTTATACACATCGAACAGATGTTACATTTTCCAAACAGAAACAGCATAACAATAGAAAGCACTTCAAATTAAGACAAAGAAAACGATGTTGTTGATGATGTTTTTGTTTTGTTGGGGTTTTTTTTCTATTGGTTGTTTAGAATGTACTAGCTTAGCGTAACCAAGTTCAAAGCTCAATAACAAAGGCACTACCAGATAGTTAATTCAAAAAGACTCTTCAACAATTCACACCTAATGTTCCTTCCTCGTTTTTTACCTTGTACTATCACTGTGATCCAGAAGCGTGCCAAATATTAGGAACAGAGCAGAAAGCAATAAAACCCTCGCGAAAATTGCTTGCCCTATTGTTAGATGTATATACGAACGCCGAGAGGATTCGCATGGAATGTATCTGGTTTAGCGTGAGATTTGCATAATTATCTTCGGAAGTGTTGTGTATATATATACCCTGGTATATTAGAAGCTTATGTTCGACCTGAATGCAGGTGTACCACAGACGCGTATAATCTAGCTGAGTACTCACTTTATGATGCAATACTTACCGAACATTACTGGCTGTACTTACCAAAGAATTCTGTGTATGAAGGACATGTACATGTTGCACTGCATGAAATTTCTGGCATGTGTCTCGTAAAATGTTTTTGTTTCGATTTTCTTTAAGATGTTAACATAAAATCGTCTTCATTGTAATTGGTAACTTGTTTCTTTTGTTGTGTTGTCCAAGTTCTTAATGATGCATCGTAATATCTATCACTGGTGTAACAAATTTCTTCAGAAGAGACGGTACTACTGTACTTTCTGTTTACTACCTGTACTTTTTCCACACATTCCAAAAAGGTTGTAGTTGTTGCCATGTTGCTCAAGTGATATTCTGAATAATTCCTGCAATGCTCCACGTTTTCCATTGTACTACTATAGTTTCTCTCACTTTTTCATACAACATGCTGATCACATTTATTGCAGATTTTGAAATTTTGATGCAAAATTACAAAAAAGTAACCTTCAAATTTTTTGGCCACGATTTCTCTGAATTTCTTCTGCTGTCTTATCATATTAATCATCAAACTACTTTTTAATAGTATCTACCAACTTTTTTACTATTCTAAAAGCCATTTACAAAGATGCCCTTTGTTTTAGCTGCTTAATTCTATACCTGTATCAATGGCCAATACGTGAATGGTATTCATTTTCACGGATTGGCAAACGTCTTTTTGAGCGATGTGTTTTTTTATCCCTGTCCATTGTTTCTTGGTTTGTATCATTGGGAACTGCCATCTTATCTTGAACTTTTGTTGCACGATACAATGAAAAGAATCTTGTCTTGGGAAGGTATCTGAGTAGAATTCATTAATATGAGAGTTAAGAAGGTTTAATTTTAAGCATGATTCATTTACATTTTTACTGCTTAAAAAGTGTTTTCAGCATTGCTTTTTACAACCAAATTCCTTTCGCTACCTGCAATAGAAACAGATTACTGCATGTCAGTTTTTTTTCACTTTATAAAAAATTAGATCGCTTTCTGTAAGTAAGCGTGATAAAGTGTTGCTGGCGGTGATGTTTCAATGATATGGATAATGGAGAGATGAAACACAGTGTAACTTATTTTATGAAATTAAAAAGATTCGTAAAACTTAATTTCTTGAGAGCAGATGGTATGGCAATACGATAAGATATAATAAATAACGGAATAACAAATTGCCTGAGATTAACATGAAGCCAGACAGGTGCGCTCAAATCGAATTAAGGGTTTCTGCAAATTTAATAACAGTATGGCATAAAAATGGGTGTATCATTGCCTTGCACTTTCAGTTTTATATTTATTTTCAAACTCTGCCAAGGTGGAATATTCGAAAATTTTTTGAAGCAAAACAATGGCTGATCAGGGATGGAGTTGATGGAGTTGTAGTAGATAAAAACATTCAAAGACTCTGGTCTAATGGTACATGTAAAAGCTACGTAAAAGTTCAGTGATTCACGCAATGCATACGTCCAAGTCATAACGCTTTAGCATAAGTCCAAGTTATAACGCTTTAGCACAAGTTATAACGCTATGCTGACGTATATGCAATACTTAACACTATGCATAAGTCCGGTGATTAACAATATGCATGAGTCTAGTGACTAACACTATGCATGAGACCAGTGATTAAAGCTATGCATAACTCTAGCGATTAAAGCTATGCATAAGTCTAGTGATTAACGCTATGAATGAGTCTAGTGTTTAACATTATGCATGAGTATAGTGATTAACGCTAAATAAATCCAAATAGTGATTAATGATAAGCATAAGTCCAGTGATTAACACTATGCATGTGTCTATATAGTGATTAAAGCTATGCATAAGTCTAGTGATAAACGCAATGCATAAGTTGGGTGATTAACGCTATACATAAAGTCCAGTGATTAACACTATGCATGAGTCCAGTGATTAACACTATGCATGAGTCCAGTGATTAACACTATGCATGAGTCCAGTGATTAACACTATGCATGAGTCCAGTGATTAACACTATGCATGAGTCCAGTGATTAACACTATGCATGAGTCCAGTGATTAACACTATGCATGAGTCCAGTGATTAACACTATGCATGAGTCCAGTGATTAACACTATGCATGAGTCTAGTGATTAACACTATGCAAAAGTATAGTGATTATCGCTATGCATAAGTCTAGTGTTTAACGATATTCATATGTCTAGTGAAAAACAATTTGCATAAGTCCATTGATTAAGGCTAAGCAACGTCCAGTGATTAAGGCTATGCAGTCGTTCAGTGATTAACGCTATGCAATCGTCCTGTGATCAAAACGCGATACAATCGTCCATTGAATAATGCTATGCGTATGTCAACTGATTGCAGTTGCAGTTGAGGGGTGATTTCAGACTTCTTTTCGGGTATACCTACATTTGATCTAACTATCTTTATCTCAACCATTGTTGTATCAATATTTGACCTTGCTGTATTCCATGTCTAGAGGTCAAACAATCACTTTCCCCTCCTCATTCAATGTCCTGTCACAAGGGAGTCACTAATGGATATAATTCATCTCCGTCCACACTTTATTCTCAACTTTATACAGAATTTTTTATGTTTATCACATTTAGATGTAACAGCTTCATCGGGAAGGTTATTCTTCATTGTATTTCTTTTCACATTAAAGGTCAGTTTCAAGGACTTGGAGTAATATAACTCTGGTAGCTATGACAATTGGATGCATCAAGTTTCATACTAATAATTACAGGCATGACTACTGTAGATCACTAAATTTTCTCGACACCTTATTTTATTTTCGCGAGACAGTCATTGACTTTTGATTAGCGAGACAAAAGAAGATGGGCGGATAAGGCGGACAGAATGCCTATAGCGTCAGATATTAAGAAATCACATTTGATTTATAAATTGAGTATTTAATTTTACACCTCATCATTGAAATTTATGAAATTATTGAAAAAAAAAACATTTTCTGAGAAAAAAATAAATATCTTTAAAAAAAATTTCATTCATAAAAAAATTCTATGGTATTCGTGGGATTCGAACCCCCAGCAATAAAATACCGATGTATCAGATTGCTTTGAGACTAACGCGCTAACCATTATGCTACATGGCTCATGTTTTGTAGTGGCATTTAAATCATGTTTGCGATATGACCCTTGACTTAATGGACTTGAAGTATTTCTCGGAAAGATGCGAATGTTTTGTCATAAAATTGTATTTTTAAGGTATAGTGGGTCTTCTCTCCATTTTTTTGTAAACCAAAAAATATGTATTTTATCACAAACTTTTAGGATTATCTTTCAAAAAAATGGAGCGAAGACCCACTCACATTGAAAAGTTTTGTTAAAGTATGGAAAAATGACCGTTTTTGTTCTTTTAAGTCTGTGTATGCTTTTTCATAGGCAAATATTTTAAGTTTTTGTGAAATTTTTGTAAATTATAGAGATTTTACATTAAGTATACTTTAATATTAGATGAAATATGACATAAAATTTGGATATAATTGAGATTAATTTTTTTCACTTCTTATCTGTCGCGCTATAGGCATTCTGCCCGCCTTATACGCCCATCTTCTTTCACGAATTGTGATTATTGCTCTATATAATCATAAGGAATGCTATTATACGCGAGAATTCAATTTTTTCGAGCACACTGTCTTGCGTAATTACGCAAAAATGAAATCCTCGCGAATAAATAGTGATTTACAGTATTAGGTTCCACGTGTGCTCTTTTTGTTTCTCGAATTTGCATCGCCTGTAGCCAAATAAATTTTTTAAAGCTCATTAGAATACTTCGATATTTTCTTTGTGCTTTGTGTCTTTTTCAAAAATCAGATATTCTATTTTTCTCTCCTGACAAATATCTTCCATTGACCAGAGATACGTACACGTATATACACATGGAATAAAAAGGATTTTAAAAAACGCGTTTTCTATTCAACATTTGCCAGATTTTGTCTTAAATTCTGCAAATTTTTCATACATTTTACAATTTTACCATGAAGCAAACAAGAAATGAATTGAAGCATTGCTATGCATATATCATATGATATCAACAGATATTAGTCATTTGACTTCAGTGCGCCTTTAAGATGTTTGTGCTAGCGCTCAGCCTTCGGAAAGACGATTTGCAAATTATTCATCCGTCATGTGTCTTTTGCAAATGTTCCAAGTGAAAGAATCAATAGGGTTAACTAATTGCTTTGCACTTGATTTTGGCGTTGTGTTTGGATTCAATATACCACGGTAGTGCTACCATATGTTTGTTCCATTTCTTCCACAAGTATCGTAATAGTCGTCTGACAGTGAATTCATTAGCCCCACTAGACCAAACGATAAATATGTTTTCATTAGAAAACTTTTAAGTTTTTGTTTTTTCTGGTAAATTGACTTCATTATTATGCCCCTCATTTGGAGCAAATTGACTTTTTTGAAATGTCAAGGATATTTCAGTAACTCTATCATTTGGAAACACGTCAATAAAAAAGCAGATGTAATACGTCGTAGAATTTGATATTTTAAAAAGTTATGGCCAAGATTAGTAAGTGGGTCAAACTCTAAAGTCAAGGACAAAAAGGTTAAAAAAAAAAAGTTATATCCAATAAAAGGTCTTGTCACAGTGAATACAAATGTAAAGTATGAAAGCGCTAGCGCCAACTTTTCAAAAGTTATGGCCATAGTTAATGATTGCAATTTTTTGGTAAAAGTGGGTCAAACTCCAAGATCAAGATACCAGGGTCAAATTTTGTGGTACCAAAAGAAAGGCCTTGTCACAGGGAATACGCCTGTGAATATGAAAGCCATAGCTCCAACCACTCTAGAGTTATTGACAAAATTAAAGTTTTTGCTTACAAACAGATAAACAGACAAGCAGACACACAGACGGGACGAACAGGGCAAACATTATATACCACGGAATCTTTGATTACGGGGGCATAACAATTAATTTTTGAAAAAAGCGCACATGCATCTTTTTGAAACCGTATTAAGCAAAACCTTAAGTATTCACCATTGAATTTTTTTTTACCAAAAATTAAGAAAAGTCTACTACTTTAAAGCTGAGCTTAAACCTGAGCATTGGAAGCTAAAAGCCTTCAACTTAATTATATATTTTTTTTCATAGAGAGAAAGATAGGAAGCTTTTGTTCTTAATATCTGAAGTAGGTATTTCCCAAGTATTCCTTTTGTTATCAAGTTATGTTTGATATATCATGAAATATATCATTTTCTTTCTTCTTTTCAAATTTGATATCATACATGTTGATACTGATTATAATAATGCACCTTCAGTGAAAACTTGCAACATGTTGTGCAGAATATAAGGTAGTTCTTTTTCTAATCATACAGTGCTTCTATTAGAGGTTAGCATCATATGCAAAACCTAGCTAGCAATCAGCGCAGCATCTTGTGGTTAACCAGACTAGGGTGTACAACAGGCACTTCCATTTCTTTCATTGTTAATATGTCGGGTAAATAAAGGTAACAAACATCGAATACTTTAGTCCAAAAAATATTTTCTTGTTCAATATCATTAAACTTTTTTTCGGCGAAAACATTCACAGCAGCGATTAAGATTTAACAATGCATCCCCTATTAACATTGTTTTCACCCAACAATTTCTCTCGTTATATTGTGCAATGGATCGGAAAGAAATGTTTTTCCTATCTTTCAGAATATCAATTTTCGTGAAAAACAAGTGAATGATTCAACATAAAAAATGTTAGTTTGTTGTGCAGATACGCAATGGTGTTTGGAATGAATCCAGTGCGATTCAACACTGTGTAACTGTGATTAGTGCATGTTAATTATATTTGGTGGGGGTTGTATTCACCTTGAGATTTGTCCCCTCAGTGGAATTTTCGGGAACTTCGTGGAAAGTAACGTATTTCCGCCTTTAAACGGTTATGCTAAAAAATCTTTGATTGGTAGAAAAAGTAAGGAAACTTATTTTTTATGTTCCGGTAATTGAAGATTCGGGAGTATATAGCTTTTGCTCTGTCTGTCTGTTTGTTTATCTGTTTGTCCGCAAAATTTTTTACCTTGCTCATAACTTTCGAGTGGGTGAGGGGCTATGGCCTTCATATGTCACAGATGAATCCCTTATGACATGAACTTTCTTTTGGTACTACCTCTTGACCTTAGAGTTTGACGTACATGTACTTTTACAAAAAATATCCACGTTTTAACCTTGATCAAAGCTTTTGAACAGTTGGTACTAAGGATTTCATACTTCACATCTGTATTCATTGTGACGTTGTGACAAGAACTTTCAAGGAATATAAATATTTTTATCTTTTGAACTTGACTTTAGAGTTTTATTTACTTTAAAAAAAACTTTAACCTTAACCATAACTTTTGAACAGTTACAGTTAGCATCAGGGCTTTCATATTTCACATTTGAACGGTATTCCTTGTGACAAGAACTTCCTATATAGTAAAACTTTGACCTTTTGATCTTGATCTTTGGAGATTTGCATTTCAATTGTATTTGAGAAACTTCAACTCTCGCCATAGGCTGCCATACGAAGGCATCAGTGTTTCACAAACACATCTTGTTTCACTTACAAATTAAATTTGTGAAGTTTACATTAGGAAATATACACATGTATTCTGCATTTAAATTGTAACTACATGCACATTATTAATCAAGTGTATATGTTTCAAGAAACCATTTAGTGATTCTAAATTCCAAATGGAACGGACTTTAATAGTTTTGGAATATTAATGAACATAAATAGCCATTGAAGATTATTTTAAAAAGATATTTCAGGCCATCTCGTATTTCTCTCTAAATGTGATACAGGCCAGTGTCTATAAGTGTATCTAAGTGAGACACCAGCTGTGGCATTTTCATTCAATGGCCATCGTTGTATTTCATATATCAATCAATTGACTTCATTTCTTTGACAGCCTTCTGAAATATTTTTAGACTTAAAGCTGTAAAAATTGGCTATGATCGATGATTTTGTTTACTTTTGCGTCCTTCGGGTAGTATACTAGTATTTTTGGGGAGGGAGGGGGCAATTTTTGTGGCATTTTTAAATGAGGAGAAGGGAATTAGTGAAACGGTTCGGAAAGTATCCTTTTTTAAGAATAATCAAGGTAAGGAATTTATTATAATCTCTTTTTAGAACTTCGTTAATGGCAAAATTCGTCACGGTGCGGGCCCATAAATTATAATGATATAATTTGAAAACATATAGCATCATGATTACATGATAATTAACATAGTAATGAAATATGATGTTTAAATTAGAGCCTTAGACGATATTAAACTACATTCTCTTTTCATGCTTATGTTAATGACTAGATCTACTGTATAAACCATGCATATGATAACCCCTCTTCCCCCCAAAAAAATATCAAATTCTCAAAAGGACTCAGTTTTACAAACAAAAGTTCTAATCGATAAAACAACCACCCCCCACCCCTCATCGCTTTAAATTTATTTTGAATCTTTGTAACTGAGCAGAAATTCCTATCATTTTAGAGAGATGCTCAAGAATGTCTCAAGGCCTCTCTTGTTAGCTTTTTAAATCAGAACTGACATTGTATACGAGTCTATCATCGGTGAAATGTTCGCAGTGTGTGTGTCAATCTTGTTATGATTTCCAGTTGTTTCAAATCCCCATTGCTTTCTGGCTTTTCTCAAAACAGCTATTTAACAGGAATCTTATTTCCAAACATGCTCTGAACCGATATAGTTGAAATTTCAATAAAAACATTTGATTTTCTACGTAACGTATGGAAAATTCATGGTTCAATATTCGCAACTGTAAACTTCACAAATTTGATTTTATTAGTGAAACAATATGTGTTTTTGAAACGCTGATCGATGCCATCGTATGGCAGCTTATGGCGAGGGTTGAAGTTTCTCAATATTGCAAATGCAATACAAAAGTCCAAAGATCGAGATGAAAAGAATAAAAATTGTAAGTATCTACAGGATGTTCTTGTCACAAGGAATACCGTGAAATGTGAAATATGAAAGCTCCAGTGCTAAGTGTTCATTTGCATCCCTTACATAATTATATGTTTAACTAAAAGGGGCTTGGTGAAAAAATATACTTTTGATTAGATAAAATGTTAACTATAGAATGAAATAATGTTACTGCACAGAGGCAATTTATTTTCATGCTCCCATAATCTAAGCTTCAGGGGTAAATATTATACAGTTATTTTATCTGTCTGTCTAGCTGTTTGTCACTTTACCAGTTTGTCCGCGAAAAACTGAGTAAACAGTGTTCATAAATTTTGATTGATTGGAGTTATGGCTCTCATATCACATCTGTTTATTTCTTGTGAAACATATGGAGATACCGAAAAGTATTCAAGATCAAAAGTCCATAAAACAATACAAAATAGGATCGAGCAGAGCAAACACGGAACCCCAAATCAGTAGGGGTGGGATCAGGTGCCATGGAGGAATGAGCATCCCCTGCCGACCGGTCACACCCGCCGTGTGCTCCTTGTCATGATCGGGAAATTACGGAAAAAAATCCGTCGTCAATTCAGTGTATAAATAATGGAATAACATTTAGTGTGAAAAACGTCAGTCAGCATTTGTCTCAATGATAAATAAAATGTATGTGCTGACAAGGTTATTGTATCGACCATAGAACTTACAATATGACGACTTTAAACGAGACCGCAGATATTCTTGTTTCATCAACTTTTTGTCAATAATCTACCTTGTTTTAGTAGTTGTTTACAGGCACGTACATGTAGCATCGTTTCTGAAAATGGGGGGGGGGGCTAACCAGAGAAATTTTTTATACTTACCTGTAAAAGTTGACAAGCAAAAACAAAAGAAGGAAATTGCCCGAACTCGAATATTCTATTTCGTTGGGGGGGGGGGGGGGGGGGGGGGG
>PRKT01000016.1:376356-613116 GCA_003671525.1 Saccostrea glomerata | reverse complement strand
GGGGAGGGGGGGGGATTGGCCATTTTTTTTCATTTTGTCAAGGCCAACTTCCTTTCACTTCCAATTTTTTTTTTGCATGCAATACTACATTTCCTTGAAAAACTTGAACCTGGATCATAACTTTTGAAAAGCTAGTGCTAGGTTTTTTTTTAAATATGTCACGTTTATTTGTTATGACGCAACCTTTCCATTGGTACCTTTCATTTTACCCTTTGACCTTGACCTTGGAGTTTGATCCACATTTAAATAATTTCAATTTGGCCACAACGTTTAATGGTGAATGTTTGGACTTTCATATTTCACAAGTATAGCCACGAGACAAGTCCTTTCTTTGGGTTATAAAATTTTTCATCCCTTGATTTTGGAGTTTGACTTGCATTTCAGAACATTCAACTTTCGCCCAAAATCTGTAACATGTATATTACAGCAGGTAAAAAATTATTCATAATTTCTATCCAGGGGCAGAGTACTCTTACTGCATGAAAAATAACACAAAATCAGAACTCTCTAGTTTGCAATGGAGAGAGGGTTCAGAATTTAACTATGAAGTTTCTTCAAGATCAGCATTAAACCAATATCGTGAAGTGTTAGCGTTAGGATCTGGGGCATGTTGATTTTGTTTGGCAAAATATATCATTGACCTACGTTTGAAATTAAGTTCGCTGTATTTCCACAACTGTAAGATATATCTCCCAGTTGGTAAACATTAGATGTCAGGGCCAAGGGATTTGGTAAATCCACTCCAAACATAAATAAACATAGCCATCCAGCTGTACGTCACTAACATGAAAATCTCGCTTTATTTCAATCATCAGCCCAAAAATCTAATTATCCGGTTTTTATCGATGAATAATTTGCGTATTCTGCTAAAATATTTCGGCTTTCAACAACGCAAGCATTTATTGTGTATTTGTTCATAAATTGATGACGTTAACTTTGCATATTTTGTTAGATTTACATATTTTTCTCGTCTGTGTTGATTAATTTTGAATTTTTCGATTTCATTATCTACTATCACATGGAAACGAAAGCGTTACAGACAGAGGGACGGACTGAAATTTAATATCCCTCACTTTCAGCAGGGGACAAAAATGTACATGTATAGCACTCTGAGTCCTCGGGAGTACGGGGCTGAACGAGAGATTGTGTTTGAATTCTAATAGCATTTAACATATGTTATTTGGAATATTCTACTGTTATTTTTACTTCTATAAAATGGCTAGTGATTTCAAACCTTAGTCGGATCAGGTTGAAAAAAGTCGACAATCAATTCAAAAACGAAACAAAATATGTTTGCGAGACATTGATATCCACAAATCACAACTCAAGGCCAATTTTAAACTTTTTCAAATTTTGGTCAAAGTCTTTGGTCAATCAAACAGTTATTTTTTTTCCCTAAAGTAAGTCATACTCCAAAATCAAGTTCATGCATGGGGCCAAAGATATTGTAAAGCAGAAGGTCTTGTCACAAGGAATACATGAAAAGTCTAGCTCCAACGTTCAAAGGTTATAGGCAAAAGGTTAATGTTTTAGAAAATTCTGACAAAGATCAAGATCAGAAGGACAAATATGTGGTTACGTATGGGAATGTCTTTTCAAACGAAATATATATATGATATTCACGAAAAGCCTTAAAAAACTGTTCAAATATTAAAGCCAAGGTTTAAGCATTTCAAACGCGCGCGTAGGACAAACTCCAAGGTTAAGGTCTATAGGTCAAAATAATATTACCAAAAGGAAAGTCTGGGCACACAAAATACGCGTGTAAAATATAAAATTCGTATCAGCAACATTTCGAAAATTATGATCATGGTTTCATTTTGTTAAAAAAAATATACAAAAGAATGTATATCTCCAAAATCAAAGTCAAATATTAGGTTTGCAAAGAAAGGTCATCTCACAAGAAATACTCCTGTTATATATGGAATCCCTATCACAAACCGTTCAAAAGTTACGGGTTTTGGTTAGTTATTGTGCAGAAACAGACAGACAGACAGATAGACAGACAGACGGATTAAAAACTACATGTTCTCAAATCTTTAATTACGAGGCAAAAATATGGAAATGATCAACCGTCTGTATGCGTGATTCACGGTTCCCTAAATGAGAGGTACCATGCTACAGCAGATGCTGGCACACAAGGAGCACAAGGCGCACTGACCCAAGCACATATCGACAATCACATAAACCTGTGATGTCCTGACAGTATTGCTAACTTTAAGATATAACATCTATACGATCGATGAACCCAAACATACGTCTATGGGTAAAGTTGCATCTATTTGTCTCCAAATTCGTGTGAAGGAAGGGTTAAATTGAAATGTAAAGCAAAATAAAACAATCATATTGTTGTTTACTAATTATTATTGAATTAGAAATCCATATATTAATGAAAAACAATATCTTAAGCCTACTGATTGAAATAGTTTATGTCTTGCAACAAACACAACTCAATTCTGCGTGATTAAAATGCTCTAAAGCACTGAAGTTTTACAAAGGATACATTTTTACGGGAAATAATGCAAAGAAAAGATTAAAATTGCCAGATTGACTTATGTAGACGTCCAGAGGAGATGTACTCTGTCTTAACTTGATTTATACTTTATTTATTACAAATGTTATTATAAATGAAAGTATTCTACGGTTTAAAATTAACGAAAGGAAAAAAGAAAAAGAAAAAAAAAGCCAGATTGAAAAATGATTAATAAAGAGAGAAATCGTTTTAACAAAGTAGCTAAAGCATGTGAATGCATTTTCCCTCGTTTGTTGATAGTTTTTCAGTTTTGTTTGGAGAATTTTTTTAAGTCTGCAAAGGAGGGGGACCATCAAACCCTTCTTCCTATGACATCAAACGGTTGCCAAAATCTAAACAACGCAGTTCAAGCCCTGTGTATGTTTTCTCTTAGGGTGTATCAATACTGGCAAAGAGGTTACAGAGACTATCCATTAGCTATGGTGAGCAGCTATTAAGTTTTCCCGGTATTCTCGCTGCAGTAATGGTTCAAGAACACGCTGTTCCAGATTCTTCAAGCTGTTTTATCCCCCGACCTCTCTGCTATAAGTAATTTATCTCACCTCTGTTTAATTCCGGGATCTTGTCGTGCACCTATCGATGAAGGGTCGGTTAAGATGTATCTATATTCGGGTATAGGGTGTTTGTGGTATCAGGTGCATTGTTGTTTTGGGCGTGAAACAAAACACAGGAAGGTTAAACTATTTATCTTCGTCTTTTATGATGAGCAACAGCTCCTTTGAAGTTAAGACCTTAATTGCAAGACAGATTCACGGTTTTTTAATAGATGCAAAAAAAAAATGAAAAATATATTTCTTTTTTTAAAAAATTCAGTTACATTAGGATGGCGTGCTCTTTAATTCCTTATTGTCATCAAAAGCACTAATCTGAACGACAATAGATGTGTTCGGTTTTAAGAAATAGACAATAAGAAAAAAGTGTCAATGTTATTTATGCTCTTGGTGCCTCTGTATGTATCGCATTTTCATATTAACAAATCTTAGCATGAGAGGGACAAAGAGAAATGTAGAGATTTAATTTAAAAATTTAACCTAACATTAATCTGTAATTATTCTGATATCTATATAAATCATCAGGACTTTGATTTCTCTTTGCTAAGAGTTTGAACAAAGAGGTTGTTGTATGTGAATACGATCAAAATATGGTACAATTACTGACTAAATACAACTTGAATATCACAAAAGATATCAAATGTTTGTCTTTATACCAGAAATGATTCAACTTGCCCAAAAACGAAGGCTGTCATTTTTTGTTTGAGGGTTCAAACAAGTCATACCGGTATTGTTCAATTTTTACCTCCAGTTAGCGATGTGTTTGTTGACAAACGCAGTTCATGAACAAGTCGTGGCTATTCAGCATGATATATAGTATTCACTTAAATCTTGTCCAAGATAAGCTGTGACACAGGCAGAACTATGATGTTGGACCAATGCTTGCATAATGAAAAATCAACTGTAAAAAAAAAAAATGGATATCTACCCCTTCTTCACATTTATTTTACTGAATTCATATTTATATATAGTTTATGTATAGTGAATATCCATAAAGATCTAATAATAACCAATATAGAATCTAATACTTTTTCAGGTAATGGGGACAAGAATACATGATCCTTTGTTCCATTACGAGACCCACTTTCCAGAGCGACTTTCCCGCCTACATTTGACACCCGACCTTGGACCCCAATCTCCACAGAGGCGAAATCGTCGTACAAGGTCATCTCGACAGGATGTGCGGTATAAAACACAACCAGTGACCTTTGATGAGATTCAGGAAGTGGATGAAGAAAATGTTCACGAGGAAAAACCGTCGGAAGAAATAAAATCCATGCAGGCATTCTCAAGGTCCATGGATGGTCTCTTACCAAAAGTTGGTGCCAAAGCTGAGAAGAAAGTGCCCACAAAAGCCGAATCTCGTCTTCAGGAAACTGCAGAGAACGGACAAAATAAAGAAAACGTTGACAAACCTGTAGCTGGCAAGCCAACGAACAGTAACAATTCTGGTTTGCCGCCAACAGGACTGTCACGTGACCCGAGACGGCAAAGGATGACGGCAAAAGCAAAACGCCGACAGATGATGGCAGAAGCCAGGGAAGGGGAATAAAAATCGTGATGTTCAGAAATTTTTTCTACTATTTCTTATTTTCGTACGTTGTAAAAAAAAATTGGTATATTTTGTGATATCGACTTATTTCATTGACACGTGCTTTGATGGAGATGAAAGTATGTATACCTTGAAGAGCTGATGAATTCCGTGTTTTTAATGGCCGTAATTTGTTACTTTATAGTTGTGCCAGTGTAATTGCCATTTCATTGATGTAAATGGGGAAAAACAATTGAGTCGATGGATATTTATTTGTTTGGTACTCAGCCTTGAAATGTCTTACATGTGTGCTAGGCATTTGTCCTACATGCATGAATTATAGATTCTTACGAAACATGAATTAATTAATATTCATTGTAATTATGATACAAAGCTGACAACATCACAATGCATAATTTGTCGTTTTAAATTAAAATTAAGCTATGTCTTTCCATGTCTTTCTGATCTATATAATGTTAATTAAAAACGCGCAACTTTTGACCCCCAAAAAGATAATTATTATCAATTTCAGTTAAGTGTGAAGTTTTGCATTACGTCATGATCTTTTTCGACAGATACATCCAGCGTAAACAATTCATGTGATTAGTCAACTCATATTATATCAACATTGACACGGAAATATCTGTTGCACGAGCAACCAATCAGGGATTAGAAGGAAGTTCCAGTCGTAAAGCTTGCGGTTAGAAGGCGTGTTTTTCACCTTGAGCGCAGCTGTCATCATAGGTTGTGACGTAATGCTAAACTTCACACAAGAAAGGGTCACCCGTAGTACACTCGATTATTAAGTAAGAACTTGTCGATATCATTAATAGCTAAATAAAGAAGGAAACTAAAATTACAGAATTTTCACCTTTTAATTTAGATTAATGAATTGCCTTCATAAAATGTATTTAAGATGGTCAACACATTCATGAAGTCTTTAAACAAACTGGTCTGAAGACTTCCAGGTCAGATATATACCTTCACATGACATTGACAAGATAATGACTGACGGTATCAAATAATTGAAATTCCCCTCCACTTATGACTTATCAGAACCTCTTAAAAACAAAAGCCATGTGATGTTCGTTTTGACAGAGACCATACAAAATGCTTCTTGGTATTTTTCCAATCTACTGCGAGTGCATTACTGAGCTCTCTAGAACTTTGCGCGTCCAATGCACGTGTGGTTAATTAAAAGAGACTTGGAATCGTAGTTGTGGGTTTCTAGCACCAATAATGGGTTCACACACAATACAGCTTAACAATTTAGATGGTTCAAGTTTAATTACCAGAAAATAAATGTTCGTTGAGTAATGCTTTCAAAATTGACAGCAAACATGGATAGCAAAATAAACAGAAACATTCGACAACTAGTTTTCTAATCATTAAAGACTTTCAAAAACATTTTTGTTTTTAAGGGAGTCTTAAATATTATTCTGTGAACAAATCTTAACCAAAAAATCTTATATCCTTCCCTTTCCATTACCAAAGTGCATGCCCTTGCTAACCACTTTTTCTGATGTATTTTCATTTTGCTGTAAATTTTTATTACTGTTCTTTTATTTTATTTTTATAATGCTGTAAACATTACGTGTACATAAATATACAGTGTAAAGTTTGCTTAATAATTAGACTCTCGTTCCATTTATTAATCTACTTATAAAATAAAACATTGCAAAGTATATTTGATAAGTTAAAAAAAACGTTTTGAACGAAGTATATTCCATTGAACTGTCTATATAAAAACAATCAGCATATTCTAACAAAATCTTGATCATTTTATACCGCAACAATTGCAACAATCACAAATCTTCTCCGTGCGCCTATGACGTAACTGTGCTTCCATTTCAAAGACAGCAACAGTGGGTGGTCAGAATTGATAGAATCAAAGTGAAAGTAAATAGGATGCATATTTTATAATATTGGTGAAGATAACCAGCTGATATCAATGTACATGCATATTGCTGATGAAACACCGCGCCCTTGTGTTCTACAATTCCTACACAGGCATGCAGTCAAATATGCATGTGTCATAATAATAACATATGTTCATCAGTACATTCGCCAGAAATAATAAGAGTGACATTGAATATGCAGAAATGCGGCATGTTGATAAATATCAATATTAACATCAGTTCTGCATGTCCAAACAAAGAGATTGGTAGTTGACAAAACATCATAATGCTGGAATCGATTCGAATGCTTGGGAAATATAGTGCATCAGCTGGAGTAACTATAAGTACATGTGCATACCAAGCTAATCCGTCATTAAGGTCTTTGGGTAAAAAATACTGTCAAGTTATTCTGATGCACGAAAGCCCTAGCGAAGAGAGTTCAAACATTATGAAAATGGGGCCCGGGTGTTCTCAGGCGGGTGAGACTGTGATTGTCCCTAGAACTCCGCCCCAAAGGTGTCGGCACTCCAAAAGAGATGAGGACATCTCATTCTCTGGAGGGGGCAATGTAGTAGTGTAAGATACATGTTTAAGATATACATGGCATCATATATGGCATCATACATGTGTTAGATATACATGGCATACTAGCTTGGGCTAATAGGTTATTCCTTCAATTGGTAGAGCACTGAACTGGCAAGCTAGAGCCCCAGGTTCAATCCCCAGCAACGGCAATAAATTGGCGCCACAAATGTCACAGGTGGTGAAAGGTCAAGTCTCAAACGGGACTCGAATCCAGGGCCTCTGACGCACCGTGCCAGCGCAATCGCATCATCTCGGGTCTCTCCGTCAGAGGTCGGAAAAAACACCTCGAATGTATTAACATCACCGGATGTTAAAATTTTATACATTTCAAAATTTATTCAAATATAGGAAAGACGGAGTTAGAAGTCCCTTCTAAAATATATTCTAGGTAATATCATTACATTTAATAAAGTAAAACTCAATATTCCACAGATAAAAGGTCTCCATGCATTTATTTCAAAGACCGTGCAAAGGGAGGGTTGTTATGGCGTCTTCCATATACATTAGATGTCGTTTTTCCGCTAGTCGGAAACGCCCGAGAAGTTGCGATTGGTGCCAGCGCTCATACCATTGAGCTATTGAGACCCGATATTTACCGACTTTCACGCACCTGTGAAGCCGGTGACATGATAAGCTTGCTAAAACTTTGCAAAGTGGATCAAACTTAGATGCGAAGGTCAAAAAAGTTACTAGTACTCAAGGAAAGATCTTGATTCAAGGAATAAACAGGTAAAATAAAGAGCCTTAATTAGTTTTCATTAATCAAAAGTTATTTGCAAGGTTAAAATTTGTGTGGACAGACATACAGACGAGGGATATATATACAAACAGACAGTCTAATGGACAAACAAGAGCAAAAACTATATGTAGATATGATCCGAATCTTTGATTACTGGGGCAAAATGCTCACGAAAATGTCTCAATCTGAATTCTCAAAGTAACGTGTTTTACCCAAAATAATTCTTCATCTTAAAGTTCATCATATCATAGAGGGAAAATTAGTAAATCTCCAGTAAATTTTCAGAAAATGAGAATAAATATTATTATGCATTTTCCAGTTCAAATTTGATGAGCAAACACATTTTAGAAATAAACATCATAGGTATCCAGGCTTTTGAAGAAACTGCACAATTTTCAAACATATAAGTATGGCACACCAAATTCACAAAAATGAACTTAACATAGTTTCACAGTTGATAAACTGTGTTTATCGACTGTAAACTATAGTTTACAAATCGTGTGAACTATAGTTAACAATTCCTTAACTATAGTTTTCATCTGTTAACTATAGTTTTCATCTGTAAAACTATAGTTAACAACCGTTAACTATAGTTTACAAATGCTAATATAAGTTTTTCTGTCTGTAATAAAACGTTAACAATAGATTTTGTTGATAAGCATAGATTCACGTCTGTAAACTATAATTTACCATCGTGAACTATTATGATAGATAAGAAATGTTAATCATAGTTTCAAAAATCGTGAAACTATATTTATCAGATCATTAACTATAGTTAAGAGTTGTAATTGTAAACCATAGTTAACAAATCGTGAATTTGTATTTATCAGATAATACTTACATTTCCAATGTCTTTGTTTGAGATAAAATTACAAAATAGTTAATGTACTTTATTTCTCCATCAATGCACTGGTTCATCGATAGGCGCGGGGAAAAAAATCAAGTGCAGGGCGGGACAAATAAGCCGGGCGTCTAGCACGTGGATTGGCGGAATCAATACACTGTACCATGTAAATATAAGGAATAACTGTCAGATTTTTCGATTTAATGACGTTGATCAATCGATTGGCTTGCTTGATAATTTTATGCATAAACGCCTTCGGCTGTTATGCAAATTATCACTCAAGCCAATCGATTGATCACATCATGAAATCGAAAAATAAGACGTTTTTCTTTAAATCTATATGTCTTGCAATCGCAAATTATGGCACGCCAAATTCACAAAAATGAGATAAACCTAGTTTCACAATTGATAAACTAGGTTTATCGACTGTAAACTATAGTTTACAAACCGTAATCTATAGTTAACGATTCGTTAAGTATAGTTTTCATCTGTAAAACTATATTTAACGGTTGTTAATTATAGTTTACGAATGATAATCTAAGTTTATCTGTCTGTAATAAGCGTTAACAATAGATTTTGTTGATAAACATAGATTCACGTTTGTAAACTATAGTTTACAATCGTAAACTATAGTTAAGAGTTGTTAATCATAGTTTCACAAATTGTGAAACTATATTTATCAGATCGTTAACTATAGTTAACGGTTTGTAAACTATAGTTTACAAATCGTGAAACTGTATTTATCACATAATCTATGTTTTGCAATCGCAAATGATTGTTTTCGGTGTTAAGTATAGTTTACGGTTGTGAAACATAGATTATCGCATTAACTATGGTTTACAGATGTGAAATATAGATTAACGTTGTTAACTATAGTTTACAGTTCGTAAACTATAGTTTACAACCGATAAACCTAGTTTATCGATTGTGAAACTATGATTATCTCATTTTTGTGAATTTGGCGTGCCATAGCAAATGATTGTTTTCAGTGTTAAGTATAGTTTACAGTTCAGAAACATAGATAATCGCATTAACAATATGGTTTACATATGTAAAACATAGATTAACGTTGTTAAATATGGTTTACAGTCCGTAAACTATAGTTTACAGTCGATAAACATAGTTTATCGACTGTGAAACTATGTTTAGCTCAATTTTGTGAATTTAACGTGCCATGTATAAGGTACTCTACTTTTTTCTATTGACTTAGGTCATTTTACAATACATATTGTATAAAGATTTTTCTATCATTGAAAAACACCATATAAAATCACTTCTAATTTAATTTTATGAAAATAAACATTGGTATCTATGTTGTATGAAAAGCTTCCATCATTTTGAGACTCTTTGAATAAAATCATAAATCAAGGAGTTATTCTTCCTGGCTGAGGATCGGAGTACCTTAAGGATGGCGAAATGGTAGAATTTTGAATACCATAAAAAGTCTACAATTTAGAATACAGGTAGGTCAAAAAATGTGTACCAAAATTAATACCAAACCATCATCTTTTTTGTGCGTGTCTTGATGTTCAAGAGATCTTTTAAAATGTTATAGACTTGCATGTATCCGCTGTTACTTATATCATTTGAAAGATTACTGAAAAAATTGGTTGGCAAATAGTTGTATCGAGTCTACGATTAATTATGCACATAGCAACTGGATAGAGTAAACATCCAGAATCCCATTGCTTCTGTAACAGATGTTATTTTCATATATTTCCATTTCTAAATTTTTTCTCTATGATAACCCTTTGAAATTAAGCGGAGTTGATTTCCTGATAATTTTGCCGGAATGTAAATTAGGTAGGTCGATAGGTCAGGAGTGAAGAAGGCCAGGTATGCATGCAAATCTCGTGCGCATCTGTCTCTGAGTCTGACGCTAAGGAGGCCAAATATGCATGAAAATTTCGTGAGGTTGCCGCTGTGTTTGACGTCAGTGGGCTAGGACTATTGAAACTGGGATCTATGTCTGCATTTTAAAAGTTTTAATCTACAATTTTATTTCACAATGAAATGGAAATATAAGGAATCACTGTCTAGTTAGTATAGTATGCCAGGGACATCAACAATAGTGGGAAACATGGCATAATTTATGCATAACGGGCTTCGTCCGTTATGCAAATTATCCCATGTTTCCCACTATTGTTGATGCCCTGGCATACAATACTAACTAGACAGTGATTCCTTAAATATATTTTGAAAAAATATAACGTAAAAAGAAAAATAACTCAAATTACGTTTTCTATCTATACAATTTTTTCATGAATATTGTGTACTGAGTATTTTGAACCAGACTTTCGTAAGAAAAAAAAAATTCCCCCTTATTTTTTATGTTGACTTTTTATAACAGATTTCTCCTACATTCCAAACGTTAGTTTAACTTTTTGCTTATGGTTGTCCATTTTCTGTACTGAGCAATCTTTAAAATCATATCTCAGAGACTGGCGCATACATGTATACCTGGTCCTTTTAAAAAACTAATTAAAAACATAATATAAGAAAAATATTTCTCAGTATATAACTGTTACAGCAACTTCATGCACGTATGGTATCAACAGAGTGCTAAAATGTTATGTTAGGGAACAACGAATTTCTTTTTCAACTGCACCTTCGAGGTACATTTTTGACAAAACAAGTTGATGAAACAAGAATATCAGCAGTCTCGTACGTTTAGAGTCGTCATATGCTCATATCGTAAGTTCTATGGTCGATACAATGACGTTATCAGCAAATACAATGAATAAATATCATTGAGTGAAATGCTGACTGGCGTTTTTCATACTAATTGTTAGTCCATTATAGATAGTTTTCATATGACCTAAATTTAGCAAAAGTTATCTCCCGTTGGCCGCCATACTGGAGGTCCAAATGCTCATATTCCTTCATTGTTCAACCAATTTTAAATTTTTATATTTGCGATTTTGAATTAGGAATCATTATTTTTCTGAAGTATATAAATTTTTGGAAGCCTCCTTTATTAAGAAAAAATTATTTGATAAATATTTTCCACCAAATATTTCTGCTATATTTTCTTAAACTTGGTAAGACAAAGAGGAAAACTCATCGAGTTGACCTCCAATATGGCGAAAAACGGGAGGTAACTTTTGCTAAATTTGGGTCCATCGAAAACTATCTATAAATTTATACACTGAATCGACGAGGGGTTTTCCGGTCCCGATCATGATATGAAAACACGACGGGTGTGACCGGTCGGCAGGGGATGCTCACTCCTCCATGGCACCTGATCCCACCTCTGAATGTTTTGTAGGTCCGTGTTTGCTCTGCTCCTGTGTTGCATTGTTTATGGACTTTTGATCTTGAATACTGTTCGTTATTTCCAAGTACAGCTGTTTATCTTACCCCCAACCCCCAACCCCATCCCTTTACCCTTTCCCTCCTTTCCTTTATGTTACATTCGTTGAAAACATCATTTATCATTATATAATTCATGATTTAAAGAATTCGATATTAATACGCCAAGGATTTTATTTCATGTTCTTAAACCTTTTCTTGCACTGTTTACGAATAAATAACGCGCGAGTTAAGCAAAAAATAAAATGGCGACCTACATCCTTCGCCGAATGCATTATCAAAAACTGCAAAAATTCTATGTTGTTTTGAATAGGTATGTAATGAGAGGTTTGTTTTTGGCTTTTGTGCGTGATTTTGTTATTTTGATCAAAGATGATGAAATAGTTTATTGTATTTTGTCGCAGATAGCAATTGAGTTATATAAATGTTGAGGAAATTCGAGATTATAAATACACACACGTGAAAATGTAATATTCAAGGCGCCTTGAATTTGTGGCTTAATCTATTTGCAAAATGAATTGCATTTACGATAATCTTTTCATTTGTGTTTTTCAGATATTTATTTTCCTCTACATTAATTAATTGTTCATTTACTAGTACAAATACTTTAGAGGTCATAAACGTCCCTCCATTCACATGATATAATCTGATAATCAGATAATGGTCAGTATCACAGTACACAATGTACTTGACTCTCACTATCTGTTAAAAGAGGAAAATCTTTTTCAAATGAGATTGAACATTCAAAGCCCAAATAAATCATCTAATATTCCTAATCCCTCTGATTCAATCATGTGCATGGGAAAACTGTAGAGGGATTTAAGACCGCCCTACAAGAACACCGACGCCAATAACATTTGGCGCTCTCTTTACCATTGTAAAAAAGCCTTATTAGGATTCTACAACATATAGATACAGATACAGAAATGTTTACACTTGTAGTCAGCAGAGTTCCTTGCTTGGGAGGGATGTTGTGACACCAGTTTGTTCCTCTCTAAGACTTTACTCAAAGGATTCTTCATCTGACAATCCACCATCATCCTCTACCACAGGAGACAAAAAGTCAGTTGTCATTGAAATATCTTATTTTTTATTGTTCATTGCATAAATATTGAATTTTTGGATTCATTGACCAATTATTGATCCATTGAAGTGATATTATAGAATAAGATAATTTTTGATACACGCAATTTTAGCAAAAGTTTTTTTTTTCCCCACTGGTTGTCATATTGGAGGTACAGAATCCCGAATTAAAAGCATATTCTATAATAACTTCCTAAAAATTTTAGTTTGTAATACTAATTTCAGAAATGTGGCCAAGAAGACAATCCTGCTTCCTAAGACCTCGGCTCATGCCCTTTCTCAAAAGAGTGATCAAATTACCAAAAAAGTAAGTATCGTGATATCAAAGATGTACATGTACTGGATTTCTTTAATGAAGCTGAAGGCAAGAGTTTTGCAAAATACAGGTCATCACCATTTATTATTAATAGACTAGTGCAGTTCTTCAACTGGAGCCAGATGAAGCTGTGGGAGAAAAGGTCCCCGTCCTCATCACAGCTTCCAGTCTGGAGGACATGAAACAAGCCATGTTTGAGGTAATGTCAGGGTACTACCGAATATCTTTTTTTTTTCGCGATTATCTATTTTTCGCATTTTTTGCGCCAATTTTTTATTCGCAAAATATTTAAACACGCAGAAATTTTGTCAGCTATAATTTGATATAAAAACATTACCATTTTACACAAAAAAAATCTTCAATCGTAAAAAATCACTTATGCAAAATAAAAACTGTACTAATGTAACCCTTTTCGCAAAAAATTTCCAACACGCGAAAAAAAAAAAAACAAACGGATATACGATTTTACTCTTGTCCACTGGAATTCAAATATATTTGTGGGATACTTAAGGTTAGATATTAAGAGTGTTTTGAAAGAATTCTGGTGTAGGTAGTAAGATTAGTAAATATAGGCTCATGTTGCCTCTTTACTATGGTCTGCAGGGAGATACATCTACCCCATCCCTAAACACTAGAATCATTTATTATTTGGGCATCTTTAAACTACACAATCTCTTTCTTCGCCATTTAAATTCCTAGTGTAGCATCTGATTGCGGAAAAATCTTATGTGCTATTGTTTACATTCCACATCCATGGGATTTAAATATCTCCCCCTATTTGTGGGTACCTTACATTTGATAGTGGTCCCGTTCAAATTTCCAGAATTTAAGGCTTATATATCTTCTTTTCAATGGCTTTGTCTTTAATTATAGAAATATGTATGGCAAAATCTTCAAGGCATAAATATCAAAAGCATATGCTTGCACAATAATCATAGATTGATTTAGCAAATATTGTAATGTAAAGATTGAAATGGGTAGCCGAAAAGGTTCCAAATGATGTGCTAAAGTACACTCATCCTTTGTTCAATAAAAAAAAAAAAATTAATAATTACAAATATGAAATATCAAGTTTAGAAACATATTTGATTCTTTGTCCTTGAACATGTTTATTGATTTTTGTATATTTTTTAATTATTAGATAGAGAGAATCTTGCAGAAACACATAGAAAAAACAAAAGAGAATCTTCCAGTTTTGGACAGGTAAGAAAATGGTGGGGTGGATCTGAACATGATTATCCAATTTACTAGGGGTGTATGTGAACCCATTGTGATTTTAGTAATTAACGGAAATACGGTAGTGTTTTGCATCCATTGACCAATAAATTACTCACATTTTTGCAGTTTAATACTTACTGAGTCTGTGAATTATAAAGTTTTAATGGTTCCTTTTCATTTCTGTTTAAGATTATTTCTGTAATTCTACATGCATTGCTTGTAGTTTTAACCCCTAATTTATATTAAACATTTAGTCTGGTAGTGTTGTTTGATTTTTGTACATAATCATATCTTGTTCTGTTGCTAACAATTCTTTGACTTTTCAACTTTTTTTAAGGCCAGAGGAGTTACTTTTTATTCCCAAGGAATGTGCAGATCAGCTGACTGCAAGAAGTAGTTCCATGTTGAGAGAAATACAGAATGAGGTACTTGTGCTGAAATGAAACTTACAACACAATTCTAAAGCTTTTCATAAACCTCATAAGACTAAAAAGTCTTGGCAGTATCAAAATTATAATCTTTGCACTATTATTGCCATTAACAATATTCAATCAGTGTTTTTAACTCATTTAAAAAGCAGCGTTTTACATCATTTTTGGATTTCTTCTTCAATGCTTATGAAAACTGAACAACAACAGCGAAATATTGCCAATTTTGGGAAAAAAGATTTCATTTCCAAAAAGAAACTGCTTCTATTCAGCGATACCTTTGGGGTCCTGAAAAACTATAGACAATATTATTTTGTTTTCACAGACTGCTTCACAGATCAGGGTTAGACATGACATGGAAAATGAACACGGAATTCTCGTAACTGTATCTGCTGCGGAGGAGGAGCATCTCAAAGAAGCAATGGAAAAAGTGGGTTAAAACAGAATTGAGTTTTTTTTTACATAAAATATTTATTAATAAAAAGAACAATGGTAAGTGTTCTTAACAACTTTACTTTAGGTTATCATGTGTTTCCATTATTAGTTATTTTACTGAATACAGCAAAACTCGGTCATAACGAAGTCGATGGGACCTTTGAATTACTTTGCTATATCCGTAATTCGTTATAACTGTATAAGAAATTCATTAAATTTAAATAGCTGGGGATCGAAAATACTTCACTATATCCGTGAATTCGCAATATCCGTGTTCGTCCTAAACGAGTTTTACTGTATTCTCTATCTTATTTTTTTGATTTGAAATGAAGTTGTTTTAATTTTTCCACATTTTGATATACTTGATCCTTCCAGTTATTTTCTTGCTTTTACAGATACAGAGTCTTATTGCAAATAATTTAAGGTAAGCTATTTTCTTCAATAGAATCAGGTTATATTTGGTGTGACTTATCAAATGTAAGTTGTTATAGTGACACTGTTTAAAAAAAACAAACATATTTTTTTTCTTTGAGACAAAGACTTGACATTTTAAAAAAATATATTCACACAGAAGTTTTTTTTATCACTTATTTTCTAAACCTGTCCATAACTAGTAATTCCCCAGTAAATCTATCTGTAGGTCACTTAACATTTGTGACACCTTATTTTCATGAGATTGCCATCATCAACTCTTTATTGGCGAGACAAAATTTTCGCAAATTGTGGTTTTTGCTCTATAAAATCTTACGAAATGCTTTTATACACATGAATGAAACTGTCTCGTGTAATTACCCGAAAATAAAGTTCTGGTGAATAAAATGTGATTTACATTATCTGTATTATTGTGTTTACAGTGAGAGTGAGGAAATGACTTTGAGTCAAGAGGAGGGACGCATTATCATGGGAAGAAAGGGCTTAAAGAAACGAGATCTGGAAAATGAGGTGAATTATTCAAAATGATATTTTTTCCCTCACACGAGTATTCTTGTGTTTGGAAATTCATTTCAGGAGAGGAATAAAAACTGCTTTGTATCCCTTTGGGCTAAAACATATGTGGATTACTATCTTCATGTCTTCAATGCACTCAATGAATGCTGTAACAAATTTCTGTGAAAAAGTGTGACCGGGTACCTGTATCAGTATATCAATGAAAATTTTAAGATTGTTTGAAAAATCTTTAAAGGCATCAAAAATTAACTTGGTGCATTCATTTTCTTTACTAGACAGGGACAAAGATATCTGTGAGGTTTAATAATGTCCGTGAGGAAGCCTTAGTAACTATACAGGCCAAAAATCTACAGGAATTGGAAACAGCTAAAGAAAAGGTAAAGGACAGGACTTACATAGGGAGTATATCAGCTGTGTTATGTTCATTGAAATACATGGTTGTGTAATCTACGAACCATGCTGGAATTAAACCTCTCCTTTCTTCTGGTACTTACCAGTCAATGTAGCGTAGTGGTAGAGTGTTTGCTTCGGGATCATGAAGCCTGGGTTCAATTCTTGTTCACTCTTTGGTATCAAACCTACATGTAACATAAACATATTCAATTACTGTTTCTTTGCCAAGCACCCAGCATTAGAAGTGAAGGTTTTTCAGATGAGACCTTAAACAAAGGTCCTATGTCATGGTAAGCATTGGCACAATAAAGATCCCTTACTGCTCAATAGCCCTGGGTTACATTTCTGTATGAATAAGAACTCTGAAATGGGATGTAAACATTAGAAAATCAATCAATTAATCTTCTGATACTAAAATATGGAACTTTTTTTAAAAAGAGGAAAGAAATATGAGAGGTGTATAATGTTTATAGTATTGCAACATAATGCAGACAAATCCCAGTTTGGTGTTTTTGAACACAGTCAAAACTTGATATTCCAAAGCTATTAAGTCCAAGATAATAGTTTGTGATGTAATCATCCTACTGTGTATTTTTCACATTTCAGATACAAAAAGTTATGGAAAGAAGCAAGTAAGTTTGTTTTTAAATCGTCAAATTTAGATAATGCTACTCTAAGCAAAGTAATAGGAAGAAAATTTATCCATATTTTCATTGCATGCATGAAAACGTTTGACCTTCTGAAGCTACACATTAAATATACATTGTTTGTAAATACTTGTGCCATTGTTTTGCATTAAGGTTCATTGATACTCTGATAAGAGAGATAACTCTTAATGACATAAATGTCTATTATTCCTTTATAGATTTGCCTAGTTGAAGTGTCTTGTCTCATTTTGTCCTCAAGCTATGTTATAATTGTTTGTATTTTACTTACAAAATACATCTCTTTAAGATCATTAAGATCATTAAAATCATTAAGATTCAAGCAACATTTTATTTGCGTGAGCAGAGGTTTTATGAACCTTAATACAAGATTTTATATTATGTACATCTACAAAACCAAGTATAAATTTTTTTAATTGAATTTCATTGTTACAGTCATGTGTATTCACAGTCTATAATTTTCTAAAATGCACCATATACAGTACATGTACATGTTTGACTTATTCATGAGTATTCTGATTTAAAAAAAAACAAACAGGCACCCTAAAAGGAAAATCGATCTTACTTCAAATGAGAAGTCCAGGTTTATTGGCAAAGATGGAAACAATATAAGTAGGATCAGAGAAAATCTCAAGCAGGTTAGTGATTTGGACTATTAACTGGTACATACCCCGTAAGTGTAATCTTGTACAGTAAAGGATTGACCCTTCTGGGTTTTTCGTTGTTTTTTTTGCATTTGCAAAATTTGCAAAAAAGGGTCAATTTGTATTGTTGTTATTTTGCATATTAAGTTATTTTTTTTTGCAATTTAAAAATGATAATATTTTAATGGTACACAATAACAGACATAATTTCTGTGTGGTTTAAATTTTGCGAACAAAATCACAAATAAAATTTGATATATTGTATCTATTACTTTGGTGTATACGCCAGTATAAAGGGTATTTCTGGGGTTGAATGTTTTTTGCAAAATTTGATGGAAAGGACAAAATTTGCAAAGATTACAAATAAATACAAAATAATTCTTCAAACTGTGATTCAGATATTTTATACATGCAAGTCTGGTAAGTAGTGCATATGTCAATCAATCTGGGTTAATATGATTACATAACCTCTTACTCTATATAAAAAAAAATGTTTATTGATGTTTGAAATTCAAAAGAAAAAAAAGATTTGAAAATAGTTTATAAAGAAAAGACTTTGTACTTTTTTATGCACCATTGATAAAACGTCTTTATATGAATTTAGAAAATGTAAGCCTTAGAATTTGGTTTTATTTCCCCTAAATAAAGAGGTTTGTCAGACCAAAGTCAAGCAAAAATGTCAGGAAATGCTGATGTTCTTAGAGAGAATCATCAGTTTCAATATGTTTATATTTTATATCAAGATAAACTACAATTTAAAATTAAGTAAAACATGCAAGTTAAAATTTTCAAATTTAAGTTTTTGCACTGGATTAAGAGAATGAGAGGAAATAATTTAAAAAAAAAGATTCCACTTTTTTTTAGATGAATGCTGGTGTGCTTGAAGGAAAAGAATGGATGGTTGAGGCAGAAAATGAAGAAAATCTAGATAAAGCTATGGAAGTTGTAAGTTTTACTGGTTTATTCAAGAGCATGATTTAATGGGATGAAATTGGTGCATACATTTAAACAAAAACACACGTAAATATTGCCATCATCATAAACTATGCATCTCCTTCTACATAACTTAGGGCCAATTTTAATCAAATTTGCCAAAATGAAATAATTTGTATATAGCAATTATGGCTTTGCTTTTTATTTTTTCAGATAAATAAAGAATTGGAGAAACTAAGGTATTTATGATCTCCATAAGAGGGTCTAATACAACAAACATTTTTTTAGTGATCCTTCAATGGTAATCCTTGAATACATGACTGTATCCCTAGTAAATACTCGATTTATTGTTTCTACTTTAATAGAATTATTAAGAAGACAATAAAAGTATCAGATGAAGAAGCTGGATCTGTGATAGGGAAGGGAGGGGAAAATATCAAACAAATTCAACAGAAATTACAGGAGGTAAGGGATAGTGGTGGATCTAGAAATTTGTAGGTGGAGGCAGCTTTATGGAAGAATAAAACTTTATGTTTCTCTTACTAATGACTTGGAAGAGGTTTTTTAAACACTTTCTCCAGATGAACAATGAATGAACTTAAGAAATAAAGTCTGCATTGTCGTGAATGTTGCAGGATAACCTCCTCGGTCTCGAAATGTTGTTTGAAAGATAAAAGCTGAGGCATTAGGTGGGGGTATCATTTAGTGAGCTCATTGCTCACAGTACCTCTAGTTTCAATGATTACTTTGCAGCAATGTTTCAATTTTGGGGATGCATCCCGTCAAAAAATATAACACTAAAGCAATTCCTGATGTTGTTTTAGTTAATGTTGAAGTCCACCTACCTTTACTACTCATCGCTTAAGAACGCAATAGAAAATCGGTATTCATTTTTACTTATTTGATATAAAGAATTTTTTTTTATCTGTAGATGGGGTCTGAGGTTAGGATCAATATGCCAAAACATGTCACTCCAAAGTGCTTTGTCATAGAGTCTAAGAATAAGGAGGGTGTGGACAATGCCGTGGCTATGGTAATGTACATTTGATTTTAATCAGAAATACATGTGAATTAAGTACCAGATGGTATCTTTTAATTGCCGACAATAATTATTCTAATTTCCAAAAAAAATTCTAAAAATAGGGTTGAAGAAGAATAGATATGATCTGATATTAAATATAATTCCATGATTTTTATTTCAGATTAAAGAAAAATTGGAAAAAATAAGGTAAGTAAAATAATCATTTTAATTTTTTTGTTTTAGTGATAAAGCTAAAGAATTGGCCAGTTTTGAAGTTTTAATACTTGTGAATTTTATGTTTGCATTTATGCTTGAATTTGTAGGAGTATCCAAGAGAAAACTTTAGAAGTTTCACAGCAAGAAGCAAGATATTTGATTGGTCCTAGAGGTGAACAAATAGCCAGTATAAGGGAACAGTTTGCAGAGGTATTGTATAACTGCATTTCAGGTCTCCTTGACTAAGACAAGATGAGCTTATGTTATACCCCCAGTATCGGTCTCAATGTCATGTCGCTACTTCACACTTAGAATTGGTTTCACTATTAAAGTTTTAGGATCAAGTGCACTATCCATTAACTAGTATGTTGGAATTAAACCTCTCATTTCTTCTGGTACTAACTGTTTTATCTTCATGATGTTAAAATTGGAAATCTGTATAGATTGGAACCAATTAATAGCTGTCAATCTGTCCATCTGTCTCATTCCAGCAATACATCTGTTTATTTTTTTTTTTCCAGAGAGAAATAAAAATAAATATCCCAAAGAAGATGACGGGTGAAAAAACAAATATCCAGATCAAAGGATACAGAGAAGAGGATATTGATGAGGTGATCAACTTGGTAAGGCCATAGCATTCTTTCTTAAAACATTTCAATTTAATTTAATTAACAGTCTTTAGCAAGGTGCTAACGTCTTTGAAATATGCATCCACAAAACAAACTGTAGAGTGAAGAATATCGGTATAAAGTAAATTCATATATTCTTTAAGTTAATAAACAATTCACGGACTGAAGAAAAAATTCTGAAAATTGCTCTCTCTTTCAGCAAAATATTAGTGAAATTATTAACACCACTTGTACTTTTTTGAGCTTCTCTTTTAGCAACCTCCCTCTAAAAAAATTGTCATTATTGTTACACATAGATTTGTTTAAATGATAACAAATTTACATAAAGCTAGTACTCTGTTGCTTTATTTGCACAAAGAAAAAGAATGAACATGGAACACATTGTAAATTAAGGGTTCTTATTTGATAAAAATATTTATTATAATTAATCTAATTGGTATATATGTATTTTATGATTTCCAAAATTTTAACAAATTTCATTTTATTTTTAATTTCAGCTGGAAGAGAAAATAAAGAACATGAAGTTGAAGTATTAAAGCAATAAGTTTATATTGTCTATTATTACAGTGAGATTGTTATTCAAGGTGTCAATTACTGTAGATTCCTAAATTTACGCGAAGAATTAATTATCACGTATTTTCGCAAGAACCACCATTCACCAAAAAAAATTAGTTACATACATATTTTATGGTGCAGAAATCAATATTAAATCTTTTGATTAACTGTCCACTCACGAACTATTGATCTCATGTCAGATCTAATTAAAGGGTCATTTTTGGATAATAAATTAAGTGCTTGTGAAAAAAAAGGAATCTACAGTACTTTAATTATTACAACATAAAGCATCTACAAGTATTGTTCTTTAATTATAATTGTTGAATTTTGATTGATTGAATTGTTGCATTTAAGTACATATACATGTACATCCTCAAGGTGTAAATACTAACCTTTTTATCTATGAATTATTCACTATTTCTTTGGAAGAGCAAATACGAATAGCAAATTATAAAAAAGTTATTCCACAACTATTCAGTATTCAGATTTATCTGTTTTAGGTAGTCCCCATTTATATGGTTGGTAATGTTATGAGATAAGTTAAAATAGATATTTACTAGCACATATATAAAACCTATAGCATTAACACTACAATTACCCGGTTTATACTTTTAACTTTTTTGTTAATGGATACATTTTTGTAAAGAAGAATTCAAAAGAGAACAACACTACCTCTATTGGCTCTTGCAATTAATTGGCACTAAAGAATTTTTTCTTTATTTGTAGAAAACACCGAGGTTTTTTCTCTGTATCGTGGGAAGACCGAGGCCGACTGATTGGTCAAGGTGGGGACAAAATCAAGAAAATACGGGATGAATTGAAGCAGGTATAATTCTGACAAAAGGAAGTCAGTATAAAGCAAAACAGTCAACAATTCCTGCTAACTATTTGTGTTTACATGTACATGTACTAGTAGCTATCATATTATCTAATGATTTTATGTATTACGAAGAATTGAAATAATGTTGAAGAAGTGAAGCAATTAAAATTTTGCATGGAGATATAATTTTGCAAAGTTTGGATTCAATAAAACCATCACTGAAAACACTTTTAATTAAATCATTTTGCCATTTCATTTCAATGAAACAAAGATGCAAAAGGCAGATAACTTCTGTTTTTGTTCTTTTAAAATATCACCTTGACTTTTGTTAACAAGTTAGTGATATATTCAACTGATTTAATTGAACTCTTTGTATACTGATGCCAAGTCTAATTTTAGTTAGCTAATAAAAATAAAAAGCAAATTTACAAGTTTCAAAAATATAATTTTTCATCTCGATATTCTAACTAAAGAAGAATTTCATTGCCAATTCATAAGTTTCAAAAATACAAATTTTTATCTCAATATTCTAACTAAAGAAGAATTTTCTTTCCAGAAAGGTTTAGAAGTAATTTTACCCTCACAAGCATCAGAAGATCAATCATTTGAGGTGAGAGTGTTTGGAGAGAGTGAAGAGGAAGTCCAGGAGGCCATCGCCATGGTAACGTCTAAGTGACCTTTAATACAAATATTTGTTCCAGTTCATTAAACTTTACCTCACTTGCCATTTGTATAAATATAGTATACCTTTTAAATTGAAAAAATAACATTTGACATTTCTTTTATTATTAAATGATTTTCATTTTAAAGAAGGAATACATTGTAAGCTGCTCAGGAGTGACAATTCCATTTATGTAAAAGCTGAATATAACTCTCCCCTTTTTACATTATTTTAGGGTTGTACCATGTTCTTATCTGTTTATATTTACAAGTTTGCTTTTATTTACTGTTCATACAATTTTTTTCAGCTGGAAGAGAAGATATATGAATTGAAACCAAGAACTCAGTAAGTAGTGAGATGATCTGATTCTGTGACATACTCCATTTGTTTATCTTTTAACCGCTGTTTATATCAAACAAAAAATTATGAAAGACTCTATAGCCAAATTACTGAAACTCTTATTATTTAATGTTATATGAGGGTTGTCCCGTCAAATCGTGGAAAAAGCGTTTTTCTTGAAAAGTAATGGGCGCACTAAGCTAAAAATTTCAGTAAATGTTTATTTATCATATTTTAAGTGCATGATAATTTTTTGATAAAATATAGGCAAAAATGAAGATTTTGTTATGCTTGAATGTGCACATGGTATTGTCCTACAGCGCACGGACAAAAAACCAAGGTTTTATTAAAGAATACACAAGTTTGAATTCAAAATAAAAGTTTTAAATACATAAGATTTGGATTGAAATTATACTAATTCAATTCCACAATCAATTTTGTAGTCTTTGTTAAACTTTTAAGGCATTTGGTTAATTTTTGGCAGTTTCTCGAGCATTCGAAATGGGAAAGTGGTAAACACAACGTACAAAAAATGGCGACGTTTTATGACGTTACGGCGCACCGAAAAGCAGTTCCGTTTTAATTCTATGTTGTAATGACACCTTTAGAGACTTGAAATGACCATAGAAGAAAAAAGATTATAAAAATATCACCATATCTTAAAGTATACAAATGAAATAGGAGTTTTCTCAGCGAAGTCTTTTTTGATCGAGTCCCTAGGGAGTACAAAACATACGGACAAACTTCTAATGTAATAGCAAAAGACGCTGTCAGAGTAGACCGCCGATATGAGATTTTCTATAAGTTGAATGATGGTGAGAATATTGTCCGAAACTTACTAATAAATCTTCAGGAGATCGCATGAGGGTGCCAATTGGTTCTTCGACTGTTTATGGAGACTTAAGAATGTGTATCAATGAAATTCCTAAATTTAATTTTCAGCAAAGATAAAACGTGACGCTGTTTTAGACACTTTGACGTTATAATCCATGCGCAGTAAGGTGATACAATACATGGCATAAAATCTCATAATTTGTTTATCTATGCATATATTTATCTGAAATTTGCTGTGTATATTACTAAAATATGACTTAAATAATAGTGAAAATTTCAGAACGCAGTGATGTTTATTTTTTACACTAGACAACTTGTCCACGATTTTACGGGACAACCCTCGTATAGACTCAAATGCACATGTTTGTAAATACATGTATTGTCTAAGAAGTGTGTGCCCCTTGACTGTAATAAACTCAACTGAAATTGCTTTTGGATTTACCTTTGAAGCTTACTTCATAGACAAGAAACAGTCTGTGTCTCTGTCATTGTAGTTTTCTTTCAGTTTATGATTTTAATATTGATTTTTACAACAAGAGTATCTAAAGTTTCAAATGTATGATTTCTCTATTCTAAAGCCACTTGGAGCTGACTTTTTGCTTAATAATACAAATAGAGTTATCTCTCTTTGTCTCGTTATGACAGAAATTTTAAATGCATAAAATAAATTTAATGTCAATTTTTAAAAAATGAATCTCATGTTGATATGAATGCAATATGAATGTTGTTACATGTTTTTAATGAAAATTATATACTTATATGTGAATTTTTAATAAATTGAATTGTTAATGTTTTTAATCTTGTGTCTTATTTTTTTAACTCTGTGATTGTTTTGCATTAGAAAATATTTATCTACCTTAAAAACTTATTTTTTTTTTAATTGTAAAAGAATTTTTTTACATGAATGTACGATCTGAAATTTATATCTTCACTGAGAAACTAATTATGAAATTTGAGTTTGTGCTATAAACTAGGGTGATAGTTAGAAAATAAATAATTTAAACGTCTCTGCTGAAAAGCAAACACAAGGAAATGTTTATGTATTTTTTATACCTTCTGAACCAGATGTAGAGATCACACATATTAGGTTTGCTATCCATTATTGTCTGAAAAAAAAGTGATGAACATTTTTCAATGAAATTTTTAGAAAAAAAAACCCCTCATAGAATGGAGAATTACAGTGAGCATAACTTATTAATAAGAATTACGGTGGTATACACACTTGTTGATTTCCATCTAAGGAAATAGCAGTCATGTACAAATGGATTTGGAGTTTTTTCTTGATTTTAGACCACCACAAAGAAAGACTCTGACATTATCCTGGGAAGAACGGGGCAAACTGCTGGGCAAAGGTGGTGAAAATTTTGCAAGGATACAGAAAACATTAAATGAGGTGAGTGATTTGACAAAAATCAAAAGATGGGAAAGTTGAACACTGATATTGGGGCTCTAAGAGTATTAAAATAGGAAGTTTGGAGATAATGTTTTAAAACTAATTTACAGTTCCAAAGAATAATTAAAATCCATTGTAATTTTGAACATTTTAAATGAATAAGATTTGAGATCAGCATTACAGTAGAACTCTGTTATAATGAAGTCACTGGGACCTATGAAATTACTTTGCTATATCTGTAATACATTATAACCGTATATAAGAAATCAATTAAATTTATTTAGCTGGGTATCCAAATTGACTTCACTATATCTGTAAATTTGTAATATCTGTGTTCTTGCTAAACGAGTATTGCTGTATAATATCCTCTTTTTAAAAAAAGGGGGGGGGGTATGAGAATCATTTTGTCTTGTGTGTAATTTTGATTGCGCTATAACTTTATAATGAAGAATTTTTCCTTGGAAAAAAAGTTTTATTTTGACCCAAGGGTGTGTTCTGACCTTGACCTAAGATCATTCTGGCAAGTTCAAGGTCACATGGCAGAGAAGTTGTAAAATTCATGTCATGTCCAAAACTTCCTATTGGAGAACACTGGATTTCAATATTTCACTTAAAGATTACTTATATGACCAAAGGATGTGTTTTTTACCCTTTTCACTTTTTTAACCATGGTCATTTTGGCAAGTTCAAGGTCTCAGTTACAAAATTGGAAATGGACATTTAAAAAAATTGCAGTAGAGTGTATTAATTGTCCAGTACTAGTTAAAAATTAGCTATTTTGAAATAATAAGTCCATAAATATAATGCTTATTGAAATCATGTAAGTTGTCTCATTTCTTTGTTGTTATGATTAATTTGGTAAATTTCATGAAAATTAAAGTTACCAGTATACATGTATGTACATTCTGGCACTGTATAGTATATCATGATATCAAATTATAAATCTTTCTCATTATCAGAAAGGCGTAGGTATAAAGTTACCTCCGAAAGCAAATAAAGATGGATCATCAAACCTAGAATTGGTTGGTGAGAACAAAGAACTGGTTCAGGAGGCTGTTTCTATGGTAACGACATCTTAACTCTGTATACAGGTTGTTCACAGGAAGTGTGTTCAATCTCACTGCTACCTGGTGTCATCGAAATTAATTAATGCATAATAATTTTTTTTTAATTTTGATGTACATGTACATGTAGTTAATATGAATTATAAGAAATAGTCTTGGAATTTTTTATGTCTTGTTGATATGCTAACATTTTATCTTTTTAATTGTTTCTCAAACAAGTACACCAGATATCAGAATTTTGAAAATGATTTATGGTCAACAATTTTTTAACGAAAAACAGCAGGGTTTTTTTTTTGTACTTAAAAAAAAGAAAATGTAATTTATTTTGCTACCGTACATGTATAGGGTAACTATGTTATGTAAACTTAATGTCAATCAAATTGAGTATTCATGAAGATTAGATTAAGTTTGAACAGTTCCATGATGTTCAATGCAAGTTTCGTGAATAAATTGTACACAACATTTCTTTTTATTTCAGATTGAAGAAGAATTGAGGTTGGGGTATGTTATATTTTATGTAAAAAATCTAATGAATAATCAGATTTGAAATAGGAATTTGACATTGATTAGTAAATAAACTGTTAATACATGAATGATTGTGTAAATAAATCTTTAATACATAAAGAATTACTAGGAAGTAAATGAATCTTTAATACATTTTTCAAATCCAGTTGTAGCTTTTCTCTCACTGTTTTAAGAATGAAACCTTCCAGCCATGGTCTTAAGAGAGACTTCTGCTTTATATAGATGAGGGTGTAGTTTTTCTGGAGTTATTTGATTATTTTGTTGTTTACTTCTCTTTCATTGACAGAGAATCAAAACAGATCCTGTTGATAACTTATGCAGAAAGAGGCAAACTAATAGGTCCTGGGGGTGAACATATCAAAAGAATGAGGGAAAGTCTGGAAGAGGTAGTTATAACTTATGTAAAATTTTAGAAACTTCCATCTGACTTTGACATATCCATGGTTTTCAAGATATTAGTGTTCAACTGTAAAATATATTTAAAATAAATTTTCAGAAAGGAGCATCCATCAGAATTCTAGAAGACCACAAAAGTAGTAGAGTTCTTATTACTGCACAGAATGCAGAAGACTTGGAGGAAACCACTGCAATGGTAAGATTAGAAGTGGTAGAAATGGGTAATGTAGAAGTGGTTGAAGTGATAAAATTTAAAGTGGTAGAAATGGTAAAATTAGGATTGGTGCATGAAATGGTCATTGATTTATAATTTTGTGCACTGTAAAATTATATATTTTCATGGGGTCAAATTTTTCATGGTTTGAGGATATACATGTATATGGTTGGGGGATTTCATTTCGTGGATGAAGAATTGTTCAGTAGTAATATCTGTGAAAAATTACATTTCATGGTGGACATGAATTTGTTGGTGTTCATACCTCAAAAACCAAGAAAATTAGGAAAATAAGTAGTGTTGGCAAATCGGACGATTTTTAGTAACTGGTTATGTGCTTTATCTTCCGATTGGGTACCCGGTTAATCGGGTGATTTTTTGTAAAAGTATCAAGATCTATTATTTATCTTATTCTTTACTTATCAGTAGAAGTAACAGACAAATATACTGTATATGAACATTATTTACAGTACACACATACAATATTGTCAAAGAATTTTGATTTTAGATTAAGGATGATAAGGACTATGACACATGAAGACAAATAGATATCATCACCATTTTACAATAATGCTCTCATTATGCTTTCCCCCGAAATATGTTGGAATCACGGAGAATAATTACTTACATACCCTGTAATTGTCAAGTGTCCAGTAAATCACTGGTTTTCGAATAATATTTTAGGCTTAGGTGATATAACAGATTTTGAATCAGCTTTTCTTTTTTCACAACTCTAAGCTTAATATGTTTGTGGCGGCATCTCATTAAGTTATCAAATGAGGTAATCATAACTCAGGTCTTCAAAAGTTGTATACCCCAAATCAATCAAAGCCTTCAGTTATATAAAGTTATAAACTGTGAAAACTTTTCAAAACAATTTGATCCACGGCAACCATGCACTAGATCAAGTCTAAGGTATCTAAAATTAGGGAAATGTCTAAGTATTATAATTTATAAAAAAGTATTTATAACTTATAAAACATTCATTTTCTATGCATTTACAATATAGAAATGTATTTTATCAGAGTAATTGAATAGCAGTTTTAATAACAGATACTCGCATCGTTCAACGGTTAACCGTTACTCATCGCCAACACTAAAAATAATGGATTTCACCGTATTTGTTACAGCCAATTACATGTTGAAGAAGTCTGGTTTGGAATATTTTGCAGTTTTCAGATACTATAGTATAACATGTAAATAGCTTATTCCCAGACAGGTCTTTAAGCTTTGTTCCAGGTTCTTTAGGATCTCAGAAAGTAATCTGACTCTGGGGCCATAAAACTTAAATGAGCTCACTTTGATCTCAGCCTTGCATTCCATAATGTACTCCTATAGTGGTAAGTAAGATTGGGATTAAAAGTGAGCTAGTTTAAGTTTTGTGGCCTCGGAGCCAGTTTAGAGACCCACTAGGTTTTAGTTAGAGTTGTGTAGTTCTGGTGGTCATTATGCCTTATGAAGAAATTCAACTGCGAAATTCTTGTATCAAAGTTCCGGGATAATAGAAGTAACCCTTTTGAAAAAGAAATACCAACTATCAAAATCTGATTTTTTTTTTTGCAGATTTATCAGGAGCTTGGACTTGATAGGTAAGGACTGTAGATTTAGATTCTTTGTGGTGTTTTAAATTTTAAAATAGAATTATTACTTCATTTATTACCTGCTTCTTCTAATCCTTCGAATCTTTTAAAGGCAGGGATTGTATTTTTTAAAACAGTATCTGTGATTTACTATCCATGGACTGTATTGTGTGTTTATAAGTTTTTTTAAGTCTTAGAGGATTTTTTAACTTACTGCAGTGGTGCTCGTTTTTTTCTATGATATAAATAATTTATTTTTTGATACCAGGTCTGTCAATAGAGTTGACATCTCCCGAGATGCAGCCCTTAGTCTCATAATGGGGAAAAAGAGGGAATTACAAAAGCAGGTACAAATATGTGGCATCCATATTTAAAGAAAATGATTAAGAAAATGTTTTACCTATTCACTGGTGCAAAATAAGTCTTGTTAATTTAATCTTTAAATTGAATATACTTATACAATATTCTTGTTTGTTCTTTTACAGTTTGGGGATAAACTTGAGCTTCAATTACACATTGATAATCACAAACTATTTGAAGTTGACGAGAAAGGCAGAGCACTTGTATCAATAGAATGTGAAGATCCAGAAATTACACAGAAAGTTTCAAATGAGGTTAGATCCAAGTTCATTCATAAGTTTTCAAAATTTGTATTTTACAAGTGTTTTAATAAAGATTTCAGAACCCCTGTGGATGTTTTGTTTCATTTACATCAAAGAGTGGTTGTTAAAATATTTTATTTTTCATTTTGAAGATTGAGAAACTAAAGAATGAAACATGGTAAGTGCTGAATGGTATAAAGTTTCTATTCTGTTATCTCTTCCAAGTATTCCAAGAACTCACCACCGATTCAGAGTGAATTATTAGTTGTCTAATCTTGAATATTGTGGACCCAAATCCATGTAACCAGTGGTGTCTAAATTACTGTAGTAGAGCCAACGATGGATAACTTTTTATTAATGTTAAATATGGAATACACATGTATATGTACTATTATTTATTTATCTTCATTAAAGGATGCCATACAAAGTAAACATCCAGAATAAAGATGCTACACAAAGGACAGAAGATTTGGAACAGACCCTTCGAGATGTTTTGGATATGGTAAGATCGAAATCATTTCCATTGAGCTTTCAGTGATTTATTTTTTATTTGATAATTTATCCAATACCAGTTTGTTACCTTTGTACATGATAAAACAATAAGTGATTAAGATGGTTAGTATGATTTAATATTGACTAGAAAAATATCAATAATTATACCGTATATCCTTATATTTCGCGTGTTGGAAATTTTGCGAAAAGTAGATAGATTTGTACAGTTTTTATTTTGCATAAGTTATTTTTTATGATTAAAGATTTAAAAAAAAATGGTAATGTTTTTATGTCACATTGTAGCTGACATAATATCTGCGTGTTTTGTTTTTTTTGCAAATTAAAAAAGGTCGCAGAAAAAGTGAAAAATAGAATATTGCCAAAAATCGGATATACGGTATTTCTTCGGTATTAAATATCAAACCATCATATTGTGTACAAGTGTGAGATATGATATACAGTAAAACATGCTTAAAGCAATGTGCCAGGAACAAACAAATTGATGTGGTAACCATAAGTCAATACAAATAGGTTCACTGTAAACTTAAATTACTATATATTGAATGGTTTTATATTTCTAAGACTGTAACAAAATGTATTCTTTTTTCCAGACCAACTGTTTCTATTATAAACCAGAAAAAGCTGGAAAAGAGGTGATCCTATATGTCAGAAATGAGGAGGATTATGAGTTAGCACTAGCCAGGGTAAGTTATAACTGCTTGACATTGTGTTGCACTAGTTAGGGTAAGTTATAACTGCTTGACATTGTGTTGCACTAGCCAGGGTAAGTTATAACTGCTTGACATTGTGTTGCACTAGTTAGAGTAAGTTACATGTATAACTGCTTGCTGGGTTTGTACTAGCTATGGTAAGCTATAACAGCTTGTTGTGTTAGCACTAGCCAGGCTATGTTATAACAGTTTGTTGAGTAAGCACTAGCTAGGGTATGTTATAACTGTTTGTTGAGTTAGCACTAGCAAGGGTAAGTTATAACAGCTTATTGAGTTATCAATAGCTAGGGTATGTTAGAACAGGTTGTTGAGTTAGCAATAGCTAGGTTATGTGAGAACAGCTTGTTGAGTAAGCTCTAGCTAGGGTTCATATGTATGTAAGAACAGCATGTTGAGTTAGCAGTAGCTAGGTTATGTTAGAACAGCTTGTTGAGTTAGCAATAGCTAGGTTATGTTAGAACAGCTTGTCGAGTTAGCACTAGCCAGGGTAAGTTATAACTGTTTGTTTAGAAAGTATTAGCTAGGGTAAGTTATAACTGCTTGTTTAGTTAGCAAAGCTATGGTAAGCTATAACTGTATGTTGTGTAAGTAGCTAGGGTTAAGTTATAACTGCTTTGTGAGATAGCACTAGCTAGAGTAAGTTATAATTGCTTGTTGAGTTAGCATTAGCGTGGGTATGTTATAACTACATTCCATAACTAGCTATGATAAGCAATAACTGCATCCTGTTTACTAGCTATGGTTAGTTTAGTATCTGAAGCTGTGTTACCTTTATTACAGCAATATAAATCCAAAACTGATCCTTTTTTATATAATCACATATAGGACATTTATTGACTTATATACATGTATTTTCTCAAATGTTAATTTTAATTTCTGTAAATAAAATTACAGATCAAAGAACATGCAAAATTGAAGATAACTGAAAGGTATGTACCATTGAATATGACAGAAGATATTGATAGTACTACAATGTAATAGGAACATCTGAGAGGATTCATGGGCTGGTGTTTAAAATTAATGTCAAAATTAAATTTTTGTATATTTGTCCCAAGCCCCTAAGCCTTACAAATGCACAGCTCTGGGTTTTTTTTTATTTGAAAAAAAAAATCAAACTAGCTTTGAATGATAAGGAAATAAGTGTGAAAAAGTGGTGTTCTTGGGCTGAAAATTTTCAATGTTACCCTGAACTGCATGCAATATTTATGCAATATTTATTATAATATGTACTAGAATTTTTCAAAACCTTGTTTTATATATGAATCACATTTTACTTTGAATTTCATGTTATACTGTGAATTAGCTCTGAAGTCCCATGGAGAATAGATATTTCACGAGATGCTGTTGTTGGACTGTTGATGGGAAAAAGAAGAGAATTTGAAAACAAGGTAGATACAGAACAGAAGAAGAAAGTAAAAGAGTGAAAAAATAAGATAATAAGTGTTCAAGAGTTCTTTTAGGGGCTTAAAATAGGAAGTACCTTTGTAAATTAACATCATTTTGCTACCTTTCTGATTCTCTGTCTTAGTGTAAAACTGTAGAGATACAGTCTACCCAGAGACTTCTGGTTATTATTTTTTTTCGGTAAGAGATAATAAGCTTATTATACCCCCGCAAACGAAGTTTAGGGGGGTATATTGGAATCACCATGTCCGTCTGTCTGTCCGTCTGTCCGTCTGTCTGTAGACAAGATTTTGTCCGGACCGTTTCTCAGAAACTGTTGGATGGATTTGTCTGAAAATTTATACACTTATTATTCACCATATGAAGGTGTGCACCTGGGATTTTCATCATGATTGGATGATTTTTCTGCATTTTACAGGCGTTTTTTCTTTTTTATTTTGTGATTTTGTTTGGCTCATAACTAGAAAACTATTAGACTTACAATCATCAAACTTAGACAATTTATGCATCTTGGGTAGACGGTGTGTCACGACCTATTTCAAGGTCACTGTGACCATTAATTTAAGTGATTTTTTAAAAAAAAATAAGTCTTTAAAATTTTAAATTTCATAATCCTAAAAAATGTAAAAATATAGTTGTATCCTTATTAAAAAATGCTAAATTAAGTAAAAACTTATTTTTTATCATATACTTTACAGCAAATTCTATAACAAATGTTAATGATTTGAGAGGAATTCAGTTTGTCCCATGGGCATAATTATCAAGCACTGGTCAAGGAGAATTTTTGATAGCAGAAATGTGCATGTCAAATTAGAGAGAAATTAATGAGTTCATTGTCGGGAGTTAACTGGCAAGAGCATCTCTAGATCTTATCTTAATTTATCTCTTGGGAGTTGGGCAAAAAGAAATGGCCTTATAGTTGCTTGTGTTAATTAAGAGTTCTTGATGGCTGTAGTTCAGATAAAGATCTTTCAATTGGTGTAATGTAATTAAAACAAATTGATGTTTTAGTGTATGATTAAAACTGAATTAGTATTGTATAATATAATTAAAATTAATTATACATGTGTTCATTGAAAAAAAATTACATTTCAATTTTTATATATTTGCAACAAATTGCAGTCATGTCTCACTTAGAATTTTATAGTCTAAAGAATAATTAATTTTTGATTTTTTTTTTATTAAACTGTAGCATTTCCATTATTTCATAAAATATGCAATAAACAATTTAAAGCTGCAGATGGATATTTGTTAAGCTCTAACACAGCCAGTTTAGAATTATATTATGTATTATTTGTTTTAATTAATCCCTACACTGTAAGTCTCTTAGAGATGTATGTACAATATTTTAAACATGATAAGAAATGGAAATTAGATCATTGAAATCTGTGTCAATCTGTTAATCAAGGTTTCTTAATTTTCTTGCACCCTAACCAATTTATGATTATCGAACAGTATTTGATGGGCGTATCATGCTGTGGCAAGGCACTTTATTAGACAATAGTGAATACCTCTTACTATAGATCCATAAAATATTTCTGAATTGGCACCTACTCTGAAAAACCCAGCGGGGGTATTTGTCCCTATTGGACAGTTCTAGTTTCTTCTTAGTTTGGGGACCATGTAAAGCTAAGGTTACCTCTAGATCATCAAGCGTCAGTAGAATATACAGACCCACAGATTGCAGAAGAGCTTCTAGCTGAGGTGAGATTAAGTCTGTGTCATAAAGGCGATGCCAGAAAATGCTCTTTACCAAATATCTTTCACTTTCTGTTCTGATCAGAAAATAGAGTGAAAAGAGGAAAGAATAAGTTTAATATTTCCATATTAATGATTGAAAGCAAAGATGGCTTGGTATTGCTACATTGTTTTTTTTAACAAAATCAAGAACAGAACATGTAAAAATTTTGTTATATTGCAAATATCTCACTATGATAATTCTTGGCATCTGCCTTTTCTTAGTTTTTTGGCATTTGGTGTTTTATTAGAATTATTAAAACTGTGTTTTCTTTTTAAGCTTCAAGAACTAAATAAAACAAAATGGTAAGTACTGAATAAATCTAGAATTTTAAAGAAAATTTTTAATTAACATTAAATGTCCTTTCTCCTTTTTACCCCTATACTTATGAAAGTTGATATAAGATTATGCTCATATTTAGTGTTCTGTGTTAAAGGTTGCCACACACTATTAATGTGGAAGATGAGGTTGCAAAACATATAATTGGAGTAAGAAGTCAAAACATCAGTGATATCATTGAAAAGGTAGGTTTATTAGCCTTATCACCCTTTTGTGTGTGAAGGTGAGCTATATCTTCAAACTGTAACTGTAATATCTTCTATATCATCAGACAAACTGTTATCTAAGTTATGTCTTCTTTATCTTCAGGCAAACTGTTACTTTGGGTATATCTTCTATATCATCAGACAAACTGTTACCTAAGTTATGTCTTCTTTATCTTCAGACAAACTGTTACCTAAGTTATGTCTTCTTTATCTTCAGACAAACTATTACCTTAGTTATATCTTCTTTATCTTCAGACAAACTGTTACCTAAGTTATGTCTTCTTTATCTTCAGACAAACTGTTACCTTAGTTATATCTTCTTTATCTTCAGACAAACTGTTACCTAAGTTATGTCTCTTGTATCATCAGACAAACTGTTACCTAACTTATGTTTTCTTTATCTTCAGGCAAACTGTTACTTTGGGTATATCTTCTATATCTTCAGACAAACTGTTACCTAAGTTATGTCTTCTTTATCTTCAGACAAACTGTTACTTTGGTTATATCTTCTGTATCTTCAGACAAACTGTTATCTAAGTTATGTCTCTTGTATCATCAGACAAACTGTTACCTAAGTTTTAAGGAAGCTGAGGATGGTAGAGATTTGACCATTTACGCTAGAAATGAGGAAGACTTCAAGGCGGCCATGGCCAGGGTATGTGTTAATTGTTTGATTGACTGGCAGATTAGGGTCTGGGAGGGTACTAAATATTTGTACTGTTTGATTGGTAGATTTGGGTCTGGGAGGGTTTTACCTGCTGTAAACTTCTAAGTTTAATTGAAGTGACAAAACATGTGAATTTTATTGATTAATTTTTTTTCTAATTTGAATAAACTTGAAACTTCTTAAAGCTACAGATTGGAATTTTAATTCACGTACAGTGTATTACATTTTAGTGTTTATTTTCTTTCAGATCAATGAATTTATAGAGCACAAGACAGATGCAAGGTAAAACCTAATTAAAGTCAGTGGATTTAAAAATGGGCCTCTTAGGCAATTTAAAACATGCAGTATGTCTCATGATTATGTTAGAAATCTTTTTTTCTTAGATCCACCAAGAAAATAAACATTTCCAGAGATGCTTACCTGGGCCTGATTACGGGGAAAAGAAGAGAATTGGAAAGCAAGGTAACTAACACACCTAAAAAGAGAAGTTGTTTGTTTCTATATTTTGAAGAATATAAGACGTGAGACAAAATATCTTATAATTATATGTACATTAAATACACTGTACATGTATTATTCAAAGACTTAGAGAAGCCAATGATTGGATCAACTACTTGTCTTATACTTATTAAGTTAAGATAGGTGATAGGGATAGAGGTAGGATAACACTGGCATGTACAGGCAAGCTTTTAATTTGTTGTAGCTTATTTTCTTGATCTCTGTTCATCCTTTTTTGCCATCCTTCGAAGAAGGGAGGGCATATTGCTCTGCTGCTGTCTGTCAGTTGTTCTGTCTGTTGGTCCACAAAGTTTCTGTTCATTTTCTCTGCAATGTTTTCACATACTTAAATGAAATTTGATATACATATTCATCAAAAAAATATCTAGGTCAGGTATTGTTTTGGATATAATTGAGCCACTTTTGACAGAGTCATGCCCCTTGGACTTAGAAAAATTCCTATTATTTGAAAGGGGACATAAATGTTTCATTCGGTTTATTTTTGTTTTCATATATACTTACTATGATAATCAACCTTGTTTGATTTTTGACAGTTTGAGGATCAGTTGAAACTGAAGCTGAGTGTTGGGGATTTCGACATTTTTCATAATGAGGAGGCAGTGTTGTCTGCCACAGCATCAATAGAATGTGAAGACCCCGAGACCATCAAGGAGATCGAGGCTGAGGTAGGAGGCGTATGTCCAGGGAGATTACATTTAAATTACTACCTGCTGTATAAAATAAAGGACTACCTTTTTTCTGGTAGATTACATTTGATTTATATCAGCTATTACATGTATATAAAATAAAGGGCTATCTTAAGTTTTTTTTCTGGTCTGTCTAAGAGAGGGTTAAACTGGGTCTGTGGTAAAATATCCTATTAACAAAAGAATATGCTATCAACTGCACAGCAGCATCAATAGAATGTGAAGACCCCGAGACCATCAAGGAGATCGAGGCTGAGGTAGGAGGCGTATGTCGGAATAGATATGTATTGATATATTTTTTTTCTCAAAGACCTTTGTATAAAGAATATTTTATGAGATATTGATTGGATTAATTTTGGCTGTGATGATATTGTATAGAAATAAAGTTTAATTTGTTAATTGCAGATTGAGGAACTGAATAAAATAAAATGGTAAGTAATGGATAAGAGAATAGATTCATGTTTTAGGTTACCTGAGTCTTTCAGGAGTGAAAAATTGATTTAAATTTGATACATATCATGTAAATGTTAAAAGCATGCAGGTGCTTGCAGAATTTAAGGATACACCAAAGGTTTCAAAAGAGCAAAATTTAATTTGCTTGTAATTCTTTCATTAACAAAGATAACATATTAAAAGTATATATCATTTGAAAGCTTGTTAAATTCACTATTTAATGATTTTAATTTAAATTTTCAATTTTATCTTATTAAACAATTATCTATATTTTAATGTAAATATTAGTGCATTTATATTTTATAAATCAACGTTTTTGTATTCCACCTCTCAAAGTCAAAATTTTGCCTCAATGTAGATTAAGGATTGAACTTTAAAACCGTATCTCAGATTTTTGATAAATCTTCTTATTCAAAAGTTACATCCATTTGTCTTTCAATGTTACCAATTTATTAGCCTAATTCTACATTTCCCCCAATAATTCGAGAACTGAGCAAGATATAAAAAATCTGAGATACGGTTTTGTGAACACACATTTGAGACGCATTCTGGCCAGTTTTCAGAGAAATTGGTCAATAAATAAGGGAGCTGAATCCTTTCAAATAATACCACCAACTGTCTGATCTTACTTTACAGTAGAGGGCAAAAACCCATTACACAACAAAGTCTGTCAAAGCTGGAAATATATGACACCTTGGAGATTCAGCTTTGGATACCTGTCACTTATCCATATTTCCTATGCATATTCACAAGAATGGGAGGTTCTATTATTTATTTAGGTGCTTTTACTGAAGTAAAATAGGTTCAATTCTGAATCACAAAGATTTCCCGGCAAAATGACAAGAGCTAAGCTCCACCTCCTATTTCATGGTCATTAGTGACCTGTTAGATCTCCTTCCCTAAATCTAGAGTCCCTGTAGTTTAATTACTGATATCCTCTGTGTGGCTAGTGAAGAATTCCCCAAGTGGTCACAGTGATTTATTGCTCCTTTCAGAAGCAGGCAGTTACAGACCAAATCAGAAGCTTCAATAACGGCACATTCACATGTGTTTGTGTTTATATGTTTGATTATTATGAAATGATTAGAAAACCATTTAAAAATCAGCAAGAATTTTTCATGCATTATAAAGCAGTTATTAGCATTGTTTTCTTAGCCAAAAATCTCAAAATTGACAAAAATCTTGAAAAAAGCCTTTGGTGTATCCTTAAAAATTAGTATGACAGATATTTATGCTTTTGAATACTGTAGAAGTACTTTTTTTCTGTGTGGTATTAATTTACGCTATGTACGCGGACATAAACTTTCCAGGGAAATTTGTCCTAGCATACTTAATATAAATGTACTTCATATAGTGACAGTCTAAGATATCCGTGTAATTTTCTACCCGCGGATCAAACAGAAATTGAGATTCCGCGGAATTATGACCCGTGGAAAAAAGTACGTCTACAGTACTTGACCAATTTTACTTGAGGACAAGTTAAAAGGCAAAAGATGAATAATTTAGTCAAAATTACTTTGTCTTCTAATGTAAAACAGAATTCTAGTCGGTTTAAAGTTGGATTACTTGATGTTACAAAACGGATTAATTTCTGTATTAAAGGCTTCATCAGACTATGAAAGTTGGAAATGAACTGGCACAGAGGGTCATTGGACATAAAGGTGAAACTGTCAAAGATATCATGGAAAAGGTTGGTTATATGAAATAAATAGTTTGTGTGTTGTATGAAAGAGTGATTAATTAATTAAGGAAGTCTGTTTTCATGGAAGACACCCTCTATTGTCAAATGTAAATGATGATTTGATTGGGCAGCAGACATAAATAAGCCCTCTTCATCATGTGCAAATTATGTTCAAATGTAAATTACATGATCTTGATGTACTGTTGAAATTTCATTCAGTATTTTAATACAAGTTTTTAAAGGTACCTTTTCTCTCTTCCAAACATTTTAGATTCAAAGGGGTACCTTCATTTAAACTATGGTACAATTTTACCAGTATGGTGGTCTGTTAAATGTGACAACATTAGGAGAGACAGTCTGATGGAAAATCATTTTGTAATTGTTTCTCTAAGCCTTACTGATTCAGAAATAATGCCTTTGTAGACAAATTGTTTCCTGAATTTTAAGCCTACGTTGGATGGAGAAGAATTAGTCATATATGGCAGAAATGAAGAAGACATCAACTCAGCCTTAGCCAAGGTAAATTATTTATTTGTAAACATTGATGTGATAAGCTGTAGCTATATTTTCTTGATCAGTTTTCACTCAGTGCTTTTTTTTCTTTTTTCCTGAAATATATTTGATATTTTATAATTTATGCTAATATGTTGACGGTGCGACCGTTAGGACGAGCGCAAATACTTATCTACTTTTAATTTTGATCGGGCTCGTCAAACCGCACGTGACATTCGGTGCGTCTAAGACTATGACGTCGTATGCATGTTGCTTTACCAAACCGAGGCCTGAACAGGGCTGATTTCAATCAGCTAGTATATGACTATTTTCTGCAATAAACAGATAATTTCATTAAAACCAAGGCAAGTTTATTACTCGTTTAACTTTTGTCGTTATTCTCGCGAGAACGTTGCTTTAACGTTAGTACACAAAGCAATGCATTGTGGGTCAAAATTACTGCGGAAAAAAAATCTATGGAATGAATGTGCAGTAGTCCGAATTTGCGACGCTCGCTGCACTCGCTATTATGAAATATAATGATATACTTTTAAGAATACACATTACTTTGAGAATTCAGAGACATTTTTGTGAGCCTTTTCAATTGCCGAATTCCTGATTTTCTTATACTGAGAATCAGACAACTATAGGGTTCTTTAACATCCCTGTGTGCAATTCCATGAACACACTATTGTTTTTAAAACTCTAAATTTAGCAATGTCAGAGTCCTCAACTAAGCATACGTAATAAAATATGTTAATTATTGCCAAGTTAATTTTTTTTGAAGGTCAACCAATTTAAAAAGCAACTACCCTCAATGAAAAGGTATGTTTATATTAACATGTATCTCACTCATTGATAAAATTATTTATCAAAAATATTTTTGTGTATATTTCATTGTAAATTATAATAAAAATATACATGTATGTGCTGAACATGAAATTTATATCAACATAAAAACCAGTTGAAGTTGATTTATGAGAGTGACCTACCTTTACAATGATGATTTGATTTGTTTTATCTTTATGATAATAAATGCTTTCACTTTCAATTAACAGATTACAAATTTCTAGAAATGCTGTCCTTGATCTATTAACCGGGAAGAGAGAAGAACTGGAAAATAAGGTACACATATCAACCAATTATCAAGTGTTCAACAACACACACATTTATTCATATTTAGTTATCACTTCCATTACGCATGCACCTTTTCACTTACCCCCATGCTTACAAGCACATTTATCAGTTTCAACATTGATGCTAAGGGAGAAATATGCAGTAAAACTTCATAGTTTTACAGTAGATATAGTGAAGAACTGGAACCTGTAGATTTACTCCATTTTATAAGGGGTGAAATGATATGCCGCCTTCAGATTTTGTACAGTGTATCAAACCAATAAAAATTCCGCAGTGCATTGATACCACGGTGAACCGTTTCACTCCTACACTTTGTCTAAGATTCATTTTATCCATATAGAATTAGCAAAAGTGCTGTTTTTATATGTATAGTGAAAATTTGCATTATACGTGTTTCTTTCTTATTATCACAGAGTTCTCATTAAAGTATTTTATACATTGCCAACCTTTAAGAACTTAAATTTTTTTGTTCAACTTGCTATATCCATAATTATGTTGCATCAGAGTTTATCATAATTATAAAAATTATGAGGGATGGTTAGAAGGGATCCAACAAACTATCTCTTTATCCAAAAATTTGGTCACTCTTATCTGTTCAGTGTTCATTTGAAATGAGTTTTTAAGTTTTTACAATACATATACTTATTTAAGGGGAAATAACTTGAAGTATTTATAAATATTTAGTCAGTTCTTTCTCTCAATAGCTATGCTTTCAGGGACTTCTTAGGTTTCAGTACTACATGTATAGTTTTGTTTGTTACCATATGTATCCTAGCTTATATCCTTATCCTTAAGCCTTATCTATTTCGTTACAGTTTGGAAATCAGGTGAAACTGGTCATCCGTAGCGGATTATTTTACGGAGGTAAGGACTCCATACCTGTGATAATAGACTGCAAGGATTCGGAGATTGTGGAGGAGGTGAAAGCTGAGGTAAGATAGCTCATCCAGGGGGTGGGTGGTGGGTGGGGGTTGGGGGGTCTTCAGAGAATTGGAGACTGACCTTTCTGCTTTGTTAATGTGTAACTGGGATCTGAATTCAAAGTAAAACATATTTTTCGTGTGTATGTATATTTGTTAATTTTAATGCTTAATGAGTGATTATGATCAAGAAATTTTGTACTGCATTATACTTATTTAAACAATTTTACTTTTTTTTTAAGATTGAAGAACTAGGTGGAACAAATTGGTGAGTATAAAAATAGGTCAATAGTGTGCCATAGGACTGAATTTATAGATGTACAAAGATGATATTTCTCAAAGTAAAATTTACATTCCTTCCTATGATTTCTAAACTTCACCGTAAATTATTAGTGATGTTTACCTATATTTAAAACTAAAACACAATTTTAAAAGCATCACATGTAAAATACAATGCCTAATTTAATGTCTACCTTGTGTTGCGCATATATAACTAGCATTTAATGTAAATGTATAATTGAAGGCTAGAGCACAAAATGGTTTTGCAACAAGAAGTTGTAAAAAGAGTGGTTGGATTCAGAGGACAGAATATTAAAGAAATCATGCAACAGGTCAGTGCGAGGCTTGTTCATTTTTGTTCATAGATGTACATGTATCTATATATGGAAATTTGTCCAAGAATTATAAGAGAGTTCGTTTTAGAAGTAATTTAGGTTGTTAAAGAAGTGCTGCCCTTGGGTTATGAACTTTGTATCAAAGCCCAGATCACAGTTATGGCTTATAATTAATGCAAATCAAATAGTAGTCCCCCTCTGAATAATTTAAAGATATTCTAATTGGGTAAAGTGCAATGGTGTGAATTTTTATATTTAAAAGATTCTAACAGAGATTGATTTTTCTCTTTTCAGACAAATTGTTACATGTATTTTACCCCTACTCAGGACGGAGAAGAGCTTACCATATCAGGCAGAACTGAGGAAGATGTTGAGTCAGCCATTGCTAAGGTATGGTGTAAAACTGTTAACAAGTCAGCAAAAATATGGTGTAAGACTATATACAAAACAGTCATGGCAAAGATATGGTGTGAGATTGTTAACAAGTCAGCCATGGCAGAAATTTGGATTGAGTCTGTAAACAAAGAAGTAGACACACTGTCTTTTGCTTTATGAGGTTGCATTTGCTTTTGCAAATATTGTAAAAAAAAAAAAAATCAGTAGACACCTTACTTTTCATTCACAGACACATTAGCATATTTTACATGTATGTAATAACTATTATACACCTACTTACTGGCTATGAGGACAATAGCAAGTTTATCGTACCCCAAGACAGCAAACTATTTCTCGAGGCGCAGCCCAGGGAAATAGTTTGCTGTCGAGGGGGACGATAAACTTGCTATTGTCCGAATAGTCAGTAAATAGGTGTTTTATTATACAGATGCTGACTTAACTTTTGTTAACTTTTGGGAGTCCAGGGTACACACAATTATGATATTCCATATTATACCGATGCTGACTTAACTTTTGTTACGTCACAATCCGTATAAAACCAGAAGTTTTCCGAGATGAAAAGCGAGGGAAACAGAATGCTGCCGGTGAATAGTTTGATGACTATTTCACCATGGGCAGATAGCACAAAAACTATTTCACAGTAGGGGCTGTTTGGATAACTTATTGAACAAATTCACAGAGGTATAATAAACATGTTTATGTGGTTTCAGGTCAATGAATATTCAAAGTACAGCTTCACACCTGAGAGGTATATCTGCATCCTTTATAAACTTTATTTTATATAATTTATATGTTCATGAAACTTTCCAGAGCTGAAGTAATTGTACTTGGTTTTAATCCTGTGTCATTGTGCAATCTAAAACTTGTCATGATTTCTTTTTTCAGGATCGGAGAAGTGAGAGTCCCAAAACGTAAGCAAACTAAGTTTTTGATTAAAGAAAATAATTGCCAAGTTAGCAGATCAATAAAATTCAGCAGCATATGTAATATAAAATTATTAGAAAAAATACAGTAAAACTAGCTTATGAGGAAGTTTTTTTTTAGGTGGGGAAGGGATTTATATATACAAACTTTGATAGTTTAAAAATTCCATTAATCAAACCTTCACATTAAAAATATTACGGTAAACGTAACAATGGAAGTAAAGAGTGATTGACTTTGAACTTCCCTATCAAGATTGAAAACAAAGATACTTATAGGTGCATGGTTTTACTGTATTGAAGCATGAGAAAGATTTGTTTTTTGAATGGAAAGATTTTGATTCTTTTCTTCTTTTTTTTAACAGAGATGCCACAATGTAAGTTTTTCTACATTCACTCAATACAACTGAACTATCTGTTTGAAAACTACAATGTGTAAACTTTTGTACAATTTTAACCCAATATATGCTACTGTAAATATACTATGCTTTTCTTTGGTAAAACAAATCATAATTTATGATTTCCATAACAAAACCTTGAATATAGGAAAAGAGATAAAACTCCATTATTTTGTGTTTAGTCAGAGATGAAGATGAGGAGTTATTGTATCGCATCGAAGAAGCTCTGGACAAACGGGAAATTCAGATAACCCAAAAACTCAATATTCCGTAAGTCAGAAATTGTATCAGTTTGAGATTTGATTGAATGAAATTTAATTGCATTGAATTTATTGATCATAATTATAAGTACATATACACTGTAAGTTTGATAAAATCAGTATGAATTACATGTACAAAGTTTATTTATAATGTATGCTATCTATCTCTAGAATAATGATGTTTGTCTCAGTATCTTTTACTGTTGGTTTAAGAAGACCCAGTCTAAAATCTACAGCTGTTAAACTATCTATAAAATAGATATTATTTCATTGACTTTTTCGTGAAAAAAAAATCAGAGTTAGAGAACAAAGATGCATAGCCCTTCTGTGATTTAGAAAAATATCAATCCCAAGAATTTAATCAACAGAACTGATATTTTTGATATGCAGAAAATATATAACTGCATGGTCCATTTCAATCTGTGAGTTTTAGTTATTGACAAGTATTGCTTTTCTAGCTCTTCTGAGCCAAAGGCTCAAAGAGCTAATGCTATGGCCATTTGTGCGGTGTGCGGTGTGTGTTAACTTTTTAGAATATGGGCCATAACTCAAGAACCCCTTGGCCAATCAGTGTCAAATTTGTCACAGGGTATCCTTGGCCCAAGGGCTACCCTATATACTAAAATAAGGGTTGGGACCCTTAAACAAGGGGAGATAATCAAGAAAACAAAACCAAAAGTACTGGTTGCTAAAAAATCTTCTTCTCCAGAACCACCAGGCAGATTTTCACCAAACTTACATACAAGGATCAGGATATGTTGAAGATTAAAAATTGTTCAAGGCATGACCCTGGGGCAAAGGGCGTGGTCTCAAGGTCACTTCAAATTTGACCTAAATTTACAAATAATAAAAATGTTTATATTTTGCTTACTATTATGACTAGGATCATCAAATCTTGTAAGTTGATGCATCTCAGGACTTCACATCATGTTAACTCAAAACTAGGTCACGGTGACCTACTTTTTAAATTTTGTAAGCATTTGTTTTTAAATTGATTTGAAGGCATATTTCGGACACTTTAAGGCCTATGATCATCAAACTTTGTCAATTGATGCATCTTGGGTCCTTGAACAATGTCAGCTTAAAAGTAGGTCACCGTGACCTACTTTTTGAACTTTATGACTAATTCTTTTTAAAACATTTAATCCAATTATTTCAGACACTGAGAGGTTTAGAATCATCAAATCTTGTAAATTGATGCATCTTGGGACCTTAAAACAAATTTATGAAAAAGTAGGTCACTGTGACCTACTTTTAAAATTCTGTAAGCATTTGTTTTCAAAATGATTTGAAGGCATATTCCAGGCACTTTAAGGCCTATGATCATCAAACTTTGTCAATTGATGCATCTTGGGTCCTTGAACAACTTCAGCTTAAAAGTAGGTCACCGTGACCTACTTTTTGAACTTTATGACTAATTCTTTTTAAAACATTTAATCCAATTATTTCAGACACTGAGAGGTTTAGAATCATCAAATCTTGTAAATTGATGCATCTTGGGACCTTAAAACATATTTATGAAAAAGTAGGTCACTGTGACCTACTTTTTGAATTTTGCAGGCATTTAATGTTTATGAATTGTTTAAAAGGCATATTTTGATTACCTTCAGACCTAGGATCATCAAACTTGGTCAGCAGATGCATCTTCTAACTTTAAAAAATGTCGACCAAAATATAGGTCATGGTGACCTAGTTTCAAAATTTTATGACTATATTTTAGTATCTTAGGTATTTTTTGGCTTAGAATCATCAAACTTTGCGAGTTGATGCGTCTTGGGTTTCCGGAGAGTGATGACCAAAAAGTAGGTCACAGTGACCTACTTTAAACATTTTATGGCTTTATTTAGGTATCTACGGTACTTATTGGCTTAGAATCATCAAACTTTGTGAGTTGATGCATCTTAGGTTTTCGAAGAGTGACGACCAAAAAGTAGGTCACGGTGACCTACTTTTAAACGTTTTATGGCTTTATTTAAGTATCTACGGTACTTATTGGCTTAGAATCATCAAACTTTGTAAGTTGATGCATCTTGGGTTTTGGAGAATGATGTCTAAAAATAAGGTCACGGTGACCTAATTTTTGACATTTTATGGCTTTATTTTAGTATCTACGGTACTTACTGGACCATACTGGTTTAACTTTCTTTGTTGATACATCTTTGGTTTTTAGAGATTGTCGACCAAGAAGTAGGTCATGGTGACCTACTTTTGAATATCTCAAGGACTTATTGGCTTAGAATCATCAAACTTTGTTAGTTGATGTACCTTGGGTTTTCATAGAATGTAGACAAAAAAGAAGGTCATGGTGACCTACTTTTAAATATCTCAAATACTTATTGGCTTAGAATCTTCAATCTTTGTTTATTAATGCATCTTGTGTCCTCAGAAAACTTCAATCTTAATATAGGTCACTGTGATGTACTTATGGTTTTTTTATAGCTTTATTATTAAAAATATTTTCAGTCCTAATTGGCTAAGAATCATCAAACTTTGTCAGTTGATGCAACTTGGGTCTTAGGATACTCAGGGTTAGAGGCTTCAAATAGAAGTGATAAATTGTACAATTTATCAGAAGAGCGATTCAAGGCCCTTGGGCCTCTTGTTTTAACCTAAGACTTTATCTTGCAGGGAGGATTTTAGTTTTTCTAAAGTTGAGCCATTAAAGATTTGGTCAAAGGAAGATTTGAAGAAGCCAGAACCACAGGGTACACCTTTTAATTAGTATTTTCTCTTTTTTTATGTATGTGTAGCTGCAGAATGTAGCTCTCTAACATAGATCATTAGGAGAGACAAACCAATAAGCTACAGGGCCATTCATTGTAAAAACATATGATTAATGATGATTTGTTTCTTTTGGTTACATGTTCTGGGCATTATCTTAATTATTTTGATTATTCACATTTACCTGCCCCGTTGGCGCGCATGCGTGAGATAAAGCGGTAGTCTTAAAAAAGGCTCCGAATATTTTTAAACTTTTTTTGTTATTTAATCGTTTTAAGCCAGTGAAATATTGGGATTTTGTGTCCTATATCCATCGGAAGGATGATGTTCGGGAATGGAGCCTGGAACCGTGATGAAGAAGACGAAGAAAAGAAAGAATAAGAACGTAAACATCAGTGGTGAGAGTGAACAGAAAATTCGTGTGAGTACTAATCAAGCTTCAATACCAAGAATCCATAGTATGGATCCTCAAAATGCTCAAATCAATGCAAGTATGTGCAACCCCGCCATTATGCAACACTCAACACCTAATGCAAGTTCAAATTATCAAGGAAACGGTCAAATCAATCAGTTCAACCCGTATGGGCCCCCAGGTCCTCAAGGTCAGTTCGCTGGTTTTGTTTCACCAATAGCCAGTCAACCGAATCAACAACAATTCGATATACGTGACGCTCTGAAAGCTATGACAGATAAATTGGAAAACATGTCAAACAAACTGAACAAACTCGACCTAATTGACAAAAGATTAGGGGAATTAGAAAAAAATGTGATAAACACAAACGATGAGCTGAAGAAAATGAAAGCTAAAATGGGTGACATGGACGAGGGCCTGCATTTCTTAAGCAAACAATATGAAGATCAACGTAGCGAAGTTAAAGAAATAAAAGAGTCTGTGGTCCAGATCAGGAAAAGATCAGAGGTCATGGTTGAAGAGAACAAGACTGTAATATCTGAGCTCCAGACAGTGAAAAACAATTTATTTGACCTGAATGAACGACACCTGGATCTTCAAATGCGCACAATGCGGGATAACCTTATCTTTGACGGAATCCCAGAAGCTCTAGAAGAAGATACAGAGGCAGTTTTGAAAGAATTTATTCACACTGTAATGGGAATCGAGGAGGAAATCCAGTTCCACAGAGTACACAGACTTGGGAGGAAAATTCCAAATAAACACCGGCCAATTATAGCAAAATTTGTGTTATTTAAAGAACGCGAGAGAGTAAGAAGAGAGGCACCCTCCACGTTAGTCGGAAAACCATTTGGGGTCAATGAACAATTCCCAAAGGCTATAAATGACAGAAGAAAACTTCTTTACCCACATTATAAACAAGCAAAGCGACAAAACAGGAAAGCGGTGATGGTCGCGGATAAGCTTTTTGTCGATAACGTTAGAGTCTATCCATCAGACCCACTGCCCGATGACAGACCGGTACCAAATCGTAGCCAGTATGCACCCGCTATCCCCATGGAATCCTCTTCAACATACAGATCAACTCTGTGCCTGAACGTCACGCCGCCCTCCGCCAACAAACCAGAATTACGCGTTGCGAACCCGGAAGACTAGGAATACCATAGAGAGCAGAACACCGGATGTGTAAACATTGTAAATACTGACAACGACTCTCTCACCTCTCCAGCAATAAGAAGTAATTTAGAATTAAAAATTGTTAGTTTGAATGTTTGTGGGCTGTTATCTAAACTTCAAATTGTAGAATTTAATGAATTCATCAACCAGTATGATATTGTTTGTCTAACAGAAGCAAAAACTGATGAAGCGGACATTATCGATATTCCCAATTTTACAGTATTTAGTAAACATAGGTCAAAATTAGCAATACGGAAATCGGGTGGCATTATAGTATATATTCGAGATACTCTAGCTAAATATGCTTCTGTTATTAATAACGAATGTGAAAATGTATTGTGGATTAAAATTGCAAGTAAAAAAATGGGTAACATAGATGATTTGATCATAGGAAATGTTTATATACCACCCTCAAATTCTCGCTTTTCCTCGGTTGAAATTTTTGATGCACTTGAAAGAGAAATATCAAACATAGCAATTGAAAATAAATGTATATGCTTAGTTGGTGATTTCAATAGTAGAGTGTCAACTGATAAAGATTTTTTAAAATATTTAGAAACTGTAACCCCTGTTATTGGTGAAAATATTTTACTTGAAGAGTATGTTGATGTAAACCAGTTGGAAAAATACAATTTTACTGTCGAGAGAAAATCTAAAGATATAGTTATTAATCAATATGGAAGAAGACTCCTAGATGTTTGTAAACAGTGTAATATTTTTATACTTAATGGTAGATCAAGAGGTGATAGTGATGGTGAATTAACTTGTAAACAAACAAGTGTTGTGGATTATTGTATAGCCAATATTGATTTTATAAAGTATGTGTCAGATTTCAAGATACTTCAATTTTGCACACTTTTTTCAGATGTGCATAATCCTATTGAAGTTTCATTAATGCTTAGAAATGAACATTTTATAGGGTGTAGAACTGATGATCAACCTCCTGGCCCTTGTTATGTAGTTGCTAAAAACTGGGATACTGATAAAAAGTTGAACTACCAAACATGTGTTGAAAAAAGGGTGAATGTAGTAAAAGTCCTTGAAAATGATATAAAAAACTGTGCAGTTGAAGATACTAATTTGGAGTTTATTGATAATGTTGTAGACAGGGTTGGTGAAATCTTTGTAGAAAGTGCTAAAGAAGTATTTGGCACAAAACAAATTTATACAAACTGTAACAAAGAAATCAAAAATTGTAAAGTCAATAAACCTTGGTTTACAGCTGATTGTAAAAGTGCCAGGCAAAACTATAGAAAAGCAAAGAGATTGTATAAAAAATTTGGAGGTTCTATTTTCAAAACAAACTTGTATGAAAAAGAAAAATTGTATAATCAGAAATTAAAGCTTGCAAATAGTAAACATAGATCAGAAATGAAAAAGAAACTAAGATACCTACGTACTTCAAACCCTAAAGAATATTGGAAAATTTTAAATACAAATATAAATAAGCAAAGATGTATGGCTGACCTAAACGATCTTTATAATTTTTATAAAGACTGTAGCAATATGCAATTCAATGATTTAAACGAGAACTATGTTTTGAATGAGGAAGAACTCCTTCTCGTATCTGATATGCAGTTGAATCACTATATTAATCAACCAATCACACATAATGAAGTTCTTAAAAGTATTAAATTATTGAAAAATAATAAATCTAGTGGTGATGACAGAATTATAAATGAGTACATCAAGAGTACATCTGACTGTTTACTGAACTTGTATGTTGAGCTATTTAATAGAATATTTGATTCTGGAATAATTCCCTCACAATGGACTAATGGCAATATAATCCCAATATATAAAAATAAAGGTGATAAATCTGATCCTAAAAACTACAGACCAATTACATTAATAAGTTGTTTGGGCAAATTGTTCACTTCCATTATGAATGAGAGACTAAATGACTATGCTAATAGAGCTCAACTTATCCTGGAGAACCAAGCTGGTTTTCGAAAAGATTTTTCTACTCTGGATCATATTTTTTCATTATACTCACTTATTGAACTGTTTAAATTATATAGAAAGAAACTATACTGTGTTTTTATAGATTTCGAGAAAGCCTTTGATTCGGTCTGGCGATTAGGTCTGTGGAATAAAATTTTATTAAACAATATAGATGGCAAATGTTTTAAAATTATAACTAATATGTATAAGGATATTAAATCAAGAGTAGTAGTTAATGGAGTATCATCAGAAATGTTTTCATGTACTGTTGGAGTAAGACAAGGTGAAAATTTATCACCATTTTTATTTGCATTGTATTTAAATGATCTTGAAGGTTTTCTGTTTGACAAAAATGTAAAAGGTTTGAAAAATCTGTCTGAGAAAATTGAAGATGAACTTAATATATATCTGCGGCTTTATGTTTTACTATATGCAGATGATACTATTCTATTATCAGAATCCCCTGAAGATCTCCAGTACCAACTTGAGATATTTGCTGAATACTGTAAAAAATGGCACTTGAAGGTTAATAGTGCGAAAACAAAAATTGTTCTATTTGGTAAAGGTAAAAGATGTAATAATTATACATTTAAGTTTGAGGGTGTTCCATTGGAAATTGTTGAAAATTTTAAATACTTAGGAGTAACATTTAGTAAAAGTGGATCTTTTAACTTGAATATTAAGGATATGTATGAAAAAGCTACAAAAGCAATGTATGGTGTTCTTGGAAAATGTAGAAAACATAATCTTTCAATTGACTGTAAACTAGATATGTTTGACAAAATAGTGAAACCAATTTTGTTATATGGTTGTGAAATATGGGGATTTTGTAATGTTTCTCTTATAGAGAGACTTCATCTAAAATTTTGTAAGCATATATTAAATCTCAAGTCTTCCACGCCTAATTTTATGGTGTATGGAGAACTTGGTAGATATCCTCTTTCTATTAATGTTAAAACTCGTATGATTTCTTTCTGGGCAAAACTTGTGGGATCACAAGGTACTAAAATGTCATCAAAACTATTATTTGTGTTAAAAAATTATAATATACCATGGTGTAATGCTGTCAAAAATATTTTAAATGAGTGTGGATTGGCTTATGTATGGCAACAAAACTCTATTAATATTACATGGTTAAAGAACAAGGTGCAAAATATTCTTGTAGATCAATTTAAACAATTGTGGTATAGTGACATGTATAATTCACCAAAAAGTCTTAATTATAGATTGTTTAAAAAGTCATTAACTTTTGAGAAATACTTGTTGAATTTACCTCCTAAACTTTCTATGAAATATTGTATTTTTAGAACTGGAAATGCTAAGCTTCCTATTGAAACAGGTAGATGGTTTAATATTGTAAGGGAAAACAGAATTTGCCACTTGTGTTCATGCAAGGAAATAGGAGATGAATTTCATTATTTATTTAAATGCACTGACCCATACATTAAGAATTCTAGATTAAATCTTTTGCCCAAGTACTATTATACAAATCCTAATGTTTTTAAGTTTGACCAACTATTTAATTTGAACAGCAGGGAAAAATTAATTAAGTTATGTAAATTCATTGGAATTATAATGGAGAGAGTCGGCTCTCTTGGTTTGTGACATTGTCATTTTTTTTTCCAATGTAGTTGTTGTTTTCTTTTTTTTTCCTTTTTCTTTGTCTCACGCATGCTTAATTAATCAATTGTAAATATTTTATGTTATATCCTCTCTATACTGTTTTGTACAGTTTATGAGAATAAAGTCTTGTCTTGTCTTGTCTTGTTAAGAAGACATACTGTACTCCTGTTCATAATTTACTTAATTACATTGTATCTCTCAAAAGTTCCACACCATTCTGTGGCCTTGAAATTTCAATTTGCTTACGATAGCCATCTTAGTTGTTCCAGTTTGCCAGCCATAAATGAAAAAAAAAATTTTCAAAAAAGTTTCGCACTTTCTGAACTTTTTTTGTAGACCCTACCGATAACCTTTGGTATCAGCTGGAGAGAGAAGAACATGAGAGACTGGTTAACAATAGAGTACCTTATAACGGGTTCGAGGAGATGATCAAACTGACCAGGGAAGGCAAGATGTGGCACTATCCCATTGATAATGAGCAGGGTAAGCCAGCAAATCTAAATGACATGAAGATTTAGTCAATTCAGATTTTTGGTTATTTCCATCCATGCAGTGATCAGAAATGTTAAAGACCTGTATACACTGCACACTGTTTAATACACACTAAAATTCTTCCAAAAAATTAATATAGAACATGTAACATAAGAATTCATCATCACATAAAAAAGAAGGGGGTTTGTCCAATAACAATGTTTGTATACCAGTCCTCTCAAATCAAAACTTAAATTCTAACTAAAACCTATACATGTATATGAATAGTTTATGAATCCAGCTATTTTTGCTCTTTAGGAATAGAGGAAGAAAAGGATGTGTCCTTTGCTGATCATGTGTTCCTTGACGACCTGCTAGAAGATTTCCCCAAGAGTGGACCCATACGAAAGTTTATGGAACAAGTGACAGTGGGGCTATCCCAGAACCCCCACTTAACAGTGAAAGAGAAACATGAACACATTGAGTGGTATAGAAACTATTTCCAGGAGAAAGCAATGACACTTAAAGATAGTTTTGGAGAAACGGGTGATTTAAAGACTTTCCTTACACAGGAGAACAAAGAAAGTAAAAGCTGAAAGAATAAACATTACAAATCTCAGAGCTTTTAAAGATATTTAAATTTCTAGTACATGTAAATGTATGTATGATTCTGGTATTTGTAGATTTGCAGTGAATGAGGAATTAAAATAACAAATGAATGTTAAGGTGTTGAATTTTGAAAATACAAAAATTGTGTCCAAGGAAATCAATCAAATTCAGAGAATTGTGGTCCCCATCTTTCTGTTTCTTAGTAGCTGGAATGCATTAATGGCATATTGTAATTGTCTCTAATCAGTAATGTGTGTTCATTATACAAAAAAATATATGTATAAATTGAGATAATGAATGTTATGTATAAAAAGCTTATGCTTTTCAAAACTGCATTAATCATCAAGATCAAGGTCATGGATTTTAAATATTGATTTCATTTGAAAGTTCTAACAAGTAATGCAAATGTAAAAAAAAATATACATGTGAAATTTCAAAGCCCTAGCACCAGCTGTTCTAAAGTTATGGCAATGATTAAAGTTTTTCAGAAGTAGATCAAACTCAAAGGTCAAGGTCAAAATTGTTGGTATCCAAAGGAAGGTCGTGTCACAAGATACACAAAATTGAAATATGAAGGCTGTAGTACAAACAGTTCAAAAGTTATGGCTAAGGTTAAAGTTTGTTAAAAGTGGATTAAACTCAAACGCCAATGTTAAAAGGTCAAAAATGTTTATATCCATAACAACTAACAAGGTCATGTCACAAGAACTACACATAAGAAGTATGAAAGCCCTTGCACCAACTGTTCAATAGTTAATGTCAAGATTAAAGTTTAGTAAATTCTTGCAAAAGTGGGACAAACTCCAAGGTTAAGAGGTCAAATATTTTGGTACCAAGAGAAAAGCCTTTCCACAAAGAATACACATGTGAAATATGAAAACCATGGCTTTAACAAATCAAAAGTTATGGGCAAGGTTTAAAGATTTTGCAGACAAACAGACAGGGAACTAACTATCTACCTCTGGATCTTCGATTACAAGGGCATAGAAATGACAGCCCTATCTCTTATGACCCAAGTTATTTTTGTTTATTAAGTAGATCAAACATCTTGGCCAAGGTCATGAAGGAAACAAGGAATTCAAAGAATTGTTGTCTCAGCTTTCAGTGTCTTTATGGTGAGATGTCATTATTTATAGCATATTGTGTCAAATATGAATGCTCTGTCATATCACCAAAGTCAGTTTTTTAAAATTAGGTCAAATTTGAAGGTCAAGGGGTCGGAAATCATAGAATGATCGGAAATATCAAAGCCTATCTCATCTCTATCAAAAGTTATAAAGAAAAAATAACATTTTTGAGAAGGTCAAATGTCAGGGTTCAAGGTCATGGGTACAAAAATCATAGTGTAAATAGAAAGGTCATGTCACAGGTAATATACATGTGAAATATAAAAGCCATATCTCTTCTCAATCAATGGTTATGACCAAGGTTAATGTTTTTGAAAATTAGATCAAATGTCAAGGTTACCAGTTTAAAAAATTATAGTATATTTAGAAAGGTTTTATCACAGATATTACACATATATAATATTTAAGCCCTATCTCTTCTTATTCAAAAGGTATGGCCAATTTAATGTTTAAATTTTTAAAAAGTGTGCCAAACTTCAAGGTCACGAGGTAAAAAATCATAGTGTATTTAGAAAGGTCTTGTCACAGGTAATACACATGTTTAATATAAAAGCACTATCTCTTCTCAGGTAATACACATGTTTAATATAAAAGCACTATCTCTTCTCTTTCAAAAGATATGACCAAGGTTAAAGTTTTTATGACAACTTTGACCTTTTGACCTTGGACATTAACTTACTTAAAAAAATTAAATCCCTGCCATAACTTTTGAATGGTAAGGGCTAGGGCTGTCTTACTTCACAAATGTAATTCTTGTGAAAATACCTTTCATTGGATATCAAGAACTTTGACCATTTGACCTTGGAGTTTGACCTACTTTTTAAAAACAAACCTTGACCATGACTTTTGAAGGGTTGGTGCCAGGGCTTTCATAATTCACATATTTAATCCTTGTGTCAATTCCTTTCATTGGATACAACTCTGACCCTTTGACCTTGGAGTTCGACCCACTTTTTAAAAAACTTTAACCACAGCCATCGTTAAACTTTTGAAGGGCTAGGGCTTTCATACTTCACATAAGTAATATCTGTAACAGCTAGGACCTTTTTTTTTAGAAACCAAAAACTTTGACCTTGACCCTGGAGTTTGACCTGCCTTTCCCAAAACTTATCTTTGGCCATAACTTTTGAACAGGGTGTGCTATAGGGCTTTCATATTTCACAATTGTATTTCTTGTGAGAAGACCTTACTTTGGGTACCAGTATATTTGATTTGCATTTCAGAAAAGTTTAATATTAGCTATGTTTTCATACTGGGGCATCCATGTTTCACAAACACATCTAACTCAAAAGTTATTACTAAGGTTAAAGTTTTTATGACAAACAGACTGATAGACGAATGAGATCTTATCCCCTCACGAAAGCAGGGGATATAAAAATTCTCCGATGTCTGGAAGTTGAGCACTGAGTTAGACTATCTGGAATAAAGTGAACGGTTTGGGGAAAGCAAGAGGACGTTAAATATCTTTCGTCTGTCTATAGCTAGCTGTAAGTCTCTGTCTAAAAAAAAATTGCATTGGTATTACAGGCATACATGTAGCAGTTAGGGGGGGCAGCCCCCTTTTTCCAAACATAAGGTTTACTTTTGAAAATATACATTGAAAGGCTGGTCCCCCCCACATTTTGTTACAGTAAATTGAAAAAGGGGTATTGTATTATTGTATGCAAAAAAAGGTACAAAATAAGTCGGTATTGAAAAAAGTTGGCATCGATGCTTTTGAAAATGATAGAAATAGAATATTTCGGTATAAAGATTTGTTTAATACGTGTTTATACTTGCTTTTTTTAATTACTTTTTTAAATTTTTTGTTGTTGTTGTTGTTAACGCTAGCTTATTTCTAAAATGTATTTTAATTTTTATCATTAGCTTTTCTGCAATTTATAATATAGGGCCTAATTGAAATTAGATGTTAGATCCGCTCGCATACTAGCTGCACTACACTAACATTGATGTTAGTGTAGCGAGTATGCGAGCGGATCTAACATCTAATCTTATCTGTTGATTTTTTGCATCTGCCAGTTTATTGTACTCGGTGGAATACTTTCAGTCCTTTCTTTTATTCTGTTATCGGGTATTCTCTGGATTCACCCTTCATAAGATACTGTGACGTCATTGCACTTCCCCTAGCGACTATGTTATTTAGATATGGCGGCAGATATTTTTCTGCAGAGTAAGCGAAGGCAGAGAGAGTGATAAAATGAAGGACCCACTGTAAAGAGGTAAACACTTATGTTTTTTGGAGGCAGGAAAACAAAATGACTCAATAAATCAAAAATAAATATGCTTTCTTTTATTGGACTACTAGAAAAGTTGATCGGTCATAGCCTAAAATGCAATTGTTAACATGGTTAATAGAAGTTTATGCATTGAAAGTTACTCTTATTTAAGTGTATTTATATGATTTTTGAATACACAAGCATTGAAAGTATTAAATCATAAAATCATTAAGTCCTTTTACCTTTAAAATAAACTTGTATATTTAACCCCCCCCCCCAATACATGTTTATAAATTGACTCATTCTCATTGATTTGTTCTTACTGAAGATCATACATGTTTATAGGCCTGGATTGCTACATTTTCAATTAGTTAACTATATGTCGTTTCAATTTTGAAATGCGGATATTCATAAATTTGTACTATTAAACTATTTAGCTGAATTTTTGTAGCCCTCAGGGGCTGCTTAAAGGCTCTGGAAAATTTTGGACTGTGGCACACATTAACTTAAAAAATTTAGCACACAGTTTAGAAAAGAATATGAGCTATATATCCTATTTTGGAATATAGCACACTACAATGGAACCCGCAATAAATGAGAATTTAGTATACACAGTACGTACATTATTTGATTATAATCCTTTATTTTCCCCCCAGATTCAATGGTAGCCAGTGTTGTTGATAAACACACTCATTGTGGATATAGTCATGACCAAGAAGTATCAGCATCGAACTTCCTCTGGGGGTAAAACCACAAACATCAAAACTTTGGAACAGCAGCCAGCAAAATTTGCAACGGCAATCTGTCCTCTGAACTTAGAAGAGCAGAAAGAGCGGTTTCTAAAGCATGGAAGACTACCAAAGTTTGTTTTAAAAGGCTCTGAAGAAGAAATTGAAAACTTATACAACAAAGCTAGCAATCAGATTCGGTTTGACCTGTTTGGAGAAGCTGAGCATATACTTAAGGTTGTGAAGGAAAAATATGGGGATGGTCATGATTATTTGGAGGCTATGCATGGCAAGAAAATTACCAAAGATGAAGCGAATAATATTCTCTTAGAGTATCTCAAAGAAAACAAATTAGATGGAGCAATGAGCATTATATGGTGTACTAATTTAGCTTCAAGGTAACTACGATAAAACTTACAGTTCTATAACTTTATATTCAAATATTTTTTATGATATGTGCATTATAAAAAAAATAACACAATAATATAATATAATATTGTTCTTTGCTCATTGTCCTATGGTCCTTTTAGAGCCCTAAATTGGTGGTGGAACATTTGACATTAACTGGGTTTTCTTCTTTTCAAGTGCAAAAATGATGTGGGTTGGTCCTCATGCTAAATACAACAAACCAGAGGCCAGGAGTTACTCCTTCTGGATAAAGAACACCGATGATAACAACTTCTTAAGAGAATGGGGAATCAGATGTCTAGCAGACCATGAAATAGGAACACATTTTGTATCCTCATTAAAGTTATTATGTTTTGATAGCAGTAGCTGAGTAAACTATAGCTCAGAGATTTCATTTAATATTACAATGAATCATGCATGAATGAAATATTGCCATCTTATCTAAAAAATTTACATGTAAAATAAGATAAATAAATAGTAAGATATTTGATTTTATAAAAAACTAGAAATATGTCCATAGGACATGAATGCCCCGCCCAGGATATATTTGTATCCGAAGCAAGTCTGGTAGTGTCCATCCCTAGATGCATCATCCATGCAAGTTTAGTTCAGGTAGGGCTTATATTACTTGGAAATGAATATGTAGGTCAAATCCAGCATCCCAAGCAAGTCTGGTAGTGTCCATTCCTAGATGCATCATCCATGCAAGTTTGGTTCAGGTAGGACTTATAGTTCCTTGGGAATGAAAATATAGGTCAGATCCAGCATCCGAAGCAAGTCTGGTAGTGTCCATCCCTAGATGCATCATCCATGCAAGTTTGGTTCAGGTAGGACTTATAGTTACTTGGGAATGAAAATATAGGTCAGATCCAGCATCTGAAGCAAGTCTGGTAGTGTCCATCCCTAGATGCATCATCTATGCAAGTTTGGCTCAGACAGGGCTTATAGTTACTACAGAATAAAAATGTAGGTCAGATCCAGCATTGGAAGCAAGTCTGGTAGTGTCCATCCCTAGATGCATCATCCATGCAAGTTTGGTTCAGGTAGGGCTTATAGTTACTTGGGAATGAAAATATAGGTCAGATCCAGCATCCGAAGCAAGTCTGGTAGTGTTCATCCATAGATGCATCATCCATGCAAGTTTGGCTCAGACAGGGCTTATAGTTACTACGGAATAAAAATGTAGGTCAGATCCAGCATCCGAAGCAAGTCTGGTAGTGTCCATCCCTAGATGCATCATCCATGCAAGTTTAGTTCAGGTAGGGCTTATAGTTCCTTGGGAATGAAATTGTAGGTCAGATCCAGCATCTGAAGCAAGTCTGGAAGTGCCCATCCCTAGATGCATCATCCATGTAAGTTTAGTTCAGGTAAGGCTTATAGTTACTAGGGAATAAAAATGTAGGTCAGATCCAGCATTGGAAGCAAGTCTGGTAGTGTCCATCCCTAGATGCATCATCCATGCAAGTTTGGTTCAGGTAGGGCTTATAGTTACTCGGGAATGAAAATGTAGGTCAAATCCAGCATCTGAAGCAAGTCTGGTAGTGTCAATCTCTAGATGCAATGCAAGTTTGGTCCAAGTTGGGCTTATAGTTCCTTAGGAATGGACTGCTCCAAAAACTTTAACCTGGTCACTCATCTGGAAAATGTAGGTCAGATCCAGCATCTGAAGCAAGTCTGGTAGTGTTCATCCCTAGATGCATCATATGTGCAAGTTTGTATCAACATGTGAAGTTTGATAACACCATCTTGAATTGTATGTTTAAAACTGAGCTAAACACTAGTTTAAGCAAAGTGAGGTCAAGGTCAAAGGAAAGGTCAAGGTCAAAAAATGTTGATGCAGTTGCATAGCTCTCATCAATATCTATCAGCATATGAAGTTTGATGAAAATATCTTGGATAGTTTCTTTGAAACTTAGCTTTGAGGAGAGCTAAACACAAAGTGTGACGGAAGGACAGAAGGACGGAAGACGGACATGACAAACACTATATGCCCCGGCCATATTCATGGCGGGGCATAAAAATGTCTATGCAGTGCAAAATTTATCGTCACTTCTCCCAACTCAGATAATTAAATTCGAGTGGTAAACAGCATGTGTATACAGAGACCTAATCTTATTATTTTTGTCTCTTTTTTTTAATTGTACACTTTTCCTTAACCATCAGTTTCGATCATTTAATGACGGCTTGCAGCCCTGGTTTATGGACAGGAAGAGGTTTGGAGTTCGGGGTCTGGGGAGTTTAGAACAGCTGCGTACAGAGGAGGGACTGGCCTGTATAAACACTGTACTGAATGCCAGGGTCCGGTATCTCTGGAGCTCCGCACTGCAGTACTGTAAGTGTTTCCTGATCTATAATGTGTTATGTCATAAGTAATGTACTTTGTAATAATTGTTTGATTTGTTTCAGAACATTTTTAAAACTTCAAGGCTTTGTCATCCGATAACTTTTCATTACTTTTTTTTAGATTTTCATAAATTTTGCACCAATAACACTGAATAATGTAAAGAAAAACCTAAAAAACAATAATATCAAGCATATTTTTAAAAGAGTTAGGCAACAATGTGAAATAAATGAATTCGGCTTAACAAAGACATTTAAGAGCCTAAAGAATATAAGAAGAGAATCTTATACATAAAGGGTAGAGGGAAGAGGTGGTAAACAGCTATTTAAATTGTAATTGTTTGAGTGACTCTATATTTCTTCTTGATTTATATACTACTCTGATCCTATTTTGCAAAGAGCAAATAATTATCATTTCAGATGCTGCCTGTAAAGCCGCCGAGATGACCTTCAAACAGCTTTTTGATCACCTAGCTATGTTTGTCAAGAGTCCAGATCACAGATGGCGCCTCTGCATGAGAATCAAGCGAGGACTGATAGATCCCAATGATTTAGGAGGATATGGAAAAGACCAGTGCTATTTTGAAGGTATCTGAAATATTTCAATTTTTGAATCAATGTCATGATTTGGGGATTTAAAAAATGAATTCTTTTCCATCAGTCTGATTGCTGGTTGAATAAGACCCCTTTTCTGAGTGGTATTGTTCCTGAAGGTTTTTGAAGTTTACAAATAATTGAGAAAAAAAAGTTTTGCTGGTAAAAATTATTGATATAAGAAGGGTTTAAAAGGTATAATAAAATATTTTTTATGTTTATGATTTTTATTTTAGGTGCAGTGGAAATATTACGCAACATAGACAACATAGATTTTCAAGTTCTGATGTGTGGGAAAATGTGTGTTGATGAAGTGAGCCGGTGTAAACGATTAGCAAGGCAAGACTGTCTCCGTATGCCAGCCTTTATGAAAAATGAGACAAAATACAAAAAGAATCTCAAGGCTATTGCAAATTTGAATGGCTTGAATACTGTTCGACCACGTGTTCATCCCCCATTAGCTTATATACAACGTCTAAAAAGGGGGCGAAGAATTGGCCCTGAAAACTCTCGTAAGGTGAGAAAAAAGTATAGAAAGGGGAAAGGTAATAAATTTCGGGTTAAGGGTCAAAGTTCAGAAAGTTTTTCATCTGAAGCCACAGAGAGTGAATGTGAGGAGGGTAGTTGCACTAGTCTGCGTTCTAAGGCTGAAGTTCAGAAGGCATCTGAAGGTCATCAGAAGAGATTTTTGACCGAGTCCAGTGCTGATAGTGGTATTTCATCTGACCTTGACCTTCCTCAGCACGATGCAGGTCTAGATCCCTTTGAAGCTAAACTTGAGGAATCTTGTAACAATAATGCCATTTTTAATGATTTGCCTCAAATTTGTCGGCCATCTTGTTCGTCTGCTGGGTCCCTGACTGAATCCATCTGGAGTTTGAAGTCCGTGACGACCAACACAAACAGCAACGTCTGCACCACTGTCATCCACCAGGACCCCGGACCGGAGCAGTGGAGCAGCCGGTCTGAGGTAACGCTGCAGGCCTCGTGGTCTGAAAATCGATTGTCTGGCTTTTCTTTTCTAACTGACTTTGGTGTGAAAAAGTTGAAGTCTATTTACCCTGGCTCTGTTTATAGAAATTCAGATTCTCCAGAATTGTGCTCTAATGTTGTCAGAACTGTTTGTGAATCGGGTAGAGAAAATTTCATATATCCTGAAAAATATAATCTATTAGACAGTTTAGATAACATTCGATCTTCCAAATCTGTGACAGAAAATGCATTTACATCATGTGTTCAGAATGAGAGTCTATTCTCGGACTCCTCTTCTACATCTTCCGAATTATTAACAAGGCGGGCAAAATCAGCTTCCAATAGATTACATTCTAATCCTAAAAATATAGAGCCAAAATAATTATGGCAGCATACAATTCTGGAGAAAAAAATGAATTGATACACTCATAAGGGAGACCACTCCACATTTCAGAGTCACAAGATCTTGAATTTTTATAATTATTGTGAGCATTGTTGAACTTAACATTGCATGGCTGTGACAGTGAGGAAATGTCCACATTTAATCACTCTGAAGTGTTTGGGTTTCATTTAATTGTCCAGTTTTATCATTGTCTGAAATCAAAAAACCTTGAAATTTGATAATACATGTTATATGCAGCTACTTTTAAACAATGAAATTTTATTTTTCATTTCATTTTAATATTTTACCCCTGTTTTCATTGAACATGTTTTTAGCAGGAACTGTAGTCTAGTCATTGAAAATGCATTTCTCTCTTTTTTAAATATACATATGTATATACATGTATTTTCAATAATGGCAGATGGTCAGTAAATGTCCCCATCAATTTATTTCACATTTGTCTCAGAATGTTAACATAAGTTAAACAATTCATGGTAGTTCACACTTTTACCCTTTTCTTTCATTGAAAAAAAAAGGATTCTATTTCTCCCCTTCCATATTAAAGTTGAAATGAAATTAAAACCCCTTTCTTTTTTTTTTAATTTGTTTATCAAATGAAGAAGAATTTTGTTTCAACATCTACACTTTTTTTTTTTAATTTTGAATCTCAATTTTAAAAATCTGTATTGGAATATTGCAGAGTAATTTTGACACATGTGATATTAGTTCATCAAAGTCATTTTGGGTAAGTTTATACATGTACATTGTATACATAACCTTTTTGGGGTTAATTTTGGAATGTAGAATTGATGTTGTATAGTTGGAAAAGGGGATATTTTTTTAAACTAAATTTTGGCAGCAATAGTAGGACCTTTGTACTTAAAGCATTTTCTTTTCTTCTCATGTGGTTTCTTGTGAAATTATCTACAACTTTTTTTTCTATGGTGCTTTGTGTCTATACACTGAACTAAATTACTGTAAATACAAATAATTTAGATCATGACTTTTCTTCAAATACCTGTACATCTGTATAATCAACAGTTATTGTAGTTTTTAATTGAGATCTAAATACCCTTTTTATCTGTACTTTCCCCCAAACTTTTATCAAGTCTTAAAGTTCCATATATCAAAATACATGTAATGCCAATTTAAGGCTTGAAACTGAACATAATCTGAAGATGATTTAGGAAGATACCTGACTAATTTTTCTTTTCATCTTTCACTTTCTTTAATCCAAAGTTACAAGATTATGAAAGTCCCATTAAAAAGTTTTAAGCAGTTTTTTTTCTTTTATTTTGATTTTCTCCTTAAGGTTTTTAGAATTTTTCTACTAAGATTTTTTTTTTTGGCTTAGAAGGTCAAAAAATCTGTTTTACTTGAAATCCAACAATATCAGACATATATACTTCCAGCAACTTTTTAGTTAATTAATCAAGATTTCATCATTAAATCTAAAGTATTAGCAAAGAATTGTTGAATAAATAACTGAAGGAAACTTAAGAATCAAATTAAAGTAGGTCAAATCATATGTAGCTTTAATTTTTCTTTTCATTCTTTTAATGTTTTTGTATGCTGAATTATCTGATAATATATTTCATTTCATCTATTTTTCCTGTTAAATTTGAATAATGTGAACAATTATAAAGTTGTCATTATTTTGTGTTTTTTTTAAATTAGTAAATATATGTGTCTATTAATACAGTATTTGTGTTTTAAGTTATGATTTTTGGATAGAGAATTACTTTTTTTATGTTGACTGGAGAGTTTAATGATATACTTTTATGTATCATGTAAGTACTAAGTACAATTTTTACGCATAAAATAGTATGAGTACATGTATTCATATTTTATAGTATACTGCATTTTTCATTGAAAATTCTTGTTTTGTTTTTAATGGAATTTTTATTTAAATTTAAATATTTTATAACATGTTGGTTACAGTTCCTTTTTTACATGTAGAATTCTTCAAATTTGTCAAAGGTACTACAATAAAAGTTACCATCATAATACTAGTACATTTTTTGTACGACTACCATAATTCATTGAGATTTTCACGGCTTATATTAAAAACGTAATGCTGAACTACTAGTATCAATGTCATTAGACAATTATAGAAATGTGATTATTTATTTGAAAATTTTCTTAAAATTGATTTTGCATAATTTTTTTTTTTAATAAAAAAATAGTAATGAAATTTTAGAGAAATTCATAATAAATGATACCATTTCTAATGGCTTTGTTTTGAATGGTATTGTCATGGGAAGCAAGAATTTAATGTTGTTTTTATTGTTTTTGAACTAAATGTGTTGATCAATGTTTAGATGCTTACGGGATGCAGTAGATATGTTTGTTATTAACAAAGAGTTTGTCACTTACATTTTTTAAAGTTAACATTTTATGCTTGAATAACCATTGCTCATAATCCTTATTAAGGATTATTTATTTGAAAAATTAAAACATATATTATTTAATTGAATGTTAGTTATAAATGTTTAATAACTATAGTTTAAAATAAAATGTCACGAATTATTGATCAAATCATTTGCACACAATTTGGGGCACTTATTAACACAAAATCTCAATAAAGGGCCTTTCATTTCTTTTTCAGAAAATTAGCTGTTGGCCACTGCGATTGTTATGCAAGTAGGTGGTTGTGAAATTTTTGTTACAGCCTGTAGGAGCCAGACTGTTGAGTGTGGTAGTGAAATTTTTGCTACAGCCTGTAGGAGAAAAGTTCTTTTTAATGTTGCTTTGTCTAAAGGTTATCCAAAAGTTCTAAAACATGGAAAAATACTGCCAGAATGAATCGTTTGGCTGGGTACAATATGGTAGCTTATACTGATTATTAAAAACAACAAAACATTAAAAAAAAACCTAAAGGAGCAATTAATCAAAATGAAAAAAAAAAAGTCTAACTTAATGAATACTACTTTCATATATACCAGCTACATGTAGTTTTCTTTTTCAATATTGTGTAAAATCAAGTGTATTAATATTTTTCGTGAAGAATAGTAGGACCAACTCGATCCTTGCTTCATAACAAGATCTTGAGGAAATGTTAAAAGATTTTATTTTTCTACTTATTATAATTCTGGTATTGAATCATTTTATAGATCTTTACTACAATTAAATAATGGTTCATATTGTTAAGGTCTAAGTAAAAAGAAATCTTTTTGGAACAATTAATTGAAAACACCACTTAAATGTACCTGAATGTTTGTGCTAGTGTACAAATTGTATTACCAGAAAATGTTTCATGATGTAAAAGCTAGTCTTTTAGAACTTTTATTTTTATACATATATATCTATATTTTGTTGTTTACCTGTAATCATGAATAATTTTTAATTATTTTGAATTAAGGGTTAGATAAGTTAACTGAAATAAATGAGAACATTTAGATTTTTCTTAGTCAATATTAATGTTTAACATTTTTGTGGTAGTGTATTTTTGGCATAAATAGATAATTTCCAAGGGAAGATCTAGTGCCTTAAATTATATGAAATAACCTCAGTCCTAACACAAATGTTTACAACATATCATTATTAATTTGAATATTTCACTAATGTGCCAAAGTTTGTCAGCATTTTAACCTAATTTTTAATATGCATGCCATGCAGTAACATTTCAGCCCTATATTAAATACAAATAATGATATTTTTTGCAATTTAAAAAAAGATGTAAAATTATAACAAATAGTGCCTGAATGAATTAAATTAACATCCACCCTTTTGTTATAGCCATGAGTTACCAAAGAGCGAAAAACTCCCACCCATTGAGAGACACCGGAATTAACATTTTCCCGTAAAACCTCCTAATTTATCTTTGTGTGCCATGACATTTTTTTTTATACAAAGGAAGCTGTGATATCCACTTTTGTGTTTTAAATACATATAATATTGAGTTAAAAGTTATATTATCCACTTTAGTATTTAAGCTATATTGATCTACTTTAGTTTTTATGCTTGATGTATATCCACTTGAAGAAATAATTAAGTTATATCCATTTTAGTGTTCATCATCTTCATTGAAGATCCAATTCAAGATACATGTAGGTTGTATCCACTAAAGTTCACTAACTTTTAAACAGTGTACTTTTCAACTGTGATATCTTCAACAGTGTTAACATGCTATGTTATCCGGTTTAGTGTTTTGTTTTTCACAACATATACTCAGAATTAAAGGGTCTCATTTTTGTCTTGTTATTTGCCAAATTGTGTGCAAATGGTGTAGTTGTTTTATTGTTTTCATTTTTAGACTTAATTTTATAGTAGCACTATTTTTTTTAGTGTGAAATTTGTTAACTTCATATTTTTTGTTATTATTATTTATGTTAACAGTACTAGTTCAGAACAATATTCAAATCCTGGTTTGAATAGGTATGTGTTGGTGTCAGGATCTGTAATCGATTGTTTTCAGCCAGTGTTAGGGGCATCACAGAATCATAATTTTACATTTAACATGTGTTTAATGCATTCTTCTGAACATTTAAAACAGTATAACTAAAAAAAATGCTGATATTTCAAGACCTTCAAATTTATTTCAATCATTTCAATTTCAATGTAAAAAAGTTTTTTAACAATGATTTTTATAAAATTTGTATATACATGTATGTTTCAGTATTCAATATCTCAGTTTAACAAGTAATCAGTAGTAAAAAAGGGGTGAGAATTTTAACATTAGTGATTAAGAGAACACATTTATCATTACTCATAGCTGTTGACTAAGGTTTTTCATGAACTTTTGATGCAGGTTTAGGAGATTTACATTTATTTGGTAGCAAAGTACAGAGGTAATATTATGCAAATAAAACATAAACAATTTCAAAGGTGTTGCATTTTCAATATGATTTCAAAATATTATTATGCATAAAGAGTTACTGCCCTTTATTCACAACTTGAATGGAATAAACAAATGAATTGGTATTTATATAGAAGAGGGTGCAAATTTGGATTACCTGTATTAAAGAGGATAGTTTACTCAACACAGTAATTGAAAGCTTTATTGAGGAAAGTCACGCACCGAAATTGGAACCAGAAATTTGGATTATGGAAGGGGATATTTTGCGGGGAGTACAAAAAAAATCTTGCAATGAACAACAAACATGCTGTGTAACTATTATATTTATCTCATAATTACTTGAAAGGTTAATAAACCCCAACAATAATAATGCTTTAAAAGTTGGATACAGATGTATAACATTCCAACATAAACATTACATTATATCCCATAAAGAAAACATTTCTTGCCTGAAAATATATGTTCATCAGGATGGAGTAAGAAGTTTCACCTTTAAGATTATAATTCCTCTAAATAAAGCATTTTGACAAAAGTATATAAATTCCATGTCCATGCATCCTAAGCACTCTTTCCTGTTGTTTCTCCTGAATTTCCGGGACTGGTGTCGGACACAGGTTTGTCGTGTGGATGTAACTTGACGGCGTGAAGTCCGTAATTTATACCCGTGTTACTAATCCAGTCCCACCTGCGCGTCAGTGGATTGTACATCATTCCATGGATCAAGGTTGTAGAAAATCCACCTGTAATGTGTTGAAGTTTGTAAGACTGCGATTTAAAAAAAAAATAAATCCTCTCCTTCCCAAACTGTGAGAAAGATCAAATCAAATAGTGAAAATTTCATTCTTTGATTTATAAGCATTTTGAAACTATATGCACTTCATGCAGTAACTATGACTTTCAGTTTGATTAAATATATACAATTCTATATCTCAAATGCCTCTACATACATGAACATGGTAAAAAATGTGAACAATTGCAAAAAAGAGAGAGAATGGCTCAATTTTCAATCTTTGAAGCACAAATATGTAGAACCTCATAATGAAAACTTCACCATGTTTTGATATTAGCTTGATGTAGAAACTCATAATGAAAACACTATATTTTAATATGAGCATGATTCTTACTCTTGTCCAGGAAGAACTGTAGGTCTTCAGGTGAGATGAACTTTTCCCAGTCGTGGGTGCCTATAGGCACTAAACGTAACAAATACTCAGCTGCTAATACTCCTGCCATGTAGGAGATGGTTGTTTTATTGATTGTTGTCAAGAAAATGGATCCTCCAGGCTACAAAACAAAAGACCAGATATTTCAATTTTATATGAAATGCACAGGAATGAAACATGATACTGTTGTAGAGATAAAGGATTAAAAATGATTTTTCTTTAACAGACATATCATCTGATTTGATCTCATGAAATATTCTGTATAATGTTGCACCAGAAGATAAAGTAATTGTAAATGCATAGATTAGTTGTGGTTGCTTCTCTAAAGCATACAGCCATCCAGGGTTGGCTATCATAAAACACTACTAAGTCAAAGTTATATTTGGAAATGTAATTCAATTAAAATAGATTAAAAAAAAACCAAATGCCACTATTTATGTGTCAAATTTAATTAAATGTATAATTCGAATATATATTTCAGGAACATCAAAATAGAGCCTACCTTTATAATTTTACAGCATGATGTTAAAAAGGTATCAATATTTGATACATGTTCTACCACCTCTGAGGCCACGACTGCATCAAAAGCCTCCTCATTTGTTTCCACTAGATCCTCTACAGTTGCCTGGATGTACTTTACTGTCCCACTTATAGCTGGATCCTCCTCTAAATGGGCTTGAGCCACTTTAATGTTGTCCTCCACCATATCAACTCCAATTACATTTGCCCCAAGTCTTGCCAGTGCCTGGAAGTTTAAAAAAGTATGAATCATATTTGTTCACACATTGAAAAAAAAAAAAGTAATATAATGCATTTCATATGCATGTACTGTCTTGGCAATTAGCAATGGCAATTAGTTGCTAACTTCAAAATGAACCCACTAAAAAAATTTAAACTGGTCCCTCATCTGGAAACTGAAGGCTAGATCCAGCATCCACAGCAATACCTTATACCTGCAGTGTATATTCTAACAGATCTACATGTAACATCCTTGCAAGTTTGGTCAACATAGGGCTTATAGTTACTTTAGAATAAACCTACTTCAAAAACTTTAACCTTGTCACTCGTTTGAAAAATGCAGGTCAGATCAAGCGAATGTCAGACTGCTCGGCCCAACGACACCTCGGCCCATTGACATCTTGGCTCCGACGGCTCAGCCCAAATTTGAAGACACTTCGGCTCACATAAAAGACACCTCGGTCCAAACAGAAATATATTATTTTAATAAAATATATTTATTATTTATGTTGTTATATATCCTATGAAATGCAAAAGAAAATTAATTTACTACATTTGCAATCTTCCAAGACGGCAAATTGACGGTTATTAAAAAAAGACAATCCATTGGTAACTTGATTATAAGTGCTAATCATTAAACAAACAAGACTCAGTGCATCGTTTAGAGTCTCGAGCGCATGTCATAGGGGGTGGTGACTATGAGGAATTAATTATGAGAAGCCACAATTGGGAGTTAATGTTAATGAAAAGTTCCTTTAATTAAGAAACCATTGTTGATATTATTGAATTGATTTGAAAAAAATATGAGTTTTTAAAATTAAACATTAAAATATGCGCATTTTTTTCTTTAAAATAACTAATAAATATATTAATAATGTATTATGTTGCATTGTAATAAACAACAAAGTCAATAAATAAATAGACCTGTTACCTCCCAATCAACGGATTGTAATTTGATGTGCTGTGGTTTGTTTGAAAATACTGAAATTATCGTATATTTATAGTAAACGTATAGTGATTAAAAATACATAGTATACATTTACATTACCATGACAGGGAAAATCAAAAAAAAAAAAAAAAAAAAACTAATTAAAACAAACTAAATTTAATTTTATGCCTAATGGGCTGAGCAGTCTTTGGTATGGGCCGAGGTGTCAATGATTTTGAGCCGACCTGTCAGGGCCGAGGTGTCAACCAGCACGGGCCGAGGTGTCGTTGGGCCGAGTAGTCTGTCTACCGATCAAGCATATGAAGCAAGCCTGGTAGTGGGCATCCTTGCATGAGGCCATATTAAAAAAAAATTGAACTGCTCAAAAAACCTTTAACTGGTCTAAAAACGTTAGCCTGGTAACTCCTTAGCTGAAATTGCAGCATCTGAAACCTTGACTGGTACAATGAAACACATTAGAAGTTTCTTCCATGCATCTATGATTAATGTAGGGCATAAAAACTAAGAAAAGAAAACAGCTCCAAAAACTTTAACCTGTAATGCCTATGCCAAGGTTATCACATAACCGCGCCTAACTTATTTGATGTGAGTTAAAAATGTATAAATCTTTGTTGTAAAAAAAATATACAATAAAATATTGTTATTTTGTTAACTACCTCTGATAAAATGCCCCCACCACTCCCTGCATCTAAAATTTGTTGACCCATTAAAGGTTTTGTGTGTAATGGTGGTGGCTGGTCTTGTTTTTCTAGTAGAGAGTCTCTTATCCATGGAACTCTCAGTGCATTGAGAGCATGAAGGGCCTGGAACTCTCCAACTTCATTCCACCAGGTATGTGACAATTTTTTAAACTTCTCATGCTCTTCTTCATCTATTGTGGTTTGTGCAATAGGACGGGCATGATTCCATCTTTTGTTATGACCGCTAACTCTGTAGACAATTGTAAGAATTTTAAAAGCTACATGCATTAATAAAAAAAAAACTACAGGCATTTGTCATTACATAATTCAGCTGTAAATTGAGTGTAATCTATTTTGTGTAAAAGGCTTAAAAAGGATCTAACAATATTTTTTTTTTTAATTTTCAGAATTCTAAAAAAAAATTCACATACCCATTCTAGAATTTCATAAAAAACAAAAATGTTTGGATAATGCCTAACCTTGAGTTTGATATAAACTGTCTGAGACATCTCCTGCAAAACATGATTGAAAGGTTACCGGAAATAAATATGGCACCCTAAATTACTCTTTCTTACAGTAGCGTTTTTTGTCCCGAAAAAGTTTTTAATTAAACTACATTATTACATAAGTTTATCAAATTCTTTTATTCGAAATATCACGCTTACCTTTTCATTGCTTGAAATATATTATTTATTTTATCCCAGTTTATTTTAAAGACATTTTTCAACAATCCGGATTTGTAAACATGGGGTCGACGTATTGGCAATTTCTCCATACCCTCTAACGACTAATGCATGCTGAAAAATGGCTGACTAAAGAAGTTGAACACAGCAAAGCCAAACGTTGTATCACATTAACCATGCAAACTTCCATTCGAAAAATCTTTGGCTAAGGACAATTTTATTGGTAATATTAATTTTAGAGTGTTAATTTCTTTTAAAGATAGTGTTGACATGCTTTTCTAGAGGACTCGCAAAGAAACTTAGAAAGGGCATGAGCTTGCAGGGTTCAAGCAAAGAGACTTCAGGGACCAGGCAAAATTTATCACAATGATGGGACCGGTACAAACAGGCATGGGACAATGAGTTTTTTCATCACAGAAAACCATGGGACAAAAACATTTTTAGCATTAAGTATACCCATGGGACACAAACATTTTTTCAATAAGTTACACTACTTAAGGCTGTTCAAAGTTAATTCTATGTTTAACGTCACATCCAAAGTTCAAAAACCTACAATGGAGTGAGGATAAAAAATAAACAAACAGAATTTTTAAACAATTGTGAATTTATTCAAATTAATCTATTCAGTACATTAAATATATACTATAACTGAGTAATAGGAGTATTGGATATGACAGCTAAGTCTAATTTTTAAAGCAGAGTTTTTCCTTTAGTATGTATACTGGTTGAGTCCTTTTGTACACAAACAATATAGACTAAATTTGCAGGAGTGTGGCTTTTAACTAGGCCTCGTTTGTCCTTTGGATTTATATTGCCACACGGTAGTCTGTACGGAAATGCTTCTTCTTGTGGGAATAGTTGTACAATATCTACAATTAAAATTCATGATGACAATATTTAATACATTCTTATATTGAAATATCTTGAAATTAAATTATGCTGTATTTTTACTTTTAGTACTAGATTACAAGCATTTAGTTTTGAAAATGTAGATACTAATATTTAGACCATACATGTAGCTGTTAGATTATCTTACCTTGAATTCCAAACACATGACAATTGATTCTTCTCTTCTTGGAATACCCCATTCACTTTCCTTACTCTCCTTCATTTGAAAGTCCCCATCTTCTGTAAGCTTCTCTCTGCTCAAATGGAAATGACAAGTATTATCTTTCCAAAAAATTGTAGCTATTTGTAGGTTCATGAATAGGCCCCTACTACATCCTTACTAAATTTATCTTACTGTTCCTATACATTTTTACAGAAATATTTTAAGATGAAGTTATTTTTAATATTTAAATGATGCATCTTAATGTATATTATAAAATCTTGGTTTTTGACACACTTTGTAAAGTTTGGATATTCTCCAAAATTCGATGAAAATTACAATCACGAACTGAGAGTCTGCGATTCGAAGACTGACCAAAAAATCAACAAACAGGAGTTTGGCACTAACTTCTTTCATAAAATAATATATTTTTTTTTACTTACGTTTATGATCCCATACTGTTTAATTCTTTAGTTTTCTTTCAACACCACCAGCTGCCGAAGCCCATTTTTCTGTCACTACGGGAAGCAGAATTAGGTCGCTAAATGTAGAACCAAATCGGAACGGATATACGAAATTCCTAATTGTTTGGGTTTTTTTAAAGTTTGTTTGTTTGTTGTTTTTTTTTTTGCTTATTCAGGAAGTGGCACTTGTAACATGAGATTGGAACATTGAAACATAAGTTGGCACATAAATAAATTTTATAAGACAATATATGTGTTTTAAGAAGCTAATAGTATAAAAACTCATTTTGAATAAAACAGCTGTAAAAGGTGAAAAGACGGATTTCTCTTTAACCTACGTGCGCGGATAACGTTATACTCAATATAGGGAATTTATTTTAAACAGCCTAACCCAAGACTGAAGAGAGATATTCATTTTATTGAAAAATATATACTAGTATATTCTTTTTTTCCCGAAAAAGGTCGTATCTTCAAGTCAAATGAAAGATTTAAAAAGCAAAATAAATCTTCAAATTAATGAATAGAATTACAAAGTATAAAAATAAACAATCAAACAAAAACATATCGATATTTGAAAAATCTGTAATCTGAAAGACTTTTAGTTTTATTCCAATTATTTCACTAACACTAAGATGTTTACAGTTACATGTACCATGGGACAGCAACTTTTTTTTTCGTCTCAAGGCATGGGACGGATATTTTTTTCAAATAGAATGCCATGGGACACATACTTTTTTAAAATGAGAATTTTGTTTTGTACTGGTCCCATCATTGTGATAAATTTTGCCTGGTCCCTCAAGATCACTTGGTTTAGCTATATAAAATGAATAAGGATTATACATTGGAAAAAAGTACATTTGATTCACAAATTAAATTATTTCTTTGCTTCCAATAAAAATATAATAATGCCATACCGTTTAAAGCATACGCCTAAATTAAGAACTCTTTTCCTCATTTTGCAGATAAATGTGGGTCTGCAGGACCATTATATAATACTCATGATATGTTGACAGTGCGACCGTTGGGGCGAGCACAGATAAATGCACCCATTAAGTTTAAGTTTTGATTGGGATCGTCAAACTGCGCGTGACATTAGCTACGACTAGACTCGGATGTCACGTTGCATTACCAATCCGAAGTCTGAACAGAAGTAATTTATTCAAAATAATTTAATGTATTTATTTATCTGCTATATATCCATTAAATGAAGGTGAGTTTATTTTTTGGTGGAATTTCTTGTCATCATGAGAATGTAGTTTGCAGCGGGACTTTACATTTGATTTCGCTACTGTTAATTGGACCACCGGTAACTTTGGAAAAAAATCATTTGAATCAGTGTGGAAACTAGTGTTGTAAAATCGGACAAATTTTACTATCGATTATCAAATTGAATCGGAAGAACACAATCGATTATATAATCGATAATTTGAACTATTAAAGAAGGTTAAATTTATTCATTCAGCACGAGTAGAATTCCATGACATGTGACCGTGAACTTCAACTTATCTTCATTTATATCTTTATTGGCATACCACTTTTTACACAATTTGCAAATAATCGAGTCCATCTGAAAATTATTTTTGCATGAAGGCCCATTGCCCTTTTTCCGAAAGCCAAAAAACTCCAAACTTTAGATCGTGTTGCACCAGGATATGGATATAATTCGCCACACACGTTTGCCATTTTGTTTAGTGCCAATTAGAGTGACGTCCCTTTGGTGAATATAAAAGTTAAACCTGACCGGCTTGACAAATACGGCTTGAAAAATAGCATTTTAAAGGACGTTCTGGAAGACGTTCAAAAGATGAACGAAAAATTAGAAAAGTACTCGATCAATCCTCTTAAATATTTTTTGTTGTTTTGCCTTTTGAAATAGATTTCTATATAAATTTATACTGAATAATGTCTAATATTTCCAATGTTTTACCGAGGGGTCATAAAATATTGATGTATGACCGCAAAGTGAGATATTGGACCTGTCGTTGATTTTCGAAAATGACAAAAATAGGCCCGACTTGTATTTCAGGTAAAAGTAATTAACAGGGTATTTAGCACAAAATATATTTTTGTAAAAAAAGTAAAATAAAAATAATTAATGACTGTGTACTCGGGCACAATCCGTTTTGTCGACCTCTGAGCCAAAGTATTTGCCTTAATACCTCGTGCAAAAAATTTACATCTCAACACAGTATATTCCTATGAGCTTGAAATAAAAGAGACCACAGATGTCTGATACATCTGATTCATTTTTGGATACTCCAATATATTACCTGAAAAAGACGTAAATGGTAATCTAATAACCAAGCTTTATGATAAATATGCATGACTTTAATTTTTCAATCGTCAATTTCCCTTACTTATGCAGCAATATACCTTTATCACCTGCATATTGGGTGTATTTCTCTCAGTTGATTTGATACGCAACAGCTATCATGCTATACGAACGAGCAATCTCTAAAACGAGAAAATTGTTGAAATAAGTTGATAAAATAAGAATATTCACAATCTAGTCACCATTTCGTAAGTTCTTTGGCCGATACAAAGACCTTGTCAGCAAACACAATCTATCATTAAGTTGTATGCGGATTAAAATTTTCAAACCAATTGTCAGGCTATTATTTACACGCTGACTTGTCAATGGTTTTTCCGTTATTTCCCGATCCTGAGAAGGAGCACACGACGGATGTGACCGGTCTGCAAAGGATGCTCACTTCTCAATGGCACTTGATCCTACTTTTGTTTTTGAGGTCTCTGCTCTGCACCCAAATTATATTGATTATTCATTTATTTATCGTTTTGATGATACTTATGGCGATAACGAACAGTATTCAATCTCATTTCTAAATGGATTTTGAGCTTGAATACAGTTTGTTATCTCCATACATATCGTCAAAATTATTTTTTTCCATTAAATAAATCTAATTTATGAATTAAAAAATTGTAACTTTGGACTGAATGCAGCATACCTTAAGAATTACACAAAATATCGGCATGGATATGGTAGAAATGTAGACTGTTTATAACCACATAGAAATTTATGAATAGAAAGTATAATTTTAAATCATACATGTACGTATATGATTCATTTCATTCCAAAAATTGGTACTACCCTATCCTTGATGTTCGAAAATGATATTTTCACTTACTGTAATCTTTCGTTACATAATGCCATTGAACATATCCTGTTTTACTTTTTGATCGAGTACTTATTTCTGGATTCCTAAAACCAAACAATAACTTTGTCATACGTTCTGTATTTTTTTTGCCTATTTCTTATCCACAACTCCTACTGTACAACTGAATAAATTTGATGATATTTTCAGAGAATTTTTTTAACAAGATTAGATTGTAACCTCCAATTTTAATTTTTGATCGAACATGTATTTCGGGTGTCCTGTACCATATCTGAACACTGTCATTCTTTTTATAAAATTGGGGTTACCCGTCTCTTATATACAACTCTTTCTAGACAACTGCAAAAATGATGCTTTCAAAGAATCTTTATTACACTGTGCCATTGTGCACATCCTATTTTACTTTCAAATCGGAAACAGGATTCCCTGGCCGTAGAAGGGTATAAACACTCTCATTTTATATATTATATCAAGGGTATTTTTTCCCCCCGAAACTTCTCCTATAGAACTGATAAAAATATATTCATACTTTTATGGAATATATGTTACACGATGTCATTGTGTACCTCGTACTTCATGATTTGATCAGACGGATAATTTTGCTTTCCCATCGCAAAAGTTGGATTTTGCCATTATATTCATTTGGGAACGGGGGTATTATTTTTAGCGGATTTTGAGCCGACCTGTCAGGGCCGAGGTGTCAACCAGCACGGGCCGAGGTGTCGTTGGGCCGAGTAGTCTGTCTACCGATCAAGCATATGAAGCAAGCCTGGTAGTGGGCATCCTTGCATGAGGCCATATTAAAAAAAAATTGAACTGCTCAAAAAACCTTTAACTGGTCTAAAAACGTTAGCCTGGTAACTCCTTAGCTGAAATTGCAGCATCTGAAACCTTGACTGGTACAATGAAACACATTAGAAGTTTCTTCCATGCATCTATGATTAATGTAGGGCATAAAAACTAAGAAAAGAAAACAGCTCCAAAAACTTTAACCTGTAATGCCTATGCCAAGGTTATCACATAACCGCGCCTAACTTATTTGATGTGAGTTAAAAATGTATAAATCTTTGTTGTAAAAAAAATATACAATAAAATATTGTTATTTTGTTAACTACCTCTGATAAAATGCCCCCACCACTCCCTGCATCTAAAATTTGTTGACCCATTAAAGGTTTTGTGTGTAATGGTGGTGGCTGGTCTTGTTTTTCTAGTAGAGAGTCTCTTATCCATGGAACTCTCAGTGCATTGAGAGCATGAAGGGCCTGGAACTCTCCAACTTCATTCCACCAGGTATGTGACAATTTTTTAAACTTCTCATGCTCTTCTTCATCTATTGTGGTTTGTGCAATAGGACGGGCATGATTCCATCTTTTGTTATGACCGCTAACTCTGTAGACAATTGTAAGAATTTTAAAAGCTACATGCATTAATAAAAAAAAAACTACAGGCATTTGTCATTACATAATTCAGCTGTAAATTGAGTGTAATCTATTTTGTGTAAAAGGCTTAAAAAGGATCTAACAATATTTTTTTTTTTAATTTTCAGAATTCTAAAAAAAAATTCACATACCCATTCTAGAATTTCATAAAAAACAAAAATGTTTGGATAATGCCTAACCTTGAGTTTGATATAAACTGTCTGAGACATCTCCTGCAAAACATGATTGAAAGGTTACCGGAAATAAATATGGCACCCTAAATTACTCTTTCTTACAGTAGCGTTTTTTGTCCCGAAAAAGTTTTTAATTAAACTACATTATTACATAAGTTTATCAAATTCTTTTATTCGAAATATCACGCTTACCTTTTCATTGCTTGAAATATATTATTTATTTTATCCCAGTTTATTTTAAAGACATTTTTCAACAATCCGGATTTGTAAACATGGGGTCGACGTATTGGCAATTTCTCCATACCCTCTAACGACTAATGCATGCTGAAAAATGGCTGACTAAAGAAGTTGAACACAGCAAAGCCAAACGTTGTATCACATTAACCATGCAAACTTCCATTCGAAAAATCTTTGGCTAAGGACAATTTTATTGGTAATATTAATTTTAGAGTGTTAATTTCTTTTAAAGATAGTGTTGACATGCTTTTCTAGAGGACTCGCAAAGAAACTTAGAAAGGGCATGAGCTTGCAGGGTTCAAGCAAAGAGACTTCGGTACCTCGAATTACCGAAATGCCCCTGATTTACCGAAATGCCCCTGGAAATTACCGAAATGCCCCCTAAAACTACAGAAATGCCCTTTAAAAACTTAAATATTTTGATTAATATGAAAGGTGGTGAGTTTATTATACATATTTTAAACTTTAAAATTAAAAAAAAAATTACAAAGTGTTTTTTTGGTCAAAAACATGTGTTTATCTAAGAGAGATAACTCTGGTATGTGTAAATGAAAATTTGCCAAAAATACCATGACGTTTTCAATTTCTTATAGAATTATTTTTTATCGATTCGTTTTTTCTTATTAGGTAATCTGGGCTTAATCAATTATTGTTTCAAGAATGATCCCCCACTATCCATCTTTAGATTCTTTAAATTCATATTTCAGTTTTCGTCTTTGGGTTAAATTATTATGATTTTAAACTTGATCTTTGTGTTAAATTTTTTCTAGTTTGATTATTTAATTATTCATCTTTGGCTTTAAATTTTTTTTCTTCAAAATTATGGCTCTTATTGAGAAGGCCTCCACGTGGCAAGAGCTGGGCAACGGTATCTTGGGATTGCGGTGGGTGGTAGATTGTAATTTAATGATACCGGCGAACATTCTTAAGTGATTTCTTTTTTAAAAGATATGTTTTTTTCCAAATCAAAATAAAAAATAAATAAAAATCTCTTTTATTTTTAAACCTGACGTTATTATACTGTACTTATATGAGGTGTAAATAATAAAGTGTACTTACTTGTACTTCTGTCATGTTTTCTTCTTCTTTTTAAATATTTAACAAGACATACCGTATAAAATTTTGTCAACAAATTAAAAGAGAAAGAAAGAAGAACATGGATCATTAAATCATACAGTAATAATATAACAACGGCCAATAACACGCTTCCTGCTGCGATAATGCTGCAAGAGTTATCGCTCTTAGTAGTCACTATATTCGAGCGAATTAAAAGGTTTGTTTTTTAATTTTTGTTCAAAAAACACAGTTTTATAAATAAAATTTATCATAAATTGTCATAAAATGACCATTAGAATATAATTCAAGGGGCATTTCGGTAGTTTTAGGGGGCATTTCGGTAATTTCCAGGGGCATTTCGGTAAATCAGGGGCATTTCGGTAATTCGGGGTACCCGGCTAATACAATTTAATGATTACAGGGACCTATATACTATAGAGGCCCCTGATGTTTAGCACCATATTAGAAACTTGATCTGAAATTATCTTCTTTTTTTTTTAAATATATATTATAAATAGAAAATATATATATTATAAATAGAAAATATGGTTGTTCAAAAAAAGTCCAATAACAAAAAAAATTTTGGGAAAGGGGAACTCATTAATTTTTTGGTAAAGCTATATTTTTGGATCGAATCTTCGATTCCTTCAGTTGTAAGTAAAAAAAATATTTAAGTGACATATTATACAATCTTATGCCCTGTTCACACGTAGAGATAAATTCGAAATTAAACGTAAAGTTACTGCGAATTAGCTTAGCTTATCCTTCACACAGGCAAACTTCATTACCAAAAATTTTTTCCAAACTCCACCTTTTTTCCCCATTTTTTACCTATGCTGCGACATGTCTGTTTAAAGTGGGGGGGCTAAACCTACGAAAGAATGTTCAATGTCTATGCTAAGTGTATATTTGGAAAAAAAAGTGGGGGGGCTAAGTCTACACTAGGTATATATTTGGAAAAAAAGTGGGGGGGCTAAGCCCCCCCTAGCCCCCCCGGTTCCGACGCCTATGCCCATTCGACCGGTCACAATCGCTTTGTGCTCTTGTGAATCTAATCCACTGGAAGGCATAAACTATATGGACGTTTTATAGTTGTTACAATTGTACGAAAACGAAAGGATCATGCAAAAAATTACCCTGTTTGGAAAAGGGGGTTGTTGTTAATAATTACTAGTTTATCAATTGAAGGCTTATCTGTTCTGTCTGGCTATTTAGGGTTCTGAATATTAAGACATCTTACTGTTTCGGAAACTTTTATGTTTCATTTTCTTTGCAGGGAGGTGGGTCTCTACATAACAAGATTCAAGGCGGGGAATGGGGGGAGGGGGTGGAAAGGGTAAGGCTTGTAATAATACAACACCGATATTGTCGAGAGTGCAAGGTAAGCTTTGGTATAGGATAAGAAGCACTTTTGAATTACAAAAAAATATTTTTCTTATTTCAATGCGTTTTCTTGTAGGCAACAAGTATGTAGGAGATTACGACGTGTGGAAGACAAGGATATCAGGTGAGCATTCATTCACACACACACACACACACACCCCACACACACACCCTCCCTCACACACACACACACACACACACACACACACACACCCACACACACACACCCTCCCTCACACACACACCCACACAACCTCACACACACACACACACACACACAGAGAGAGAGAGAGAGAGAGAGAGAGAGAGAGAGAGAGAGAGATCAATTAATTTGTTTGTATTAGCCACATGTACATGTAACCTTTCTTAATTGATATTCTCATACAGACTATTACAAATACAACAAGATATTGATAAGGAGAGTTTCAATATAACGATATTGGACATACGTTGGTACATGTATTGAGTATAAAAAATCCCAATGAAAATTGTTGACTATATGTACACACTTTTCCTATGACCTTGCTTGGAACCACCTTCCCACTTTTCCACTCTCTGAATAGTAGGCAAAGTCGCGTTTTTTAAAAAAAAATTCCTTCAACATAACACATAATACATATTGCCGCTTCATCCCCTGAAATAGATTTTTTATGGAAGTTGATCGATAGTGTGTGTTGGGGAGGGGGGGGGGCATCGAAATAAATCACTATGATTACATTTGCTGAAGAGTAATGTTGACGCTACTGGGGGAAAATTTGCATGAGCTCAAGTAGGACAAACGGTTACATATCCTGTATATTTATATGTGTACAATATGATCAAGGTCAAAGGCGCGGATATGTTTTCTTTAAATTATATGTTAGACGGGATGCTATCGATGACAAATAATCAAAATATAATTTTCGCTGTTAAGTAAGCTGCACAAAATAGCTTTTTTCTTATTTTCAAATTATGCATGCATTATCGTTGATTCTGCTGACCAATATGTCATACATGTAGTAGACTCCTATAGATATTTCCGTGTTAAGAACTTTAACAGGTGTTTTGTGTAGAATAATTTTTTTTTTTTTTTTGCTTTTTTTTCTTTATGCGAATGTATTGATACAGATGTATTTATGTTATTTTTTCCCCAAATGAAAAGCAATCTTTGTTTTTAGTCTTCTTTCTACAGAGCATATATCGGTTTTATTTGATGTATTTATGACATTAGTTGTACTTTTTAGTGATTAAAGGAAAATCATTATTCTAGATTATTTATATTATACAATCAGCACTATAATCAAAAATTCATTTAATTTCTAGATCGGTTCTCCACACTGACTGATGACGAGGTGTACGTGTTATTCTGTTTTCTGTGTTCTGACTCCGGTCCTCCTGACTTCACTGACACAGAGTGGCTGGACTTGCTTAATGATATACGACAGTTAGTGTACCGTAAATATAATCCTGTAACACGTGAGGAAGTACATCAGACTCTGGACAGACTGAAGTCACGTGATTATCTTTGGGAAGATCAGGACAAGATAACGGAGGACACAAAAGATGAAACAATGTACAGGATAGCATCAATAGAACAATATAAACCATTCTATTACAGTAGTTATGACACAGCCAGTGTGTTCCTGAGATCAGCGTTCTACCACAGAAAACCTGGAGAGAAGTGTATCTGTGGCCCTGGTTACTTACTGATACTCCGTCTACAGATGAACATACTGACTCATGTCACCATGGAGGACACACGTATATATGATGAAATATACCAGATATGTAAGTAAATACAAAGAAATGCTAGTTATTTTACGATGTTTGAATTAAATGAACGAATTTATTGAATTCATATAACTTAGACAGAGTCATCATAACTGTAAATATTTTTGCTATGTTGGATTTTGATCAATGTCAAATACATTTATGTTATAAAGATATAAGGATATTTGTTTTATAACTGAAATCAAGTGGTTTTTTAATCGTTCTTGTTTCAAATTATATTTCTATGAATAATCATTATAAAAGTACGTTAACAATATTAATATACATTATTCGTTTTCTTTGACAGTGAATATCCAAAACAATATACTGAACGAAGATGAGGACAAAAGGAAACAATTTCTAATGGATCTGAGAAGAGAAGGGGAGGCTGTACATTACAGACGACGATCACAGGACAGTGTAGATCACGTGACGTGGCTCTGGAGATACTGGAGACCTGATGTCGTGAGATCCTGTATAGGTCTACATCCACACAACGACATTTATATCATCGATAACAAAGCTTACAGAAAACCAAATAAGAGGAAAGGTTCAATAATGTTTTATTTTGATTTACAAACATGTAAACTTAAGGCTTAACTCATTACAATTTTACACGTATTAATCTATTATAGACACCCCATTCATCCAATTACATGTAAGTACAAGACACCAGACAGACAGACGAATATCCTGATCATTATATAATTTTCAATTAAACAGGGGAGGGGGGGGGGAACTAGACGGTCCCAGTCTGGTGAACATTTATTTCAATAAAACAATTCAAAAAACTTAAGTCCACTGTTTCAGTCCTACATGTTACTAAACTACAGATAGCTCGATTAAAAAAGCGTGTTGTTTTGTTGCAACGCGTTTTTTTTTTTGTATTCAATATGCGATGCTTATAAGTAAGGGGAGGGGGGGAGACTAGACGGTCCCAGTCTGGTGAACATTTATTGTTCACAATTGGTACGGGTAAATAAAAACAGAACAGAAAAAAAGTATGCATAAACACTATATAATCATGTTATCAATGAGAAATTATTTCAATAAAACAATTCAAAAAACTTATGTCCACTGTTTCAGTCCTACATGTTACTGAACTACAGATAGCTCGATTAAAAAAGCGTGTTGTTTTGTTGCAACGCGTTTTTTTTTTTGTATTCAATATGCGATGCTTATAAGTATCCCGTTTAGATGTGCCTTTTCTACATTTATGAAACAAGTTTGAGTATCATAAGGCAATAAATATCATAGGCTTGTCCACATAATGCATTTTGATAAATTAAAAATACTAGATGTCGCATAAATAAGTTATCATGCTGTTGATATTAAAGTAAAAAACAAGAAAAGATAGACAAATACATGTATATCTTGCACTGTGTATGTTATTTATTATTTTTTGTGTTTTAGGTAAACATTGTAAAAATCCATCGGATGTAAGGTGTCTACTGTATTCTATACTGTTAAGTGAGAAATATCAGCTGAATCTCAATGAACAATCTCACAGGATCATAATGGACAACATCCGACAGAGGTATTTCCCGGATATCACTGATGATGGCCTAGCAAAACTTCCTGATGGAATCACAGAAGCACATGACAGTGTGATAACCTTTATATCAGACGACATCCGACATGAAGTCATGTACGCCTTTGTTACGGAGTGTGTGGTGGAGGACAGTGATCTGGAGTTTTTCCTGACCACGGCGTCACGTGACGTGATCTCAGAATACTGCCGGTCCTGGTATTATAAGAGGTGTGAGGGAGAGAGATGTCTGTATGTACCGGAGGAGCCGGAGAAGATGTACGACCTCTTCATAGACAAACTACAGCTGGACATCATCACACACTGTACCGTGTCTGACCTGGGAATTCATGGTAGGATCAGTAAACGTTGTGAGTATTACTTGTGTATAAATATGGGTAAGCATTTCCTAGATAGATTTTTGTTTTTCTTAATCATGTTTAATTTTGTTGGATACTATTTTTTTTTTTTTGTTTTTCATGCATATGCCTTTAGCCATTACCCGGTGCCTCGAATTACCGAAATGCCCCTGATTTACCGAAATGCCCCTGGAAATTACCGAAATGCCCCCTAAAACTACCGAAATGCCCCTTGTATTATATTCTAATGGTCATTTTATGACAATTTATGATAAATTTTATTTATAAAACTGTGTTTTTTAAACAAAAATTAAAAAACAAACCTTCTAATTCGCTCGAATATAGTGACTACTAAGAGCGATAACTCTTGCAGCATTATCGCAGCAGGAAGCGTGTTTTTGGCGGTTGTTATATTATTACTGTATGATTTAATGATCCAGGTTCTTCTTTCCTTCTTTCTCTTTTAATTTGTTGACAAAATTATATACGGTATGTCTTGTTAAATATTTAAAAAGAAGAAGAAGAAGAAAACATGACAGAAGTACAAGTAAGTACACTTTATTATCTACACCTCAGATAAGTACAGTATAATAACGTCAGGTTTAAAAATAAAAGAGATTTTTATTTATTTATTATTTTAATTTGGAACAAAAAATCTTTTTATATATAAATCACTTAAGAATGTTCGCCGGTATCATTAAATTACAATCTACCACCCACCGCAACCGCAAGATACCGTTGCCCAGCTCTTGCCACGTGGAGGCCTTCTCAATAAGAGCCATAATTTTGAAGAAAAAAAATTTAAAGCCAAAGATGAATTTTTAAACAATCAAACTAGAAAAAATTTAACACAAAGGTAAAGTTTAAAATCATAATAATTTAACCCAAAGACGAAGACTTAAATATGAATTTAAAGAATCTAAGGATGGATAGTTGGGGATCATTCTTGACACAATAATTGATTAAGCCCAGATTTCCTAATAAGAAAAAAAAAACCGATTCGATAAAAAATAATTCTATAAGAAAAAGAAAACGTCATGGTATTTTTGGCAAATTTTCACGAAGCTTAACTTGAATTTTTTTTTTTTAAATAATTAAAAGAAAGAAAACTTGAATTAAAAAAAAATAGCATGAAAAGAAAAGAAAACGAAAAAAATCATAAAAAAGACATGGTTAATGAAATTAATTCTCAGCTGGATCGAGAGTACTCTATTTATAAATACAAAATTTCTATGAATGATTATGAAGTGAAAATAAAATTTATTTACAAATACGACTTTCGAATAAGGAGAACCTGAAATGCAAGAATTTCACATATTAATTACATGATTAAACGTTAAAACTAATAATATATACAAAATTCTTCTGATAATTAATACTATTTACAACAACTGTTATGTACATTATTTTTCAGATCCCCATGCATAACGCAATGTCGCGACACGGCGACGTAGGGCCTGAATGTTCCCGGAAGAGGATTACTAATTGTCAGGAAATACAATCAAATTTGGACGGTCGAATCCTACCCCAAAAGGGGGCATCTCGACAAGGAGATACGGCGTACGCACCGTCCGTATAATTTAATTACATTTTCCCTTTTTGAAAGTGCTTGTCCTCTCATTGATCTTTCTCTTCCTCTGTCCTAATTTCTTACCTAACGACTTTGGCCTAACAATCGTCATCTTTCCGTCTGTCGAGGTAATCGTCGTTTTTTCTGTTGCCTTGAAATTTCGAAATTTTTTATAATGTCGGTTCCGTTCATCTGCGGATTTAGACACCCACCCAGATTTAGAAATCTGTAAGTGTCTATGGGTGTCCGCCAGTCTGTACTGTCCAGTCCCTACTAAAGCTTTTTTCAGATCCTTAAATTGTGTGTCTATAAGACCTGTCAGGGTTATTGTCAAATCTAAAAGAGGCTGTGATTTCCAGTTAATTGCTTGTTTCAAAATATGATTTAGCGATTCTGAATTGTTGTTAGTCCATTGACTATCAACGAATCCAGATGCAATCGGCTTGTTTACTTTTTCTTTCAAAGTAGATTTCAGTTTGTTTTGGAAATATTTTAAAAATTTTCCCGACAGCTCTCGAGATACATCTTCAATATGCTCACATTTTGCCTCGAAACAAATGGTATCATCTGCTGTAATTAGTCCGTCATCCCCGTAGATTAAGTCTAAGATTTCTCGTCTGTCCGATTTGTCAACGCAATCATCGACAAGCTTTTGTTTCGTATTTTGGTAAAGATGTCTTTTTCATAACATATCTTGTTTAAGGGTCGTACAATGACGATATAACTCGATTACTGAGTTCTCTGGTTGGGGCTCGAGAGGAACATACACGCGGTTCCCCTTTTCCTTTTTCTGTGTACAGTACAACCCATTCTTTAAAAATACATTTCTTAGATATTTTATTTGTATTTTAATATTTTAACGTAATTTATTATTTTTTGTTTATAAATTTTAAGAATAACTTTCATTAAAACTGGATGGATACAGAATTACCCAAAATGGCAATAAACGAGGATGACACGTACTTGTCAACAGACAGGACATCAAATTTTTGAATGGATAACGGTACACAATCATAATAAACGGTAGTGTATGCAGCAGGGGAGATTAAACCCCTGGGGTTCAGAGTTGTATAATTTAATACACCAAATAAGCAAAAATATGAAATGCTTACAGCATATTAAACTTCAAAGTTTAAAACAATAAATTTAAAGTATTCGGCATTTAAATTGACAACATTTAGAAAATAATTCTGCTTATACATGTTATATGAAATCTAAATTAATACCTTGCTTTCATTTGTTTAAAAAATATCCAAGTGTATGATTTTCCTCGAATCGGATTTAATACCGGTAGATTACTGTACACATATGTCTTATTCTTATGATTTTAATTTAACTATTAACAAATATATCAAAATTTATTTTAAAAAATTTCGACAGTTAGGCCTATATAGAAATAAGTAAATAATAAAGTGTACTTACTTGTACTTCTGTCATGTTTTCTTCTTCTTTTTAAATATTTAACAAGACATAACGTATAAATTTTTGTCAACAAATTAAAAGAGAAAGAAGGAAAGAAGAACCTGGATCATTAAACCATACAGTAATAATATAACAACCGCCAAAAACACGCTTCCTGTTGCGATAATGCTGCAAGAGTTATCGCTCTTAGTAGTCACTATATTCGAGCGAATTAGAAGGTTTGTTTTTAATTTTTGTTTAAAAAACACAGTTTTATAAATAAAATTTATCATAAATTGTCATAAAATGACCATTAGAATATAATACAAGGGGCATTTCGGTAGTTTTAGGGGGCATTTCGGTAATTTCCAGGGGCATTTCGGTAAATCAGGGGCATTTCGGTAATTCGAGGCACCGGGTAATGGCTAAAGGCATATGCATGAAAAACAAAAAAAAAAATAGTATCCAACAAAATTTGAAAGTCAATACAATTTAAACATACTTGGCTCTCGATCGGTAAATGTGTCAGTAACATATATGTCACCAAATGTCCCAATCTCCTCTCTGTTAAAATCCATCTCATAGAAACACAGGATTCATAAAACACCACCATCCACCCACCCCACTTTCGAATATATACCGTCGGCTTGAAGATATATACTTTTATGTCTTTTTTCATGAATTATTCTTCTAGTACATATAAACAATGTATTTACCCATTACAATGTATTCCATATGAATTATCTAAATAAGAAAAACGCGGAATCAACGAATTATTTAAAAATCATAAGCCTTGGGTATTATTTTTGTGTGCACGGGGAAGATACTATTCCCATTCTCATTCACATAACCTATAGAATGGTTCTCATTCGGTCTACCTGGCTATCGCCACTTTCAGCAAAATTAATTCACATCTTTGCACTTCCGAGCATTCATGTATCTATTCAAAATGACGGCCTGTTGACTGTCTGCACCCTCAGCACAATGTAAACAAACCCATCGCTGCTTTTTTTTATTACTGTAGAGTTGAATATATCCCTTAAAAGACACACCACTGACACGTGCTTTTCTTTACTTCTCAATCTGTAACCCACGCTTCATTGGTTTTTAGCGTCTAGAGAATTCCATACGGGAGATCACTCTCAATGTCTTTATTCAGAAATGAGAAAACCTATGCATAAACCTTTTTTCTCCGGAAACCCTGCGATGCCAATGACCTTTGATTAACATTCTCCTTCGAGCAGTTCTTATAAGTTTATTGAAGCTTTCAGAATAAAGGATGCTAAAATCAGAATGAAAAGCGATAAAGAATGTTTACACCCAGTAATTCATGTAAGTGCCACATTTATGTATGGATTCATGTTAAGTATAAAAGATCATTTTCAGTAAATATACCGAAGGAGGTACTGAAATGGGACATAAGTGCAAGGAAAAGATTCATTGAAATTTCTAAGCAAGGAAGAAAGATCATATGCCGAGCCAGAGGAATGATTGTAGGTTGCGCAGGCGCAGGAAAAACAACCCTCCTTGGACATCTTCAAAGGAAGCACACACAAGATTATCCAAGTTCAACTGAAACAACCATTGGTCTTGAAATCCACGAAGATTTGTTTGAAGTAAAAGATGACACCTTAATAGGTAATATTTTCTTATCGATTTTAAAAGATCTTTATGCTTATCTATCATACTCATGTAAGGCGATCATGTAAGAACCTTTTTTTATCAATTCATGTATTCCTAACAGATATGATTATGCAATTGTGAAAAGAAATTGAAATTTACTTTACTTCGAATCAATTTTCATGAAATGAAAACACAGAATGTGAAATCAAGTCAGCTGAAAGTCAAGACAGACAGATAATAAGCATGACAGACTTCGCCGGTCAAGTAGCGTACTATGCGTGTCATCAGATTTACCTTTCTAGAAGAGCGTTTTATCTGGTTGTTATGGACATGTATAAGAGATTGGATGAAAAAGTTCACACACAAGATACTGATCGACACAACCCCAAAGGATCTTTATTTCATGGATGGACATACAAAGGTAATAACATTGTAGTAGCAGATCAAACACTGATCTCTAGAACATAAAAGCAGGTTATTCAGTGCGTAAATTATGGCCTACTAATAAATATGAAAAGAGTTAGTCAGCATTAAAAAGTCCTAATTGATAAGCCTTCGTTGATACTTCTACATTAACGGCCAGAGACAACACACAAAATTTTTCTTTTCAGCTCACCTGAACGGAAGGCTGAAGTGTTCTTTTCTGATCAAAACTTGTCCGTCGTCTGTCGTTGTTGTCGTCGTCATTTTTGCTGTTGTCGTTAATTTTTCACATTTTCCTCTTCCTTTCAAAAACCACTAGGCTTATTTCAACCAAACTTGCCACAAACTAATCTTATATAAAGGGGTTTCAAGTTTGTTCATGTGAAGAGCCAAACCCTCTTTAATTAGTAGATCATTATGAATAAGTGAAAAATGAATGGTATTTAGAAAAAAATCTTCTGCTCAGGAACCACAAGGCTATGAAAAACGAAACTCATGTGGAATAATCATTAAGTAGGGTAGATTCAAATCATGACCCCCGGGGGTAGGGCGGGGCCATAATTGCTTTAGTTTTATATACATGTAAAATGTATACGAAAAGTCTTTAAAAATCTTGTTCTCAAGAATAACATGAATGGTCATATTTATATGGAAGCATCCTCAGACAGTGTAGATTCAAGTTTGTTCAAATCATGACCACCGGGGGTAGAAGGGGCCACAATGGCCGATCAAATTTTTGCATAGAAATAAACATGTAGATAGGGAAATTCTGAAAAAAATCTTCCTCTCGAGAACCACTGTGCCAAGAAAATGAAATTTATATTGAAGCATCCTCAAATTGTGTAGAATCAAGTTTGTTCAAAGGCAACCAAAGTTTTATATACAAATATAGAGAAAAATCTTTGAAAATTTTTTTTTTCTCAAGAATACCAAAACAATAATTGATCATATTTTCATGGAAGCATTCTCAGGTAGCGTAGATTAAAGTTTGTTCAAATTATGAACCTGGGGGGTAGAGCGGGACCAAAATGGCCAACCAAAATTTAGGAAATCTCTTTAAATGTCTTCTTTTCAAGAATGACAAAGCCATAATTGATCATATTTATATGGAAGCACCCTCAGGTAGAGTAGATTCAAATTGGTTCAAAACATGACCCGGGGGTAGGTTGGGCCAAAATGGCCGACCAATGATTTAAGTAGAAATATGTAGGGAAATTCTTCAGAAATTTCTTCTCAGGAGTAGCAAAGGCATGATTGGACATGGGATTACTTTTGGATAAAAACTTTTAAATAATAAATCCAATTGGCTAAGAGATCAGGTGAACGATGTGGCAAAAAGGCCTTTTGTTTTATATATTGTTTATATATTTATTTATTTATTTATTTATTTATTTATTTATTTATATATAATTCCTTGTCATTTTTTTCTTATATTATTTGGACACTGTGCCTTGTAACTCTCTCCCTCCAAGTAAAATTCCGAAAGAGACTGAAAAATCAGGACTTCACGCGATTATAAGCATCATGTATTTATCGAGTTAATTGATAATTTCGTGTGTGTGGCAACTTGAGTATGTGTTCTCCAGGTTGATGTTTGCATGAGTAAAAGTAACTAATTGTGTTTTGGTTCAGAATAAATAAAACCTAAAATCTTCTTTACATGTGACATGTGACATATAAAATGCAGATCCTTTTTGATGCGGTTTCAAAAGGTATTTAATTAAGCTACACTGCAAATTATGGTATTTACCGATATGTACATTCTAAGGCCTTTTTTGTCTCGGGGAGAATCAAAGAACCCTGCACTTGCAATCAATTTTTCCCTGTATCAAATTTGCCCTGTTATAGATCTATTTGACAAATTATGCCTTGTATTTTAAATTTGCCGTGTTTTAAAATCGAATTTAAAATAAAGAGGGCGAAAAGAAAACGGGGGGCTAAAATTTCCCTGCATATAATATGTTTGTTTTTTTTTCTTTTTTGCCCATTGATCAATGAAGCAGAGACAACCCATCATTCTGTCACCATAGATATCTGTCATCAACTTTGATAATTATTAAAACATAAAAACGACATAATCAAGGTCTTCCGTTTCCTTTTTTCTTCTACTTCCTAGACGCCAACTTTGAGGCCTCATATCTCACTTATTTCTCAACGGATTTTGCTCAAATATTCAAAGTTTATAGACGTTAATAAACTCTATCAGAAAATTTCGGAAAGTCACGTCCATTTTTGAGTAATTCTCCTTTAAACAAAAAATCATAGGCTTTCGTTACCGGATAAAGGGTCAGAGACCACAAAAGCTGGAGCAGAAATTTTACTTGATTTAGATAACAGAAGGATTGAAGTTGTGTACATCGGTTTTTGTTTTTCGATTTCTGCATTCAAAATGGCGCTATATAGGGGTCAAAATTAGAACGCCTAAAAGAGCGAAAATTTTCAGATATTTTCCTTTTTATCTTGAAAACTAAAAGTATTTTGTTAAGACATGTTGAATAAAAGTTGTACATAATTTCAAGCGTTTTCATTTGATATCATTAAAAAGGGACTGGCCCCTAAAATTAAGGATCTAGGGCCCTTGAAAGTATTTGTTTAATATCTCAAAAAGTATTGAGAATTTATAATATGTCAAATAAGCAAAGTTGTTCAAAATTTCAAGCTTAATCTAATGAGGTTGTCAAAATACGTCCGGGTACGTCACTATTGGTCAAACCGGAAGTAGTCAAAATTGCATATTTTTGGTATTTTTGACAGGTTTTTGGATGTTATATGTCACTGGAAGCTTAAATCTAAATTTTCTGTCCGTTGACAATACTTCCTGTCAAACAGGAAGTTGCCAAAAATGGCTTGAATTTGCAAAAATGTACATAGATTTGGAGGATTAAACCATTTTTCAACTTCATTACTCTTTTTTTTTCAAATGAAAGTTACTTCTGGTCAAACAGGACGGAAAACCTACTCGTTGCAGCGAGCTCAGCTCTAGTTGAAATACTTTTTTTTTCAATCTGGTCTTAGTCATTAATGAGAGAATATTTTTTACCAACGATTGAATTGCGCTGTTTTTGGAATTTGTTATAATGTATGTTTTAATGTGTTGTTATGCTTTCATATGTAACATGTTTTATGTTTTATTATTTATTTTTTTTTTTGGAATAGAATGTAAGAAAATTTTTTTCTTTTTCAAGATTACTTCTTGTTTTGGCTGCGGTCAATAAAAACATATTGTGAAGACAGAAACGCACAGGGTACAATGAATATTCCAGTTATCCTAATTGCCTCTCATCATGACTGTGTAAAGGTGTGTTTTAAGACTAAGTGAAATTTACTTGTTAATTTATTTAAGTATTCAAAAGTGTTTTATTGTATGCACACGACAACATTTATCAGACCTTTCCAATTTTTTTTTTCATTTTTTTACTGCTTTAGTCACAACTTAAAATAAGCTCCATCTTTTCTCTATAGGATTTACGTAGGTCATAGGTTTAAAATAAAAAAAAATAGGCTGCCTTGCTGCGTGGCGTATAAAGAAAGTATCCATCCTTTTAAAATTTTAAATGACACTTATTATCAAATGTTTAATTTAAATTAGAAACAATCTACAAATGAAAACTATTTTATACATGTGGGTCGGCGTAAGCAAGGAAGTAAATGAAAGTAATGATAAAAAACACATATGATGACCCCATGCAAAGATGAAATGTATATATACATATACTCAACAAAAAAGATAGCATGTTGTTTAGTTGATCTTTTCTTATCACTGTATATATTTGACCTATTAAAAGTACATCGTGGGCATGAACAAAATCTTTTGATTAATCAACTTGATGAAATTATTGTTTTACATGATTTCTTGTAAATTGACGGTTTATTTTCAATGAAAGTTTAGCTTTAGAGAAACAATAAACACCCCTATTATTTTAGGGTAGAACCTATGTCGGACAAGTCTTTGTCACAAGATTTTCAAACTTTTCATAATGATAAATTAGCACTTGCTTATCAATCAGTTAAAACCATATGGCATGTTTCCTTGTTAATAAATGTAGTGCAGCCAGTTAAACATGGAATGATAAATACATATTGCGACTTCACAATTTCAGTCATTTGAGGGGTACTTGTCATGCAAAGAAGACAAAAAAATCACAAAATTACTTCTTTAAACATCGTTGTTTTTAGCTCACCTGAGCCGAAGGCTCAAGTGAGCTTTTCTGATCACATTTTGTCCGTCGTCCGTCCGTCTGTCCGTCCGTCCGTCTGTCCGTCCGTCTGTAAACTTTTCACATTTTCGACTTCTTCTCAAGAACCAATGGACCAATTTTAACCAAACTTGATACATAGCATTCTTGGGTAAAGGGGAGTTCAAATTGTTAAAATGAAGGGCTAAGTCCCCTTACAAGGGGAGATAATAAAAAAAGACAAAAATAAGGTGGGGTCACTAAAAAATCTTCTTCTCAAGAACCACTGGGCCAGGAAAGCTGAAACTTATGTGGAAGCATCCTTAGGTAGTGTAGATATTAAATTGTTAAAATCATGACCCCCGGGGGTAGGGCGGGGCTACAATAGGGAATCCAAGTTTTACATAGAAATATAAAGAATAGATCTTTAAAAATCTTCTCAAGAACTACTGGGCCAGGAAAACTGAAACTTATGACGAATTATCCTTGGGTAGTGTAGATATTAAATTGTTAAAATCATGACCCCCGGGGGTAGGGCGGGGCCACAATAGGGAATCCAAGTTTTACATAGAAATATATAGAACAAATCTTTAAAAATCTTCTTCTCAAGAACCACTGGGCCAGGAAAGCTGAAACTTATGTGGAAGCATCCTTGGGTAGTGTAGATATTAAATTGTTAAAATCATGACCCCCGGGGGTAGGGCGGGGCCACAATAGGGAATCCAAGTTTTACATAGAAATATATAGAACAAATCTTTAAAAATCTTCTTCTCAAGAACCACTGGGCCAGGAAAGCTGAAACTTATGTGGAAGCATCCTTGGGTAGTGTTGATATTAAATTGTTAAAATCATGACCCCCGGGGGTAGGGCGGGGCCCTGCCTAAACTTATATGGAAGCATCCTTGGGTTGTGTAGATTCTGAAGTTTTTAAATAAAAAAGGGAAGGGGGTTGTTGGGCATGATTTGTATAGCAAGAGGGGGAATCTGGTAAAGATCTGTATCACCCAAGTTACTCAGGTGAGCGATGTGGCTCATGGGCCTCTTGTTATTGTTTATTAATTGCCCAGTATCAAACGTATTAATATTAATATTATATTTGGTTGTGTATTATTTTTAGCGCTTTGCGCGGAAAATAGCCTCCGCTAAATCAAGTACATCGTTAAATGCTTTGTGTATAAAGGTTTCTGTAATGCACATTCAAAAAGCGCAAAATGAAATCTAGGCCAACGTTGAAAATTCCATTTCCGCCAAATATCGTACACGCCAAATATAATATATTTACAGTATTTCCCGAGAATAAATTCTTTTTTATTCATTTGACATAAAAGATAAGTCAATATTTTCAAAACTATAGGCAAATGAACTCTTTTTATTTTCAGTCAATCTTCCACCCTACATTTGTAAATATATATCAGAAGTCTTTGTCACAATGTTTTCAATCTTTAATATGATAACACTCTAAAATCCCTTTAAAAAATAAGGTTTGAAGTGAAAACTTATATCATCATGTTTAACCAGAATATGTGTTTTTCTTGTTGAGTATATATATTTGCTTGCTTCTCAATGTTGTACAATATATTGACGATTTTGTTTTAACAAAACAAAAATGAAATATTTATGTAAAAAGTACCAAGGAAAACATAAATCTCGAATTATTCGAGGATGAAATATGGAAGTTACTAACAGTAATCACATTTCAAAGTTCAGTACAAATCGGGAGCAAAGAAAATACTGAACTCTACATACATCAGAGGTGGGATCAGCAAAAGAAGTAAAAAAGTAAATAAATTAACTGATTTTTTTGCGACTTTTTATCTCAAAAAGGCTTGCTGCAAAAATTCAATAAGGTTTAGAGACATTGAAAATATGCATGTTATATACGTTTTAAAAAGCTGCAAGAAATGTGTTTCAAAAAGTGACAGATTGAGGGCGGTCAAAATGGACGAAAGTTTAATTTCAATGCAGTGTTTGATATCGTTGAAATGACGTCAGATACAAAAATTGTTAAATGTATCGACACACTTCAGAAAATTATAAGAATATTATAATTCAAAATACACATGAGTTAGGTTTGGCAAAATTCGATGTGTACAAGGGTAATTGGTAAGGGGTACGCACTAAGTAATTTGGGGGAAAAAATTGTTATAACTTTTTCTTACTATGGTAAACTATTATGTTTTTTTCAAACTTTTTAATATTGCCCAGTTTTTGGTGTAACTAGATATCCATGAGTACACTTAGCAATGTGGTATAATAAAGAACGATAAGCATGTGTATACGAACACAAAAAAATCTGACGCTATTATGAACCTTACTTTACGGAGCTAGTACTGATTTTTTTTATACCTATAACCTTTATGGATGAGGTTTGTCGAAATGTGATTGAAATAAATAACGGAAATAATCAATCAATCAATCAAAGAAGATGATGCTTTCTTTTGATTTTCGTACATTTACTGAACCATGGTCCATGTTGACTAATTAGATTTTATCCCCCTAATTTGACATTTAATAAATTTTAAAAAATGAAAACATTTCGCCAAAAAATCGTATGGAAACCCACAAAAAGATTTATTAATGGGGTGAAATTGCATAAAATTGTCTTTCATTGAAAAGAATCACTTTTTTTACAACAGGTGAGTCAAAGAATGGACTGTGACGAGTCTTTTTATAACAAATTAGAGAAGTGTTTACCAGAGGCACACACACTGAAAGGCCTTATTTCGCAAGGACGTTACTATGAAATAGAATGTCCAGAGGGAAAATATTTGGATGAAGATCAAGAAGGTGTGATAGAAAATGTCAGGAAGTGTATTGTTCGTACTGCACGAAGCCTACCTTCCTGGGGTGAAAAAATACCAATAATATGGACAATATTTGAGCAGTTAGTTAGAAATTACAAGGGGATGACGAGACAAATTCTAATCCGAAATGAAATATTAAGACAGAAGGAATTCAAACATTTAAAGGAAGCTGAGGTAGATGACATGCTCAGATATTTTAAAGAGATTGGCCTCATTATTTATTTTGCAGACAAGGGTCTCAAGGAAAATGTTATCATTGACGTACAGTGGTTTGTAGATGCATTCAAAAGTATTATAACTGATCCAACACATGCTGAACCTTTTTGCGAAAGGGTCAAGGAATGGGAAATCTTCATGAAAACAGGCAGGATTTCTGATCAAACACTTGTCAAGATATGGGGAGAAAATTCATCGTATGTCACACAAAAAGACATTATTGTACCCTACATGGAAAAACTTGGTATACTTGCTATAGTACGAACAAAGGAAGATGATAGAAACGACATTGTACCCAAAGAAATAAGACCAGTATACTACATTCCTAGCATAAATAAAACTGATTTTACCAAAGAATGGATGGAAATTACAGAAGATGTCTACAAAACTCCCGTTTTGATATTTTCTTTCAAAACCTACATCCCACATTTCTTTTTCTTTAGACTTGTAGCTTTGTGCTTTTTTGTGTGGGAACCATTACGCGATGACCTACTATTCAAAAATGTTGCTTTTTACAAAGACAAAGGTGGTGACCGATACATTGCTATTGCAGTAAACAAAACGTCTATTCAGTTGCAAGTGTTTACCCCAGATAAAACAATCCAGCTAAAAAGTGACGAAACCAAAAAGATCCGATCAAACATTGAGGGGATAATTGATGACATAACATCTACATTCCATCACCAAGTTCTTTATGAAGTTGGATACCCTTGTACAGAAATAAACATAACTGAAGAAGATGAGGGTTGGTTCTTACCAGAGAGAACAGTTGCAGAACTGACAACCAACAGAAGAATTTGCCCAAATCACATACTAACAACACAGCATGAGAAACACAATATAGTTCGTGATGAACTTCTGTATTATTGGTACACGGTAAGCATTTAAACAAGTAAGATTTTTATGAATAATTAGATAATTTATCACGATGAATTTATTGCTATTTGCAATTTATTTTGTCGTTTAGTAAAAGTTGTTCATTTTATATCATTTCAAAAAATACTTAGTGATGAATCATTTAAAATTATTTCAAAGTTTAACATTTTGTTATAGGTCAGTGAAGTAAAACCGAATCAGCGAAAGAAGTATTCATGTTTCAGTACAGACACCACAGATTAACATCGCTAAAATTCATGAAAGTGGAGAGTGGAATTATAAAAACAATTTTCATACAAGTTTAAACATACACTATATAGAAATCTATTTAACTTGTGTATATATTCATTAGCCAAGCAAGAATACACTTAATCCTCATGTCTGTAGCGAAAGTTAATCCAGTTTATTAATTTTCTTAAGATATATCACTAGCAACACGTGCATCCGTGAATGTCAGAATATACTTGGGTACTATAGTATTCCATATTTATGATAAAGGTATTTTGGGTTATTTAGTAGATTTCACTAATTCAGTGTCCTTTGGAATGCATAAAGTGAACTTCGAAATGACACCAACTACTCTGATACATGTATTTTTATTTTTCGTTCTATCTGAACCATATGCTGTAAGTAAAAAATTGAAATTATACTTAAAAATGCGCACCTTGCACACTGAAAGCTCTTATTTTGTAACTTTAATAGGTACCCAATTAACAAAAATGTACGTATCCTACAGTACTGACACCAGTATACATATTTTCGATGACATTCTATATATACTCCTTTCTAGCTTTCAGGGATGCAAAATAACCAAAATAAAGGAAATATTGACCTAAAATTACATTTGTAATTGCATTTTATTCAATATCTTTCTCATTTTGGTTAAACTAAAAACGGAAATCAGACCTTTACTTGTTGTGATGTTGCCTTTCAAATGTATTTCACAATCCCTTCAGGGTTAACACTTTGGTTATAATTCGCTTCCTTAATCCATTTCCTTATATTACTTTTTGGCCCTTGATTTGGGATGTCCTTTAGAGTGATGCAACTGTTTATTCATAAAAACCTCGTACTATCCCTGCCACTAAATGTGTATGTGTATTGGTTCAAAGTCTTTGAAATACACAGAGTACAGAGAGGTCAGAGAATAAGTCACTTTTAGAATTGTCTTATTTTGTGAAGATGATCATCAATTTTATAGCACATTTCTTTAAAAAAAAAAATAGAGCTCAATCTTGTCTATCTAATATTTTTTGGCTATAAACCAATATCAAATGAAGTATATGTGTAAAAAAAAATTGCAAGCTTGTATTTTATGTATTCCAAAGACAAAATTATCTCAATTTGATGAAATTCTACCAAAGTAGAGGAAATTTGGGAAAATGTTATATCTAATTGATAGATTATAAATTATTAGCTCACCTGAGCCGAAGGCTGCAAGAATTCAATGCTCGTGTTGGAAACAACTACAGAAAAATTCAAACTTGCAACTGAAAAGACTATTTTCAATTTAGAGGCAGAAATAGAAAAGCTTAAAACGGAAAATCAGCGTTTAAGGACCGATTATGCAGATAAACATAGAAAATTAATTCCCTATGTTAATGAAACATTTCAAACATTTACATGTAAAGACTCAATTTCACAAATGCAAAAAAGTTTTGATACAAGGTTACAGATGGTTGAAGAAAGGAAAGCGAATGTCTCATCTACTACAGCTTTGGAGACGTCTTTGATAAAAGTTTCAACTGAAATTGAAAGTAAGTTAATAGAATTAATGCGCTTTATGTATACTATTACTATTACCGGTCATTTTTAATAAACCATTATTAAAGAATTTGATAGCATAGTCCGTGTTATACTTAACAATTCATTTTTTAAAGATGACTTTGAGTTGAAGAATGTTAATATATCATTTCAATTTTTTAACTTTCAAAAACTCAAACTGATTTGGTATATTAAAAGTTCATATTTAAGTTCAAAAATCTAAATTTTCAGATTCCAAACAGGTTTTAGAATTTGAAGTTTTAGATTTTCACCTTAAATATTAAAAATTCAAATTTGCTAAAACAAATTTTGTATTTTAAACTTTTGAGTTTTAAATATTCCGTTTGTTTGAAAAGTGTACGGTTAGCAATCTAAAGTTCAGTACAGTTTTACGACTCTTAATATTTCAAAATTTACTGAAACTTCTTAATTTCAACTTTCAAACGTCTTAAATTTTTTGAAATTTAGAAGTTTGATTCAATGGTCAAATTTCCAAATTTGAGTTTTAGAATTTTACTTTATATATCCAAAATATCATATGTCCAAACCCGATTTGAATTTTAAATATCATCACAATATTCTAACTATCTAAAAGGTATTTTGATTTATAGAATGACTTTTTGAAATAGTTTCAAAATTTGAACCAGGTTTGGAATTTGATATTTTAGATATTTGAAGTAAACTTCTAAAAATTCAAAATGTAAAAAAAAGTGCTTTGGTTATTTAAAAGTTGAGTTTTTGAATCAAAATTCTAAATTTCTAAAAATCTAAAACGTTTGAAAGTTGGAAGTTTGAAGTAAATTATTAATAATCAAAAGACGAAAAATGTTAATGAATTGTTAAGCGTAAACTTCCTTAAAAAAACGGTAGATTTAAAACTCAAAAGTATAAAATAACAAAATTTGTTTTTGGAAATTTGATTTTTGAACATTTAAGGTAAAAATCTAAAATAATAAAGTTTTAAAACCTGTTTTGAAATTTGAAAATTTAGATTTTTGAACTAAAATATTAAATTCCAAATCAGTTTGAGTTTTTGAAATTTAGATATTTGAACTAATATATTAACATTTTAAAACTCAAAATCATTTTTAGAAATTTGAATTGCTAAGTGTTACACGGATCTACAGAAACAGAAGATTAAAACTCAAAAGTTTAAAATACAAAATTTGTTTTTGGAAATTTGAATATCTAAGGTAAAAATCTAAAAACTTAAAATTCTAAAACCTTTTTGGAAATTAGAAAATTTAGATTTTTGAACTAAAATATTAAATTACAATATACCAAATAAGTTTGAGTTTTTGAAAGTTAGAAATTTTATCTAATATATTACTAGTAACATTCTAAACCTTAAATAATTTTATCTTTGCTGTACGAAAAATCAGGCGATTCTAAAACTTTTTTTAAATGTATTCAGCTGTAAAGTAACATTTTTGTATTTTTCACCAAATCTTGTGGCTTTGCCAAACATTATGCTGTTAAACTAAAACAAAAATTTCTTATAAAGTGAGAGATGCACACATTCTAGCATAAATATTTGAATTTTAGGAGAAAAAAATGTTTGTGTTATTTATCCTTACCAAGAAAAAAATCTCCAGCATAGGATGTGTAAGAAGTCCTGTTGCTTACAATCGTAACAAGTTTTCCGGTATTCATTAATAATCTATAAATTTGACATTTTGAACCTTTTCTGATCAAAATTTGTCCGTTGTCGTTCGTTGTGGTTGGTAGCAATGTCGTCATCGTAAACTTTTCAAAATTTTCTTCTCAATTGCATTTAGTACTGAGACGATTTCAGCCAAACTTGTCCCATTGGCCTCTCGTTTATAATGTAAAAAACGACTTTTTGGAATAATGGAGCTAGCAGTTAAAAAAAACAGATTATCTATTTTCAGTATATCTTTTTAATGAACACGCTTTCATATTTAATGAAAATATGATGAAGAGCAAACATCAGAGGTGGGATCAAATGCAATGGAGGAGTGAGCCTCCTCTACCGATTGGCCACACCCGTTAATTGGCATGATTAGGATATAAAAGAAAACAGTAGTCAATTCAGTGTGTAAATACTGGACTAACAATTATTATGAAAAACGACAGTCAGCATTTGACTGGATGATAAATTGTATTTGTAGACAAGGTCATTGTATCGACAAGAACTTACAAAATGAAAACTTTAAACGAGGCTGCTGAGTTTCTTGTTACATTAACTTGTTTAACAATATCTACTTTGTTATAGAAATTGTTCATACATAGAACATGGTCCTCCGTATCGAATCATCTGAGAGAGATGTAAACCCCGTATACAGGTGATAGATGTATATTACAGCATACGTTTACGAAGCTGACGATCGAAATGTTAAAGCCATCACGTTTGCCATAAAAAGCTTTGTTGTTTGATAACCATTAAAGTATTTTTGTAGTAAAATATCCAAACATGAATATATGTTTAAAACTCTGTGCCATTCTTTAATTTTCTTGTTTTTCCTCGAGACAGTATCATTAACCCAATCTAAGTTAATGATTTTGCTTGGTTATACTGTGTTACCATGGCATCCATACATGTAACAGTTATTTATACAGATATATTTCTAAACAGTTTAAACAGTTTCTTTACAGCATAAGTGGCAACAAGGTGCCATGTTTTGAGTGAGAATGGTTAGTTTGCTTTTTATATTTTTATAAAGGTTAAATAAGGATTGAAAGAAGTTGAAAATCTCAAATTATCAAACTTTTCCGGCTGCTACCATGGCAACAAAGTCACACAGCAATTTTCATAAAACGGCTCTACCATGCGTGTCAAAGAAGTTTAAGTGGTAACAAAGAATAGCTATTAATTTTTCTGATGAGCAAAGTTCAAATGTTATATTTAAACAAGAGATAATTATATTTTTACAATACCACTGACATCGAATCACATGCGTGAAATATTTACGTAATAATGCTTAAGTCCTTGTGTCTATGTGAGCGGACCTCAAAATTACTTCGAATTAACAGTTTTTCAATTTAACCGATTTCATTTTACCAAGTATTGTTTTCAAAGAAAATGTACCATTTTTTCAGGGGAATGCAGATTCATTTTAAAGTAACTGATTTTTTTTCATTTAAGAAAGTTTATTGTAAGTGAGTTCGAGTGTATTTACAATACAAATTAAGATACATGATTGTGTACACTATACCTTGTCCGTCGAATTCATTCATACTGCATATTAATTTCTCAATCTCCAATTTACTAATTTATTTATCTGCTAAAACACGACAGAAAATGATACCACTCACAAGACATCAACGGAAAAGATGATGAGATAATGAAATTATGAAAATGAAATGATAATATCAATTTATTAGGCCTATAGTATCCTTGCGAAAAGCCCGCGCTTTTGAAAATAGTTTGCGTATATTTGCATTTAGTAGCATATGTGCACAAAATGCTCTATCGCAATTAAACCCTAATAAGATAAATATCTTATTCGTCTTTTAATTTAGATCTCAAACAAAAATATTGATTAACGTTTCAAAAGACTGAGATGTTAAAAATATGTGTTTAAGTATCGTGTCCCATTTTTACTATTTTGTTTATCGGAGACATCGATCTGCCTGGACACTGTTTGGTTTTTTGTTTACTTTTTTCTGTGGAGCTATCCATAGTTACTGTAAGAAAGGCGTTCATGACACCTATAGCCAGGAAAAAAATCCAACTTGTAACTAAAAGACAATTTCCATTAAGATGCAGAACAGCAACAGCTGAAATCGGAAAACTAGCGTCTACATGTATATAAAGAATGATAGTGCAGATATGTGTAGAAAGTCAATTTCTTATGTGAACTGAACATTTAAAAAAGTCAGACTCAATTTTATAAATGCAAAAAAATTTTTGACACAGGGATTTTAAATCTTTTTTCAGGGTTACAGACAATTGAGGCAATGAAAGCAAACGTGTCATCTATTGCAGCTTTAGAGACGTCTTTGACAAAAGTTTCCTCTCAGTTGGGAAGTAAGTTAATACAACTGAAATGTTTTATGTGTTCTGTTACTATTTTCTAATCAATTTGAATGGCATTGAAGTCTATCAAATTCATCAGAATATTATAATAATTGTTTACAAATATTTACTTTAAATATACAATGGTTAAAAAGTTTCATTATATGAATTGTTGTAGATATTGAAGAAAATGTATAGATTTTAAAAATAACATTTATCAAATATGTGTGAAAAGGTATTATTTTTTCTCTCTAAAAATTCTGTCCTATATAATTCTACACAAAAAAGACTAGAACAATTCAAATGTTTTACTGAGCGGGCAGACTGAGATGATAGACCAGCTTACCGCTTATGTCACAGGGTAGGCGGGTTCAACTATAACTTATTTGCGTTCGTTGCCGTTCGACAGAACTGCATCTAAACGAAATTTACAACATGAAATGTCAAAGTTAAAAGGAATAAGATTTATTGATTGTGTTCTCAGGCAAAATGCATTTTGTCGATTCCTCGAACCAAACTGTTTGGTTTTTGGGTCCGACAAAACGCACGCTGTTCGAGAACAATCAATAAATGTAAATTTTGATAAGTCAACTGTTTTTTATCAGACTTTTTAAAAGGAAAACAATTTTGTAATATCTTGTTTAGCTTTCCTTTTCTTGTTTTACAGGGACATTAATATTGTCACATAAATTGTCATTTCTGATTTGTTTACAACTTACATTTTCTATTAATTTTCTTTGTATAAATAACATCATCAGAGTAATGAATTGAACTCGAAAATTATAACATTCAAATGACAACAGTATTTTTTAAACATTGCATTATGTGAAGAGGCGGGTATGTTATTGTTTTATCTCTTAACAAACTTTGATAATTCTTTTTAAAGGATCATCTATAAAGGATAATTATTTTGTAAAAAGACGTGCGGGATGTTTGACATTCAAAAGCACAAAAATACGCGTATTTTTCAAATTAAATATTTTTTTTTTCAAATTCCCTTATATTATACATGTTATGTGATATATCGGTTAAAACGCTCTTGCAACATTTCAATAATGATATTATACAAAATCTTTGAAAAATACAAACTTTACTTATGTATTGAAGCCCTAGAATGCTAACAAATAATTAACTTTGCTAAATTTGTAGACTTGTCAAAGAGAGTAGCTTTCACTGTTGGTGTGACATCTGATAGCAGTTCCTGGAACAGTGGTACCTTGGTGTACAATAAAGTCATCAACAACGTGGGAGGAGGTTATAACCCGAACACCGGAATCTTCATCGCACCAGTAGAGGGAGACTACGTGTTCTACGTCAGTATCCTAAGTTACAGTGCCAACAGTATATTTGTAGACATTGTTCTAAATGGATCTAACAAGGTCCGAGCAATAGCTCACGTCACTAGCCCTAATGATCAGTCCGAGACAGGTACAAACCTGGTGACATTAAGGCTGCAACAGGGGGACACGGTGTGGGTTAAGCACTACAGTGGTCAAGGTTATGACACTTCTAGTGACGCTCCCATCACCACCTTCTCTGGATTTCTGATATAGGAAATTTACAGAGTAAATATGACAGCATTAGAACAGATACATTTGTAATTAATAAAGAACACATGTCAAATCAAACATGAATATTTTTTTCATAAGACTAAACACTGACAAATAATTAAGGACTGATTGATTGTATATTGTTTAACGTCCTTCTTGAGAAATTTTCACTCATATGGAGACGTCACCGTATGCCGGTGAAGGGCTTCAAATTTAGACCTATACTTGGCACTCAGGACCATTGAGCAGTGAGGGTTCTTTATCGTGCCAGCGCCTACCGTGACACGGGACCTACGTTTTTATGGTCAAATCCGAAAGACCCGTGACTTTCACTGCTAGTGCCAAGCGCTTGGCGAAGGAACAATCATTACCTTTGTTTAAGTCTTAGGTATGACGCGGCGCCGCGAACGAGAATCGAACCGGGCCTCCCGATCACGACGCGAACGCTCTACCACTAGGCAACCGTGACCGGAAATAATTACGGATGATAAATCATAAAATGTTATTGGTATATGCGTACCTTTTACAGATCAATAGACTGTGCATTTCATAATTATAAAAGCTGAGAAGTCAGTTGTCAGTGGTTTCTATTATATAACTTCTGTTAACTTCTGTAAACAATGGTTAATGAGATCTAGATTATAGTAGTTTTATCAAAAAGTATTTTACTCCGTTGTGTATTTATCGTCATGTAAGGAACTCACAGACAAAACTGGTGTTGTTTTATATAAACATGTATATTAAAAGCCAGGAGCAATATCGTGTGATTACTTTGTATTTTGTAGAACTGTATAAAGTATATTTGGTTTGTTCTCAGAAAAAGGTTTTAACAATGAAAATTATTGATGATTATGTTATCTGAAATCGTGCAAATGCACTTGTTTACCTGCAAATTATGACCTTAAACACCTCATTGATATATTCCTCAAATTTGATAAATCTGTAGGGATCTTTCATTTACTAAATCTTGACCTTAAAGATAGAACTCTTTTTAAGGTTACCAATTTCAACGCTTAATGTCATTAATTATTGCATGAATAGTTGGCATTCTCAACTGCTAATGCTAAATCGATGCTTATAATTAATGAAACAATACATAATTAAGCAATTGAGAATGTCAACCGTTAATGCAGTATTTTGTACATTAAATTAGATTGAAAAGCCTAATAATAAAACTAAGTGGCGATAATGCATTAAGGATATCCGATCCTCAGCCAGGAAGGATAACTCCAAAAATTAATATTAAATTGAAATGCATCAAAATGAACCTTGAAAAGGAAATTTTTTCATGCTACAATTTTCATTTTAATCATCTTTATAAGATTTGAGGTTTTTGGAAATCTTAGAAAAGGTCTTATTAAAGTTGGCATTTATACCCTATAAAATGAAAAAAGAAATCAGTTTTAGAGAAATGAGATTTTCTTAAATCCAGCCTTAGATACCGATGCTTATTAGCATGATATGAAATAAGAAGTGATTTGTGGTGTCTCGCAATGATAGCAAAAGCCTTTTACACTATGTACTATAGAATATATGATGGAAATAGAAGACAGAAAATACCAAATAATTATAAAATCATGACAATTTCTCCGAATGCCTGGATATTTATAGTTTTGTAACCTAAAATATATTTGTTGATCAATTTGCAATTAGAAAATGCATTGTTGATATTCCAATTCGCTTTTTCTACAAAAATATTGGAGATTTGACAATTTTCCCTATACAATATGATTAACTTGAATCTTTAACTTTTAAAAAATACTGTGGATAAATTTACATGAATTTGTGTATTCAGGGATATTTTTATGAGTATTTTTGATTACTTAACTGCTAATTTTAAAAACCTGAGGATCGGACTACCTTAAATCAATTATTGCTCTGATAAATTGGATTGCGGAACGCATCAATTAAGTGGAGCAAGAATAAAATGGAATTCTAAATCGTCTATATCTACGACGTTTTTTTCAGTAATCATCTTCATTTTGCCTACATTGTTTCGAGGTGACCCTTCAATCTTGAAGGAAGGGCTTTAGAAGGTCTGACACATCTTTGTCAAAGAATGGGTGGACTTAACGCCCTATTTTGGATCTTTTTGCGACTCCTCTACCAAGCTGAAAATGAAGTGAATCCCAAATGTATTACGAGCAATGGAAAGAGCTACATATACCTGGTTACATTAGGTGGAACATTATTGCAAAAACAATGCCCTGTTGTCATATATCAACATTGAAGCAGCGATTCACGAGTGTCGTCTTCCGGAATTCGACATGTTACAGGAGTGGTTTTTATGTCAAATAATCAATATTTACAGGAGGCGGGGCTATCGATCGGCGTCATTGTTGACATCTCTCTCTCTATCCTTCTCTCTCTCCAAAGATTGGAATACGTTTTTAGCATATTACAGCGATGTCAATATGAAATTATTTTAAAAATGTGATGACACGCAAAATTAAAACAATATTTAATTTGCTAAATTCTGAAAACGGCAACAAAACATGCTCAAAGACACGATTTAGATCGAGGTTAGGTTGAAGAATACAATTTTACTGTTTAAACGAGTACACTCGCAGGTGGACATCACGTGATGAATTGTAATGTTTAACAGGTCAATCGCAGTCATAACAATGGAAGCGAGAAGTTCATTTTGAACATGTGTTTTGTAAAATTAAGTGTGAGCGCACGTTTGTCGGCACTTCTCCTTTAAATATAACATTATTTTGTTCAATATACAACTACATTTTTCTTAAGAACAGCCGACAAACATTCGGTGACAATGTATTCAGACGATGAAAACGCGTGACCCTGATATATATTGATATTCAAGAAATCTTCAGGCACCATGCCTTCGATATTTATTTAGTTAACTTCGAAAAGATCGTTTTAAATTCACGTCCGTACCATGAATACACAGTTAAGATATCAGGGGTTTATATGATGGAAAAAATAAAGATTTTATGAATTTTAAACTTACGGCATTTTTTCTGGCCAGTTAAGTCCACCCATTCTTTGGATATTCTCTCAGAAAATTGATGGGAAACTTACAACAAAACAAACTTGATGAATTCAAATTTTCCATCGTCAACTTATTTATGTAGCAATGTACCATTATCATCATCATCATCATAATATATAGTTGTCTCTTAGTGGATTCGATACGCAAGGGTAACTATGTTCTACGTAGGAAAAAATTTTAGGTAATGGAAACTTCTGACAAATGAGTATGAAAATAGACATTTCCTTTCCTCATAATTTTTTTCATCCAATATTACGAGACTTCTATGATGTAAACATCTTGTTGTCACATATCTTCCGACGACGCCTGTGACATGAAATAAAATTTATTGCAGCCCAGAGGACCGGGCTGCTCTATACATATAAGTTTAAGGGGGCTCTCTACACCTATAAAGTATAACTGATTTTTGTTGCATGCATTTGTTTCTAATAATAGGCCCCATATCCGATAAAATAAGGTTCCAAAGTATTTCAATTTCTTTTTTAGAAATATTTGAAATGTTTTATTTATTTTGTTAAAATCCCTCCTATCAATTTTTTTAAATGCCCGTTGCTTTTAATTTCTCTTCAAAGTTTAGTGTTATAAAATATTGAAATAATAACTAACAAAGTTAAAAATAAAATCAACATGACTTTTATTTAAATTTACAAAAATTGACAAAAGAAAAACTAAAACAGCATTTTCTTGAGAATAGCTGGTTGGATCCTCTTCAATATCTGAAAAGATATAAAATAGCAAAAGGTAAAAACGATGAAAAAAAGAAATTGAAAAACTGTCAAAAATGTATAAACATCACAAAAATTCAGGTGCGAGAGATCCGCTTTAAGAGTGGACTCAAATATCTTGGTACTGTTTTTTTTTTTTATAAATTCAAATAAACTCTACTTGCACAAGTATTAAACAAATGTCACGCAAGGACATTGAAAGAAGTTCTTATTGTACATGTATTGTTTTTCAATTAGTTTAAGTGAAAATCATCGCGTTTCCAGTCAATGACAAAGACATGTATTTAGTGAATTCATGGTATTGAGAAAGGTAGATTTACTTACCGTTTTTATCCAACTTGCATGTGTTATTCAGTGCTATATATAACAAAACAAGTTAAGATGGTAAATGACCAAAAGCGGTAAAAGAAATTCCTAGAACTATATGCACATTTCGTCTAAAACCTGCACGTTTCCCATACTTGTAAACAGCTGACAATCAATGTTGATCAAACGTTTGGCTCATGCGAAATTTCACCGGGTATAACCATTCATTCGGGTGTATACAAATCGTGAACAGAGCATCCTCTAGTCGATAGGAAGATAATACATATGTCTTATCTGATCAAATTTGCATTTTGGGGGGGGGGGTGATATATATTTTGCTGGAAAGCATATATGCTTATTGAAGAAAGAAATTTCTGGGTGTATGGCGTTTTGACACGTAATGCTGAATTAGCATATGGAAAAGCCATGTTTTATATCATTTTTTCTCACCTAAAAATCTTATTCTAATACGTTTGTAAATGTATTATTTAATAATTAAATAAGTAGAAATTGAATAAATTGAATAAATTGACAAACAATTCATTTTTAAAGAAAGGATACGTATTGGGCAATACACTACATATTAATTGATGTGATATAATGTACATTCCATCCATAATATTGCATGTTGTGTTATACTCAGTGATTTACCGGTGTTAAGTGAATTTGAATCTGATCATATGGGATCAAAATGGCGTTTTTACGGAAGTACGCCATGCTGTGACGTTGTAGAGAGCCCCCTTAAGTGTTGGTGTGTGGGGATTGGGGTGGGAGTAGTTATGCATAATTAAAGGCTTTCTAAACATTGAAAATATTGTTAATCAGAATGTTTTTTCTGTTTATAAATTACGAGATGCATAATATATATTTACTTCCATAAAGTGAATCTGTAAAAATATATGTGTTTTTCATATTTGATATATTACATATCATTACTTATGTTACTTATCATTTACTTTCGAAACAACGACAGGCCCCTTTTTTAGAACATCGAATTTTACTTCTCGGATAAAAACGTACTCTACACAGTTCGTGTTTTATGTTCTGAAATTGAAAATAAATACATTTTTAAATATAAATGATGCGTGTGTCTAACTTCAATTTATATTTTATTCAGCCAACATTTACTTGAGGAATTGATCAAGTTTAAAATGGTATCGTATTTTATTGATTTTTTATCCGACTACATTTTTTTTTTAAATTCTCCATCAATTAGACGCACGCCTTTTTACACATATCGAAGCGGTTTGTTGATCAAGACCCATTTTCATTGTTCACTTTATATATTTCCCGGGCGACAATTGATGGTTACATCAATGTTTTCTTGTATTTTTAGAAGTTACAATCGGACAGGTCGGACATTTTAAAGAAGGCTGTCAAGTTACTATCTACAACCATCAATTGATATTTATATATATGATTTTCTTGTAGTTGTACCTTGTTTATTTTTTTTAATCATGTAACATTTTACAAATTCAACCAAAGAGCACTTAGTAAAATGATACTAAATAGTTTGGTCCTGCAGAACTGTAAATGTTATGTCCACTAATCTAGGACTAAAAATCTAAATGATGAAAAGAAAAATTAAATGACATGCCTAATAAGCTAGCATTTTTTTCATTTTGTGAAACTAAATGCTGTTGAATAAAAAAAAAGCAGAATAACCAATCATGTGTTTAACTTTATATGTTATTTACATGTACATACTGAACAGCATTATTCCAAGTGCAGCCACGTGTCGATGTACTTAAGCTAGATTTTCAAATGTTTCGGAACTGTTCTGAGTGTAGAATATTATACATCCATGCATAACTTAATTATACAGTAAATACACTCTAGGTTTGTCCAAAACGGTGACTTTCCTCGCCAGGGTTACTTTCAGCTAGAGGACTTATTTAAATGGAATACGGACGGACGGACAGACTCAGAGGAAACCTATAGCCCCTAGGGTTTCATCGGTAGGGGACAGTTACTAAAAACATTGAAACGTACGCCTTCTCAACTCTTAATACAACCATTTACCATAAAAAATTAAAATCCAGGCATTCTGAAATCATAGACAGTTGCATAATCATTATAAATTATACACCCTTAAATTAATTGAATTGACGTATCCTTTTTCATTAGGCAATCGTGTTTTGTAAATATTATTCTGATTGAATACACAAGTGCCTGAAGTGTCATAATGTTCACTATAGTAAATCAAAGTGTCAAAGTGTTCACTATAATAAATCAAAGTATTCAAAGTGTCAGAGTGTTCACTATAGTTAACCATAATATTTTTGCTAAGGTGACCCCACCGCGCTGATGTTTAAGAGGTACCAGTTTGTTTTCCTCCTAGTTTGTATTGTTTAAAAGGACTTTTTAATTTCATAACTAATCATAATATCTATATCCCATCAAAAAGTACTAAAATGCATTATCTAGGCATTCGGTAAACAAACTGTGTGATTATGGATGTAACGTCTCTATTGTATTGAAGATATTCAAGATACTGGGGTGTTATAAAATGAAAAAAAAATCACATATTACTCTGTTTACTTTTATAAAATAATCAAAATTACACCCAATCGTTTTATATACTTATATATATATGCATAGCTATTTAGAGCCATGTTAAAGTTCTGGATTAACAATAATTGCAGAAAATCTATTTGTAAATAAAATCTTTCCTAGTTTCCATATAATATTCTTAGAAATATTTTAGCTTCCTTAAATTATATTTTGAAACAATAAGAACTGAATGAGGAAATTAGGACGTATCTACGTAAGGGAATTTTTGCCATAAAAGTCATCTAAGTTGACTCATTATTCTTTTTTTTTAATAATCAGTAATATACTTTATCTATTTTATCTTGTCAGATAAGTAATATTTAATTTTAATAAATAGGATTCATTAATACACTGCAACCGTTTCCATGATATTTCTAACTAAAATTAGAGAAAAAACTTTAACAAAATCGACCCGTTTTAATTCTAAATAAGAAGGAAGAGAAAAAATTTCTGTAGTTCTAATGTTATTTTTTTCTTTTTCCCCTATATAATCCTAAAATAATAAAAGGAAAGTTTATCTCTAAATTCTGATAAAAAATGCCATCGATGTTTTAAGCTTAATGTATCTTAAGCATGATAAATAAATTTTTAAAGGTTTAGCTTTTTTGAAATAGATTTTGATAATGTCTTTTGTATGATGTTTTTGCCATGATCATGTGATTTTTTATCGAAAGAACCATTAGATGACGGTTTTATCCATTCGGCCTGGTGATGATATGCGTCATTGGTAAAGAAAACACATTTGTATTTTAAAGTTTAATGTAACCAGTATATCTTTTTGATAATATACCTTTTCAATAATTGAATTTTTATCCTATGCATTTCAATTGCAAAACGTATTGAAGGAAATAAAGTATACAATCATTTTCCTGATCGGCAAGTCCCAGAACTAGGAAATACGTTCAAGCTGAAAAGCAATATTGCCTTTCTGTTACTTAGTCTGAATATCGAACAAGTGCAGTGCCTTTCCATATTTACGGACAACAGTGGTCGGGTATCAATCAACTGGACACAAATGACTTCGACTCGAAAAATGTGAATGTATTTAGGTAACTTTTGAACCAAGAAGGATCATAAAAATAGCACTGGCTAAAAATGAATATTCACTGATGAAGGACATAGTCAACCTGAAATAAAGTATGGAGACATTAGAAACTTTACCGCAAAAAACGGAAATAGAATTGACAGCATTGCAACAAGAAATGAACGAATTAGAACGAGAAAATGAGAAGCTCAAACTAAAAAAAAAAGAGAAAATATGAACATACTCTCAATACCGTAAAGGACAACTTTACACAACTCAGCGATGTTAAGCTGATTTCCAAAGGGGTTTAGTACAGGTCGAAGAGAAAATAATAGATTTTGAGAAGAATACGAGCACAATACTTGGCGACTTGAGGGTTGAAGTCCGATAAGACGAATTTCACATTCCTAAGAGTTATCTCCCGTTGTCGGCGTAATGATAATTTTTCCCACTTTGTCCTTTTTAAGTTATCTGTTAATATTTTTAAATTTCAAACGTTGTAGGAAAATATCGATGTGTACCTGTATTGCCAGAGTATGGGGCAATAAGAAAAACATGATGATCATATTCATAAAGAATTTATTTCTAGGAGACTGACCCATAAAGTTGGTAAGGTTAAAGAGGGAAAACAGCGTTTTACGCCGGTTGACCCCGGATTGACCCCGCAAAGGGGAATAACTTTTGTAAATGTGAAAGTCGTCTTTTATGTCAGTAACTATTCCTAATTTGAATAAACACGCCTTAGAGAAAATTGATAGAAGTATTCGAGAAATGATCCAGGAAAAGTAAGAAATATTGTCAATAACACTGAATACGTCACAGGATAATATGTAAAAAAAAAATACATGGTTACTGTCTTGAAATATAAGCGATATTTGGGAGAGGGTAAGAAAATAATGATAGAGGGCGAGGCTTGCCGATGTCCATGTATTTTGTTTATCCTGCAAAATATATTTACGTCTGACCTCCAATATGAATTATTTTAAACCCGATTGAGACACATCTCTGCAGAGGAAACTAAGACGCCATTGTGAACACATTGCAGTATACGTGGATATTTATATATATTATGGAAAATAATAACTTATTTAATTTTTCTCGCACTCAGAGTATAATTGCATATCTCTTAAATGTTACAGCTTGCTTGACTTAAAAAGTAAATGTTGATATTAATCCAATGGTTAAATATGACTGAATTTCAGCAACATTTTAAATGATGTTGTGAGGCTGCCACTTGGGGTGTGTCCATTTTAAAATGATATGAGTTTCAATCAATTTTTGTCTGTTATGTGTTATGTGTCCATTAAAGTTTATTGAAGAATTTATTAACTGCATGTAAGGTGCAAGGAAATGGATATGAAAGTGGTTTTTGAAACCTGAGCTCATGCTAAAAAGTTATTACTGTACTGAAATGTGGTAAACTCGATTTTCATTTCAGATCAATATCCAATGATATCCAATATCCAATGATCTAATCATTTGAAAACAGAGAGAGGATGAAGAATACTTCTGTTAAAAGGTATTATTTAGTAAGAACTTATTATGTAGTCGTGTTTTAGGAATTTATATAAGGACTAAAGCACAAAAATATTATTTTAATTTCTTCTATTGTCTTCTTACTGTTCACTGGTGGTTGGCTCTCCTGTACCTTTTAAGCTATATATGTACGTTTTTTCCACGATATAAACAGATGTTTACATTGTCTAAGGAAGTCTATGTCATTTTTACCTCACCTAAGATGAAAACCTTTGTCTATATACATTTAGATATATTTAAATGTTTCATCAACTTGTTTGTCAATAACTCACCTCGTTTTAGATTGAGATAAAATCCCTGTATGCAGGTGATAAGTTATGTTTCTGCTACGGATGGCAATCGATTACAGAATTGCTAATCGGTTAACCGTAAGACGTTCCGACCGATTAACCGGTTAGTCGTATCAAAATGTTCATTTTGACATTTCTTCATATACTCGAGAGGCCTATTAAGAAGTTATTTAATTTTCATTTTGTAAAATTAATTATTTTGATCAGAATATTTAATGTGTATGAGAGAATACTTTATTTTAATTTCATTTTACAAGAAAAAATGAAGAAAACCATGAATCTTGCCTGAGAATCAGACACAGATAATTTTCCAATGCATATGTAAAAGAAGTTTATTCTGCATCGTCACCATAATCAAAAGTATGTTGTCTGATCTCTCTATTTATTCACACTGTTTTTCTCTAATTTTTTTTTTAAAAAAACATTACTTAATAGATAACGACAAAATATAGACATATTGCCTTAAAGTGCTTAATTGTGATGTTTTACTATCATTAAAAAATCACAGTCGGGGTAACAACATGATGTTTTAAAAACAACAATTAACACTGTACAAACTGACCAATTACCCGGTGACCTCAATCAGGAGAGCTATTACCTCCAAATTATTTAATTATAAGATATGTAGAAACGCTCCATGAACTTTAAGAAGTGGTTTCCTTTTCAAAAAGTGAATTTAAAAAAAATATGTTCAAATTTACATATATTTTTATTTTTTCCGACTAACCGATTACGGATTTTCCAACCGATAAGCATCGTTCCGACCGATTAACTCGTTAAGAATTGCCATCCCTAGTTTCTGCATAAGTAAGGGAAGTAAACTATTGAAAAGTTGAGGTCATTAATGCGTTTATCATAAAGATTGGTGATTAGATTACCACTAACGTCTTTCTCAAATAAAATGTCCAAATATGAAATAGAAATGAAATGTCAGACTCTGTAGAATCTTTTATTTCGAGCTTACCGGAATTTATCGTATCGATTTAAGAATCGAAATAATCATTGTTTATTTTTAATATACGTCGTAAATATATCTAAAAATATATCTAAATGTCGAATTGAGGACATCAGCATGTGTTTTTTTTTTTCTTTTTACGTATAAGATTTTGAACAAGTTAGTATACTTATTAACATAGACGATTTTGAACAAATAAAACTAAAAAGGGAGTTACATGTATGGGTATAAGTTGGATTACCACTTGCAAAAAAATCCCAGTTCATGTAAATTACAACTCAGATAATTACTCTTTCAAACGAAGACAGTGTTGTTGCCTGCTTTTTCAGCAGGGATTAGTACATACTGATCGTTTAATCTAACTTTTTTCACATTTGAATTATTGAACACAGGCGTATATTTGCTTTTCATTTGGCGAGATTTGAACAATCATACCTCGGAAACATTTAACCCATCCTGACAATTCGAGGTTTTCATTAATGTCTGGTCCATTGCCTAGCGTAATTTTCCAAAGATCCATAAAACTTATGAAATTCTGACAGGTTTCCTAAATTTTGGCCCTTTAAAACTTATTATTTAAGGTTCACATTATTAGCCATATATACGTCATTAGTGATAATTAATTTGTCCAGCAGGAGTATAAATATATGATGAAGAAGAACATGATCACAAAGTAGAATTATGTTTCAGATTTTTGAACATATTACACAATGACATCTTTGGACATATGAACATATGCATTCAAAAAGTGATTGAGTGGTGTATCTACATTTGCGGTACTATCAATAATTTTTCTAATTCGTCCAATTCGCTTGTATGTAGAAAATGTCAAGGTTTCCTCTTTCAAAAAATCGCTCAATTATCTGTCTTACTAGTATCTTGTATCTTCCCGGACATATTTTGATACTTTCCCTGGCTTGTCCCTATAAAGTCTATACGAATGTCCCTGCGCATTTAACTCTGAAATTTCTGGATTTTCTATGCACCAATGATCTGTTCTTTATTATTGTCAATGAAAAGTGTGTCGTATTTTAGTTCGTTTATCTCCAATTTTATCATGGGGTAATAGCAAGGTTCCTGTGGCAAATATCATTCATGGTCTGCTGTAGCGATACCTTTCCGAAAGCAATATTTTTTTTTTCCTTATCTCTCAACCAATCGGATTAATTATTCTTTTCAATAAACAACTTGTAACACGTGCATCTACTGTGTAAACTGAATACTTTCAGTTAACATTATCGTACTAATTACAAGAATTATAGAAGCTTTTCATTTAGTTCAATGAGAGAAGCAAGTCTTATTGAATGAAATTTGAAAGGGGTCCCACGGTAACGTGTGTTGACTCAGGACTCCTGGTATTGGAAGAATCCCTCGGATGAGTTATATATTGCTGGAATATAATCCTTTATCTTTGTTAAACAATTTCCTTAGAAAACAAATGAGAGTTCTGTTAGGTCTTAAAGCTTGTTACCACAATTTGTATGTTTTGCGCCGTTGGGAATTGGAAAGTAGTTACTGTAATAATCGGTCTCTTTTCTATATCCATCCTTTACCTTTCCTGTCTACATTTTCTACTTGAACACTTGCTAGATCCCTATTTAAAATGTATATGTCTACTTAAATCCTGAGCACTTCCCATCAAGTAATTTACATTTTTTTTACATGACACTCGTTATCAGATAGACTCACTTGCACATATATGACTACCGCACAATAATTAAAACGTTATCTTTAATTTTAGCATGATAAGGATATTGATTCGCACTTGGCACGTGCCAAACTTATGATGTACTATTCAATACACTATCAAGAGCAATAACTTTTTATTTCACTATATATTTGAGTTTGTTGTTATTAACATGTAATCTGTGTACGGAGAGGCACAGAAACATATTGAAAATCAGTAGCTAAAAATGGTACGTTTACTTAGATGTTTCCTGCTTTGCCTGTTAGGCGAGTGTTTTATTGCTTTTTCATTGCTGAACAACCACAATTTTAGTATTGGAAATATGTCTGGAGGACTAGTGACCAATGATGCGTTGGAAAATTCTAATAGTTTCCGTCAGCTTCTTAACCAAGAAGCTCTTATTCGAGTGGCTCTGGTACAAAACGTTCACTCCTTAATGAAAGATATTATGACAATAAAGAATTCAATGCTCGTATTGGAAACAACTTCGGAAAAATTCAAACTTGCAACTGAAAAGACAATTTTCCATTTAGAAGCAGAAATAGAAAAGCTTAAATCAGAAAATCAGCGTTTAAGGAATGATAATGCGGATAAACATCGAAAATTAATTCCCTGTGTTAATGGAACATTTCAAACAGTTAAAGACACAATTTCACAAATGCAAAAAAGTTTTGATACAAGGTTACAGATGATAGAAGAAAGGAAAGCAAATGTGTCATCTACTGCAGCTTTGGAGACGTCTTTGACAAAAATTTCAACTGAAATAGAAAGTAAGTAAACAAAACTAATACGCTTTATGTATACTGTAACTATTTTCTGTCATTTTGAATAAACCATTATTAAAGAATTTTAAAGCATGATTGATTATAAATATTGAAGAAAAGTTGCAGATATTTAAAAATTACAATCATCATGTTAGAATGATAGCAGACGTTAATCGAAATATTAAATCAACATAATTCTCTTACAGTTTGCCTGTTTGAATGTATCATTTTTCAACTACATAGTATTTATAAATTATATATGCGTTTGGTTTAATCTATCGACCAATCGAATACAAAGTGAATTTAATCGCTGTCGTGATGTCGATCTAATTGTGGTTTTATTAAAAACCTTTTATGGAGAAATAAGACGTTTTATGTATCGGGTACATGTAATTCTTATTGATAACACATTGATTCAAATTATGATTCAGTATTTTAAAAATCGCTAAATATTCAAACTGAATTTTATGGGGGTTTTTTCACATTAAAAAATATCAATAAAGAAGTATATTTGCCGTATATTGCATATTTTTTATTCCCCCCCCCCCTCGCAAGTCAAATATTAAAAATTTCTTGAAACGTGCTGTATTGTATTCATTGTAGGAGATATCTAGATAAGGCAAAAATTTTCAATGTAGGTTATTAACATTTTTTGTTATGTGACGTAAAGGTTCCAAATGACGTACTCAAGTGCATTCATTCATTGCTCAATTTCACTATGAGATTTATAGAGCGTACGCCTGCTCCAGAACAATATCTACATATTTAATTGATACCATCATATAACACGTTATACCAACATATTGAGCTGAAGCAGACCTTTGATAGGTAATTATTAATCAAAATATTGAAGTAAAAAAACACATTTTTCTGTAGAAATCATGAAAATTCAAATTGACGTCATTTTCTTGATGTCATTGCTTAAGGAAATATTTATTGCTTTGAAGTTTGCAGATATTCCCGTTTTCGAACATAATAATCATATATTTCTCCGTCAAAGCTTGATTTTGGGGGCAAATATTAGTCATTACCACATATAGTCCTTTAGCATTTCCATTGAAACACCGAATGTTTAAGGATACATACCACAAACAAATTTTCATATCTCCTACACAGAAGAGTCACCAAAGCATTTTTTTCAATTTTCTAATCAGTGGAAACGTTATTAAGAAATTCTAATTGTGTAATATGCAAAAAAAAAACATACATTCATGAAAATGTCCTCAGAAACTTTGCAGAAAGAAAAATTCATGCATTTCTAAAACTTAAAAAAAATGTATTGAGCTGTAAAATTGCATTTTTGCACTTTTCACCAAATTTTGTGGCTTTGCCAAACAGTAAGCTGTTAAGCTAAACAAATAACACTTATAAAGTCAGAGGGGCACACATTTTAGCATAAATATTTGAATTTTGGGAGAAAAAGGGTGTGCTTGTGTTACCGGTATTCATTAATAACAAAAAAAAAATATCTCCAGCATGGGATGTGTAAGTTGTTCTGTTGCTTACATCGTAACACGTTTTTCGTTTTTCCTTAAGCTTGACTATTTATAAAATAATCTAAATTAAACCCCTATTTATATATACAGCGAGTACTCCAACATTTTTGTTTTCAACATATCACACTCATTGCGATGTTTATCATACAGGAAATTAAATAAGCACTTGAAAGTAGACCATTAAACGGGAAAAGTTTTTACCTCATTATGTCAGAAATCACTGGTATCTATAATATTTTGGGTAAAAGGATGTTACATTTACATTTGTCTTCTTTGATGATTGATCATTTACATCAGTTTTCCTTTTTTAGCTCACCTGATCCAACGTTTTTTTCTGATCCGAATTTGTCCGTTGTCTGTCGTTTTCGTTGGCAGCGTTGTCGTCATCCTAAACTTTTCACATTTTCATCATCTTCTCAAGAACTGTCGTCTGTTCTAGAGTTGCAAAGTAAGGAGTCAATCCTTACGTCGCGGGTTCGAACCCCACTGTTGATCGTGGAGACTGGTTCTTTGAATGAGACCGTGTAAACCGAGGTCCCATATCGCAGTGCGTGTTGGCACCAAAAAGATTCCTCACGCTCAATTGCCCTAAGTGCTGAGTATAGGATAAAATTTTTGGCTCTCCACCGGCTTGTGGTTGCGTGTCCATATGAGTGGAAAATTCTAGAGAGGGACATTAATCAACTTACAATAAGTCAATCAATCTTCCAAAAAACTACTTGGCAGATTTCATCCAAACATGTGACAATGGCCTCTTTTTTTATTATTTCAAAACCCGACCTTATGGTTTAGAATTTATTTTAATTTAGCAGAAAAAGTTCGGATCATTTAATTTCAGTATTTCCTTTCATTGAACGTTCCCTGCTTACCGGTCACACCCGCCGAACGCTCCTCTACTATTTATCAAATATAGTATGTGTCGTTGAACAGTAATCTTGAAGTTTTTCCTTTACTATTGTTGATTTGACCGTTCACGGTATCTCGGCCGCGACTGACCTAGTCCTTAAAATTGGTAGCAACTGTTCCTTCGCCATGCGCTCGGCACTTTGAAGTGAAAGTTGCGGGTCCTTCGGATGAGACCTTTAAAACCGAGGCCCCGTATCAGCGGCAGGCGCTGGAACGATAAAAATCCCTCACTGATCAATGGCCCTGAGTGCCGAGTAAAGGTCAAAATTTGAAGCCCTTCACCGGCATACGGTGACGTCTCTATATGAGTGAAAAATTCTCGAGAGGGACGTTAAACAATATACAATCAATCAATTACTATTGTTGATTTCCTTTTGATAAGTAAAAAGAGACTCGGTAAAACATTTTCTGTACCCCGCTATCTTCGTTTGTTCGTGTGGTTTTATTACAAAATGTTCACTCTTTATTGAATGATATTTTGACAAGAGAATTATCAATGTTCCTGTTGGAAAAAATCCAATCCAACTTGCAACTTAAAGACAATTTTCTATTCAATAATCAGAATAAGAACAGCTAAAATCGGAAAACTAGCGTCTACATGTATATAAAGAATTATATTGCAGATATATATAGAAAATCAATTCCTTATGTGAACTAAACATTTCAAAATGTCAATGTTTCAATTTCATAAAAGCAAAAAAAAATTTACACAAGGATAATACAACTTTTTTCAGGGTTGCAAACAATTGAGGCAATGAAAGCAAATTTTTCATCTATTGAAGCATTAGAGACGTCTTTGACAAAAGTTTCCTCTCATTTGGGAAGTAAGTTAATAACTGAGATGTTTTATGTATACATATGAACTATTACTATTTTAAATCATGAATTGCATTGAAGTCTATCAAATTCCTCACAATTTTATTATTGTTTACAGATATATACTAAACATAAGCAATAGTTAAAAAGTTTCATAACATGAATGGATGTAGATATTGAAGAAAAGTTATAGATTTTTAAAATCACATTTATCAAATATATAGAAAAATGTATTATTACTATACCTTTAAAAATTGAATGAGATGTTGGACCAGTTTACATGCACTGCTTACGTCACAGGGTAGGCGGGTTCAGCTTTATCGAATAAGCGTTTTTGGGGGTTCGACAGAACTGCAGTGCGTAAAAAAGAATTTTACAGCATTACGAGTCAAAACTAAAAGGAATGACAAGATTTTTTCGAAGAGAAATTATTCAAGGAAATCCAATTTTAGGAATAGTTTACTTTGAAACCGAATTAATGAAACTTGTCCCAACAATGCCTCAAAGCTTTGTGCACTGTTGTGTTGTGTGGTCGAAATTGAACCGTGGTTGAGATTACCCCGACCTACCCTATTGATTGTGTTCTTTGGCAAAATGCGTTTTTTCGGTCCCTCGAACCAAACTGTTTGCCTGAAGCCGTTGGTTCTTGGGTCCGACAAAAACGCACGTTGCTCCAGCGCGAGAACAAGTCAATAAATGTGAATATTTTTATATAAATTAACCCATTGATACGAGGGTTGACCAAAAAGTTCATGGACAATGACGTTTTTGTTTAAATAAATGGTTCTATATAAATCTATTGTATTTCAAAATATTTCTTATGAAAAACCAAGTCAGAATGATTTAATTTTTATTGATGGAACTTATATTTTTGTAAAAATCGTGGTCTTGAAAGGTCGCAGATGGTGCTTAAAATCTTATATTCACATAGCCAGTTCGATTTTTTTATTAGAATATCAGAAATTTTATGTTTTAAATTGACCCTTTCGTCGAATACACAATATTACGTTCAATTCAATTTCTTTGAATTGTTTAAAATGAGATGTTATTCGAAAGTATTTGATGTTGGATAAATTTGATACAGGATGTGAAAATGTTTAGAGTTTTCTTTCACTTACAAAGAAAGTAATTAATTGATTCTTTTTAAACATTTCATTAAGGTATCCCCTTATGATTTATATTTGCATATGATTCATCACATAGTTCCTTTCATGCATAAAACAAAATGACACAGAAAATCTATATCAGAAGCAAAGGTTAGCATATAAGCATATATATATGATTTCGTGTGTTTTTACCAACATGGCTGATTGCAAACATTCTGACATCCCGATTCAATGTAAACAAACCACATGTACATTAGCATCTTCTACATTTTGATCTCCCACGTTGTAAAAATGTTTGTAAATGATATTCTAAATAGAATAACAAAAAGATAAATATAAAGTTAACTTTTATTCTGTATCAGTTCCCCAGAAAACTGTTTCACAAATAATTACCATTACTAAACTTGTAGACTTGTCTAAGAGAGTGGCCTTCACTACTGGAATGACGTCTAGCAGCAGCTCCTGGAGCAGTGGTACTTTAGTGTACGATAAAGTCATCAACAACGTCGGAGGAGGTTATAACTCAAATACCGGAATCTTCACCGCGCCAGTAGAGGGGGATTACGTGTTCTACGTCAGTATCCAAAGTTTCAATAATAACGATATATACATAGATATTGTATTAAATGGATATAGTAAGGTCCAAGCAGTTGCCTACAACTATCGCTCATACGAATATTATGATGTGGGTACAAACCTTGTAACATTACGACTACAGAAGGGGGACACGGTATGGGTAAAACATCACAGTGGTGCAGGTTATACAACAAGCTCTGACGCACCTCGCACAACGTTCTCTGGATTCCTGATATAAACAACTCACAAAGAAAAAGTAACAATAAAGCAAGCAATCGTGGAGCATTTTAAAATTCAGCAAGAATGAATCAAGAGCGTTCCGATAAGAGAATGTTTTGTGATATTCTTTTAACTTTCCTAAAATCTGCAGAGCAGAATATATTGCATCGACAGCCATTAAAGTCTTTTTTGTATTTTTTTTAAAACATTTTGAATTGTTTCATAGTTTTCCGCTTTAGAATTGATGCACTGAATTACATAATTGTAAAGATTTAATAGTTTTCATGGGATTGTAGTTCATGTATTTCACCCTATTGGATAATAAAATGTATTTAAAATACATTTTCTCTGCATGGCTCCTACAAAAACTATAAGCAGAGATTTATATTTAGAAAGAAGTAGATATTGATGTGTTTATAAAATAAAGCTAATGTTTGTAAACTCTCAATAAAAAGGAAATTAAATTTAAACGAAATTTAAATTCACAAATTACCTTTAAATAACATTGACATCTTGTTTGTTGACAAATAATTTACAGTTATTGTCGTGTGAGAGTAGACATATTATTTACCCTCTGATTATTTGTCTTTGTCTGTATACCTCGGGTGTACTAATAGATACAGAAATATACAAAAGGTCAGTATGCCTACTTGAACGTAGTAAATGCATGCCAGGCGGCAATTTCCATTTTTGTTTCGGATAACAGTTTTTAAAAAATGTAGATTAAGACATATAAAAATGAATGGATAAACAATGTGTTAGCAGAAATCATGTTATTAAGTAAATTAAACTTAGATAAAGAAAGTAACATTGAATTGTCTCATAACTGCAAATTATTTTTAGCCCCTTGGAATTTAAAAACTTTAAGTCAATCTTTGTCAACGAAAAGTGACGGGGACAACGTGCTTTGTATTGTAATCTTAAGTAGCAGTAACAGAAAGTTCTTGGACTAGTACCATTAAATTATAACCGATTTAGATATATAAATTAATTTTTTAACGTTTGATCGGCATCATCTTTTTTTCTATTAATAAAGTATACATCGTTTGTTTTATTTTTAGATAAATTGTTGGTGTTTTTTGACAGCAATGGTATGTCAAGGTAACCTCGAAGATGACATTTTTTCTACCTAAGTGTGAATGATATAAAAAAGAAAAACAACCTTTTTAGCTGACCTGAGCTGAAAGCTCAAGTGAGCTTTTCTGATCACATTTTGTCCGGCGTCCGTTTGTCTGTCTGTCTGTCCGTCTGTCTGTAAACTTTTCACATTTTTGACTTCTTCTCAAGAACCGCTGTGCCAATTTCAACCAAACTTGCCACAAAGTATCCTTGGGTGAAGGGGATTCAAGTTTGTTCAAATGAAGGGCCACGCCCTCATTCAAGGGGAGATAATTGAGAATTAATGAAAATTTGGTGGCATATTTTAAAAATCTTCTTCTCATGAACCACTGTGCCAGGAAAGATGAAACTTATGGGGAAACATCCTCAGGAAATGTAGATTTAAGTTTGTTCAAATCATGATCCCCGGGGGTAGGGCGGGGCCAAAATGGCCCACCAAATTTTTACATAGAAATATATCGGAAAATTCTTTAAAAATCTCAAGAATGCCAAAGCCATAATTCATCATTTTTATATGGAAGCATGCTCAGGTAGTGTAGATTCAATTTTGTTCAAATTATGACCCCTTGGGGGTAGGGCGGGGCCAGAATGGCCGACCAAAGTTTTTCATAGAAATATATAGGAAAATTCTTTAAAAATCTTCTTCTCAAGATTGCCAAAGCCATAATTCATCATATTTATATGGAAGCATGTTCAGGTAGTGTAGTTTTAAAGTTTGTTCAAATCATGACCCCCGGGGGTAGGGCGGGGCCAAAATGGCCGACCAAATTTTTACATAGAAATATATAGGAAATTCTTTAAAAATCTTCTCAAGAATGACAAAGCCATAATTCATCATATATATATATATATGGAAGCATGCTCAGGTAGTGTATTTTTAATGTTTGTTCAAATCATGATCCCCGGGGGTAGAGCGGGGCCAAAATATCCGACCAAAGTTTTACATAGAAATATATAGGAAAATTCTTTAAACATCTTCTTCTCAAGAATGAAAAAGCCATAATTCATCATATTTATATGGAAGCATGCTCAAGTAGTGTATATTCAAATTTGTTCAAATCATGACCCCAGGGGGTAGGGCGGGGTCAAAATGGCCGACCAAAGTTTTTAAAGATATATATAGGAAAATTCTTTAAAAATCATTTTCTAAAAAATAGCAAATCCATGATTGGTCATGGGACTACTTTTGGATTTAAACTTTACAATAAAGAGCCATTTTCTACTTTTTCCTACCCTTAGTGCTCAGGTGAGCGATGTTGCCCATGGGCCTCCTGTTTTATATGAGCATTTGTCATCCAAAAATGCCGTTAATTCACTCATGTGGTATGACACAATGGTACTGTAAAATTTGCAATATTCACCCCATTCTTTAAGTTCTATGAAATTTTATCGTGAACTTTATATGAAAAGTACACTATTTAAGGGCTGTAATGATGTCAGAAATGGGATAGGTTTCGTTTTCCAATATTCTAGTAAAACTAGCATAGATCTAGGAAATATTAAAATGGGCTATTGAAAAAAAAAATACATAGTACAGTACTTGTTTTTAAATGTAAAAAAGAAATAAGAGACGATCGAGATATGTAAAGGTTAACTTCGATTCGTGTAGTAAGGGTGTTCAGAGTTTGTCACGTCGAAAAGTGACGTTGATCATGTGAGGTAGATCTGGAATTCCGACAAGCAAATATATCTCCTGTTATAATCAAGTGAGGATATTTTACTATGTTTAAATCTATTAAAAATATTGTATGCATTGAAATCAGCTGTTCATGACATATAACAATAAAAAAATACAAGACCGGATTAAATCTTAAATTAACTCTCATCAAGATAAGTGTATTAGGTAGAAAATACAATGACGTCATAAAACTAAATGGCGATAGCGCCGGGTGATCATATGATGTTTTTCTATTTTCAGATAATTTGATTAATATTCTAGGTATCAAGTTCAACATTTTTTTAACATCTGTTGTTTGATGTTCATTAAAAATTTCTTAAGCATCTGTCCACGAAATTTTCGAACAACCCTTCTATATGTAGACATTGTACTTAACGGATTTAAAAGGTGAAAGCGATGGCAGAATAGTATTCATCTAATCAAAGTTTCAAGACAACTACAAATCTGGTGACATTAAGGCTGCAGAAGGTGGACACGGTATGGGTCGCTCATTGGTCTGATCAAGGTTATATCCGTTATTAGCAGACTTATATTTATATTCATATGAAGCAGAATTTATGCAAAATCTTATGCGTGAAAAGAAGAAAAAACTTGCTGTGGCCTTCAACTCGACATTTAGATATATCGACGACGTATTGTCAATTAATGATGATAATTTCCATTCCTACGTCGATATTATATATCCTGGTTAACTTGAGATAAAAGATACCACAGAGTCCGATACTTCTCTTTCATACTTGGATATTTTTCTTGAAAAAGACACTAATGGTAATCTAACAACTAAGCTATATGATAAAAGTGATGACTTAAACTTTTCTATCGTCAACTTCCCTTACTTATGCAGCAATATACCTTCATCACCTGCATACGGAGTATTTATATCTCAGTTGATTCGATACGCAAGAGCATGCTCTACGTATGAACAATTTCTTAAACGAGGTAAATTATTGACAAGCAAGTTGATGAAACAAGAATATCAACAGTCTCGTTTAAAGTCATCATTTCGTAAATTCTATGGTCGATACAATGACCTTGTCAGCAAATACAATTTATCATTGAGTCAAATGCTGACTGACGTTTTTCATACCAATTGTTAGTCCATTATTTATACACTGAATTGACGATGGATTTTTTCCGTTATTTCCTGATCATGACAACGAGCACACGGCGGGTGTGACCGGTCGGCAGGGGATGCTCACTCCTCCATGGCACCTGATCCCACCTCTGATGTTTCGGAGGTTCGTGTTTGCTCTGCTCTTATTTTGACATTGGGTTATACCCTCCTCCCACGTTGTTGATGACTTTATTGTACAATAAGGTCACACTGTCCCATGAAGTGCTATCAGTTGTCACACCAGCAGTGAAGGCTACTCTTTTTGACATGTCTGCAAGTTTAGCAATGTGAATTAATTGTTATACAGTTTTCTTTGCGCACTGACACAATATTCGCCAGATCTTTCACCATTTGACTTGTTTCATTTTCGAAACTTGAAAAAAAAAAACACCATTCAGAATGAAGTCATAGGATCTTCCATATTCTAGTATACGAAGGACCATACTCAAAATGTGTTCTAAAAACAATCAGAAATTGGAGAAAAAAAATGTTACGGACATGTATTTTAATAAAAAGGTAATATTAACGTGAAATCGTTATGAGTAAATTATTAAAAAGCGTTTTTGTTTCTGTCTGAGCACCGATTACATTGTTTATTGAACAGCTCTCGTATATATACAGCTGGTTTCATAATCTAAACATATTTAGCATTTCCAATTCACTCGTGCTATTTACAGTCAGATATAGCAATGGAAATTATCTCTTGTATTACCACAATGAATTGGAATTTTTATCTCATGTAGATAAACAACCCAATATTGTTTAAAGAACAAAGATGTGTAATCTTAGTTTATTGACATCTTAGATAATTCCTTTCTGGAAAAGAGTATATCAATTGAATTAGATGAAATTCCAAATCTGAGAGAAGAGAAGTGTTAAGGAAACTGCTTATATGACATCGTTCACAGAATAAAACACGTATTTCAAGATGTGTAACCAAAAGCTATTTATCATTACAATTTCTCTGTTTTTTTTTAATACTGAAGAAGTGTCTGGATTGCTTATGCATGGAATTTCAAATACAAGTTATACAATTCATGGTTTTGGGGGACACAATGTCGAAGCCACAGAAATGATGAAAATGCTTCAGAATCTGACGGAGGAGGTACAAAACCTCCAGAAACAAACAGAAATCGATAAATCTACTATTTGGATATTAAAGCAAAACTGTACCGTTCTTGGAGAAGAAAATCAGTCACTTCAAAACAGATTATTCCTTTTGGAAATTGGGATGAATCAGCTAAATTCGTCTAAGCTACCTTCTAGTGAAGAATTAATGGTCTGTTTGAGAAGCTCAAAACACATTGTTCAAACATTGGCTGCAAACGAAGAATACGACAAAAACCTAACTCTGCGACTGAATGAAATGGAGGATGATCTGGCAAAATGTTATGCGCAGAACAAAAACTTTACTCAGCGCCTTTATAAAATAGTTAATAGTTTGCATGAAAATGAAGTATGTGACAAAAAATTAATACAACAGGTCGGTGCTGCAATGAAAAATTTGGAAGATTTCAAGGTTCAAATGCGTTACATAAGCTTATCACTACTAGATGTTCATTCTCAGATGAAAGAACTAAATACAACATTATTCAGAAGTTATGTCGATCAAATAAGGGAAGTGTCTGCACGAATAATCAGTATGTATTTCAGTGATTTTTTAATTCTAATGTATACAAAATAATTAGAATACATTTTTAAATGTCTATTCAATTATATCGATTTCATAGAAAGTTATGCCAATACATATATTAAAATCAGACTTTGCAAGCTTAATTTGTTGTAATTTGGGGTCATTTTACTTTACTTCAATTATTAGGATCACAGACTGTAGTATTGATTCAATTCTTTATAATAGAGATATACCCTTTCCTTATCTTGAAGAATGTTTTTCTATATAACATATGCATTTGATGGTCATTCATTTATGGGTTTTTTTAACCGTATGCCTGAAATCCTTCACTGGTGCCTGGCGGAGGGGTTCAAATCATATATTTTGTCCATCAGGCATTTTTACGCAAATGCTATTGAACACACACATATTAACGTATCTGCATGAATTTACAATTACTTTTGACTGATTTTGAATAAAAATGACATAAGTGTAAATGATAAATAAGAAGAAGTCGTAGATTTTGTTACATATTCATACTTGCAAGCTTTTGCCATTTGTATACAAATCTCTATAACTTTTCAACTCTATATACCGGTTATATTGAACTATTTTATTTCTCTATATGAAAATATATATACTAGTATTAGATATATTACTAATTTCTAAAAAACGGTTTGTATTTTTTATCCTTATTTCATTATCGACATTTAGCAATGTTTGATTTAAAGCTAATGAAATCTTACAGATATTACATAGAAAGTAGCCTTTACGGCCGGTGTGACATCACAAAACACCTCCTGGAGAAGTGGTGCCTTGGTTTTTGATAGGATCGTCTACAACATAGGAGGAGGATATGACCCAAGTACCGGTGTCTTCACATCACCTGTAGACGGACACTTTGTTTTCTTCGCCAACGTACAAGCTTATTCGAACCATTACGTATTTACATATATAGTGCTCAATGGTTCTGCTAAAGTGACAACAATGGCATTTAGTGGTTCGTCTCATCAAACATACTCGGCAGGACCGAACCTGGTGGTGCTAAAACTTCAACAAGGAGACCGAGTTTGGGTGAAATGTTACTCTGGGGCTGGATATCATACCCAAGGTGATGCTCCAATGACAACTTTCTCTGGATTCCTAATATGATTTAATTTTCTTATTATGTAAAAATATTTGATGCATTCTTTTGTGACGTAATAAAAGAAAAAATATAATATCAAAAATGTTTAGTTGATCATTACATCTACTATGCTTTGTTCGTCAGTTTTTAAGGATGTTAGTATCTTTTTCTTTCATCTCAACGAGATGCTGAATAGATACTGTTACTTGTATAAATTCCATTCATAAAAACACGATAGAATTTTTTCTACGATATATTAAAAAAGTGAAAATATTACTACAATGAATACCTGTATGATATACCACAATAATACATACAATTTAATAGGATTTGTTTTTTACAAACTCGACTGTAAATTCAAATTTGTTTAACATGGAGAGCGTTCCTTCGGATGAGACCGTATAAACCGAGGTCCTGCGTCGCAGTAGGTACTGGCATGAAAACGATCCCTCCCTGCTCAATGTCCCTCTGCGCCGGGTATAGCTCTCAACTGGCAAGTATAAATAGTGAGAAGTATTATCTATTAATGAAAAATATCGACTAGAGTATTCCAGTATTTAGTTTCATTATGATTCTAAACAGTAAAGTAAGTAGTATGTAAGTAAAATTGAATAACCTAACTCCCTTCGAAATAGATTAATCCAAGGATATATAAGTCAGTGCAGCTGACAGCTGCGGGGAATTGCTGTGGAGTCAGACGTCGCAGAAGTAAAATATAGAAGACGACAGACAAACGTAAGGTTAGGGTAGAAATAGAATAATTACACCAGCGATAAGGTATTAGGGAAATTAATTTGAGAGTCAGGAGGTAGTAGATCTTATTAGATCGATCATCTTATAGATGAACCCTTCTATCAAGAATACGCGGTGACAGGTTACCCTGTCAGATTTAAATAATTATGATTTAGCCATTGGTAAAGCCTCTGGTAATTTATTTATACTCAGAAGAGTAAAGGAAAATTATTATATCTCCCCATCATTTTAACTCAGATAGAGTACAAGGAAAATCATACGTATATCCCTTTTAAAGAACCCTATTGTTCAGATAAACAAGTTAAAAAAAAATTTTAATTGCTTATCTTATTTATTTTTCTTCAAAAGCTAGTAAGAAAATTTTGATATAGTATAAATGAATCATTTGACAATGCTTATAACTTAATATGTGAATAAATATTTGATGAATACCTCTTTGTCAAAAAGGCTTATGAATTAATAGCGAGAACAAAACGATGAAAAAAGTGTAGATTTGTTTTTCTTTCATTGAATTTTCGTTTTATGAATGGAAAGTATATGTTAATACATCCGCATAAAAGTTTTTTCCTGGTTATTATGGTGGTTATTTTACTTTAACTTTAGTTTTGTACGGGGAACGTATTCTATCAGTCGAACATGTTATTCTGTCCAAAAATACAGTTATCATCATTTGGCACCGCATAAAATTCTGCTGTTTTTATTTATGTGCTTTAGAATGCCCTCTTGCACACCGAGCAGTTTACTGCATGAACATTTTCTTAATGTATTTTCCGAATTTTAAATCTTAGTTAAGAATACTTTGACATTAATATTTAATTCACAATTTTGTAACATCATCATTATAAATCCAAGAAGCAAATATCTATGTAACATTAATTTTGAATTTTATTTTTAAATTACATAACGCATATGAAGCGAGATTTATGAGAGGAAGGTAATGACGATGCATGGTGATATTGTGCGTCAAAGGAAAATTACAAGCTTTTGCCTTCAATCAAATTTAAATTCTTTTGACGATTGCTTTATGATAATTACAATATTACGATAGCCGTATGATTTATTTATATATTGCATTAAGCTGTATCTTGAGCATATAAAAATGCAAAACTGAATGCTGAGACTTAGAGAAATATAAAATCTTGAAACTGATCATCACTAAAGTTTAATGATTTTTTAAAAATGAAGTACGTTCTTGTCTTTGTTCTTTTACTGCGCGTAGAACAATTGCAGAGCCTTTCAATTCTCACAGATAGCAGTGGCCAAAATATAACTCAACTGGACACAAATGACATCGACTCAAAAGATGTATTTCGACAGCTTTTAAACCAGGAGACAATGTTCACTCGCTGATGAAGGACATGGTCGACCTGAAACAAAGTATGGAGACATTGGAAACATCACAGCAGAAAACGGAAGTAGAGGTGACAGCGTTAAAACAGGAAGTGGACGAACTAAAACGTGAAAACAAGAGACTTAAACTTGTAAACAGACAATGTGAAGAAACATTCAATGTCGTTAGAGATAACCTTACCCTACTCGATGTAACGTTTCAAAGGGGTTTAGAACAGGTCGAAGAGAAAAGAATAGAGTTTGAGAAGAATACTAGCACGATACTTGGCGACTTGAAAGTTGAAGTCCGTTATTTGTCAGTCACCCTGCTTGATTTGAATAAACACACCCTAGAGGAAATTGATAAGAGTATTCCAGAAATGGTCCAGGAAAAGTTTGAAATATTGTCAATGACTCTGAACACCTCACTGAATACTATAAACAGTGATTTACTAGCTACCAGCACCAGACTAAACAAGTCAATATTGGACCTGGAAAACACCCAGAATGCAATTCAAGTGTCGGTTTTGGGTAGGTAACCCTTTACTTTCTTCGAACGTTCATGTAATCAGTAGTTTTTTTCTCTTTTAAATCAAATTTAAGCTGTTTACAATGCTATTTCTACCTGTGTATGAGAAGTTTTCTTTTAAGTTAATGTTTTTTTCTGTTGAAACACATAGTGAATCCTATTAAACAGAAATATATCTACGAGGGTTGTTCGAAAAGTTAATGGACGATGTCAATCCTCTTTATATTACTCACTAGAAATTTAAAATAAGCACATTATAATATGTAAAAATATTTGTTTTGTTGATGTGTGAAGTTTCATTCCATTCGATTTAACAGAAATTAATTTACTTCATTTTAAAATCAACATGTTTTGTACCCGCGGAGCACACTTAACGGCAATGTAACGTCAAAACATAGCGTCGAGAATTTCATTAAAATACTGTCCCTATACAATTGACAAATTATAATACAATGCCAATTCATTAAATCCTTTTCTAATACTTGACATCTATTTTTTTTTCAGAACTGCTCTCGTTGTATAATTTCCTTTGTTAGGTTTTACTCTCTTTTATAGCATAACCCTGCTTTCACAGGATAAGCAACTCTGAAGCGCCTTTGTCTTTCCTTGACGTTTCAACTTTTCAAAGTGACGTTCTAAAACGTCATCGTGACGTTCTAAAACGTCATCGTTTTTGTCGTTTTAAGTACGGACTACCTTTCTTCTCAAGTTGATTTCTTTTCAACAAAGCAAAATATAAAACCATAATTTGATACATGAATTGGTGTAACAATTCTTAAATTGAATACTTATTTTGTTTTCCGTTTTTGCTCCATTTTACAGAGAATGTAACTATAAACATTATTTAGACCATTGTCTGTAATGTACTAAATTTTGACCTGCTCCGCGATCCGATTTTTTTAATTTTAAAATCTGGATAAGTTTTGAATAAATCGCAATATTTTGATATAATTAATACAAATCACTTGGATTCATTGTTAAAATATTTCTACCAAATTTGGATAACATGTGACGTCAAATAAAAAAAATATGACAGTTGTCCACGAACTTTTCGAACAACCCTCGTATTTTATTATTGGACATAGTATTGTGTAAATTTTTACTAGAACATAAATAGGATTGTTTTCTTACAGGTTGCACATGTAGTAAATAAAATATAACAATTTTCATGATAAAATAAAAGACCTAAAACATAGGTATTTCCACGGGGTTCGACGGTTGGGATTTGGGGATAAGAGGGATTTCTTTGTTATATTTTGAACATTGGACAATACGTTCCTCAAATATTTTTTATATACATTTACTTATTTACATGGCCCATACATTTTTATTGGTTGAGGGTATTGCTCTCATACTTCAAGTGTGTATTCCTTGTGACAAGGCCTTTCTTTGTACACAAACATATTTGATCTATTGGCATTAACCATTGCGTTTGAACAATTTTGCAACCTTAGCCATAAATTTTGAACAGTTGGTACTTAGGCTTTCGATCTTACATTGTATATTAATTGAGAAAAGATCTTTACAAGGATATAAATATTTTCTTAACCTTTTGATCTTCGTAGAAAGCTCATGGACGCCCATAGGAAATGTGCCTAAAATATTTCAACATAATCAATATAAAGTTGATATTATTTTTAGAAGCATGAGTTTGAATTAAATGGGAATTCTACATTTGCATTTGTTCATGTATGTATTGGGTCTCTGACGAGTTCGGCCAAAGCGATATCACTTACATCAGCTGTTTGTTACATGACATGTTTAAAATTTGTGGAAAATATGTACGGATACATAGATCGTAAATGTTCAACGGTATACGAATAATTGTTCACTATAATTATGATTAATTTTCTTTAAGACAAATTCCTTAGCCAGAAAAGTGCTGGAGCATTTTCCCATGCACGAGAATTATATGAAATTAAGCCGTCTTTTGATTAATGTCATACATTAACATTAAACTCATTAATATAATGTAAAACGGGGGGGGGGGGTGATCATAATAATTGGTAGTATTGTATTCAGGTTTTTTTAATTTTAACTTAATATTTAATAAAAAGCTGAATTTGCGATCAATAATTTTGGATTGATTTTTACCCGGTTTTCACCCCTTTATCCCGTGCTCATTGGATATTCTATTCATATCCCTTAGTTCTGACTTTTCAATGGTTTTTGTTTGAGAAATATGAATTAAAGTGTATATAAAACTTTAGACGTAATGTATAAAACATGGGATAATTAGATGTATTTGTGAAACACTGATGCTCCGTATTGCCTGAAATGCGAATCAAATTTGTTGGCACCCAAAATAAGGTCTTCTCACAAAAAATACAATATTTAAAGGTAGGTCAAACTTCAGGGTCATGCTAAAGGGTCAAAATTGTTGGTTTCCAATAAAAGGTCCTGTCACAGGATCACATAAATGAAGTATGAAAGCCCAAGCCCTTATTGTTCAAGTTATGGCCAAGGTTAAAGTTTTTCAAAAGTAAGTTAATCTCCAAGGTCAACGGTCAAAGTTGTTAGTATCTAATGGAAGGACTTGTCACAAAAAATACAAATATGACGTATAAAAGTCCTAGTTTTAACTGTTCAAAAATTACGGTCGAAGTAAAAGTTTGGAATTTTTTAGTAAAAGTGTGTCAAACTCCGAGGTCAAGGTCACAATGTCAAATTTGGTGGTACCCTAAGAAAGGTATTGTCAAAGGGAATACATCTTTGACAAACGGAAGCCATAGTCCCGCCAAGTAAAAAATTATTGGAAAGGTTAACATTTTGTGCGGACATACAGACAGTCAGTCCGACAGCCAGACGAACAGGGCAAAAACTTTATACCCCTGAATCTTTGATTACGGTAGCATGAAAGAATCTCAAATAATTTGTGGTTTTTATCCAACTCTTTATGTGTTTTCTTCCCTTTGTCAAGTCTGGAGGATAAAAAATCCAACCCGTTGAATAATCAAAGTACTGATAGAACTGAAAGCCGGGCTTTAATGTCTGAACCGCAATTAGTTAGTACATATTTAATTTTTTTTCCATTTGGCCAGTGATTTATAGAGTTTGTATGATTATGACTTAAAACAATATCCCATATACCAGTAATCAAAATTAACAGTCCAGACCTCAAGATATGTTATGATTTTAAAATTTAATAAATAATATTTCCAAGAAATTCTCGCTTTTTTCTCATAATTAAAAAAATTCAGTCTTGAAATAGTTAAAATAATGCACATGTTTATTTTATAGACATTCTTTTAGTTTCAAACAAACAATACTTTTGTCGCCAACTACATGTAGAAACACTGAAACATGTACATTGTCAAGCGACTTAACGCATGTTAATTAAATTCCAATTCACTAGACTGTACTATTAATTTGCTAAAAATTAAACCAGGATATAAACACTATCATAACATCGATAGAAACGACATGAAATATGAAACTCTTCAACAATTTCAACATTTCGAAAAGCCCGCGCTATTGAAAATAGTTCGCTTACAATAAGCATTCAGCAGCGTACATGTACAAATTATCCAAATAGAGCAAATATCTAATTACTCTTTCAGTTTAATTCTCAAGCAAAAATATTGATCATTAACTTTTCCTACAATTGGAATGTTAAAGTATTTGTTTGAATATAATCTCGCAATGGGACTAGCTAGCGCGCATCATGGAATATGCCAGCAGAGCAATTGCTATTTATAACGCCATGTTCACTGAATAACGTTGTTTATTTCTTAAATGTTTTCCTAATTTTGATATTATGGTAGATTGTCATATACAGCATGCGTTACAAAATTGATATTCATATCATAAATAACTTGTAGACTTGTCTAAGAGAGTTTCTTTTACTGCTGGTGTGACGTCTGATAGCAGTTCCTGGAACAGTGGTACCTTAGTGTACAATAAAGTCATCAACAACGTGGGAGGTGGATATAACCCGAGCACTGGTATCTTTACCGCACCAGTAGAAGGAGATTACGTGTTCTACGTCAGTATCCAAAGTTACGGTATCTACAGTATTTATGTAGACATTGTCCTAAATGGATCTAGGAAGGTTCGAGTTATGGCTTACGTTACTAACCCTAATGATCAGGCCGAGACAGGTACAAACCTGGTGACATTAAGGCTGCAGCAAGGGGATACGATGTGGGTTAAGCACTACAGTGGTAAAGGTTATGACACTTCTAGTGACGCTCCTATCACCACCTTCTCTGGATTCCTGATATAGGAAATTTACAGAGTAAATATAACAGCAGTAGAACAGATATAATTGTAATTCATAAAGAACAAATGTAATAATAACCATGAATATTGTTTTCATCAGACTAAACAATTACGAATAGGTTAGGATGATTAATCATCATGTTTCAGATATATTTGACGTTTTTATTTTTTTACAGATTAATGGATAGTGTATTTCATAATCATAGAAGCCAATTTCCACTGAAAACCTTTACTTAACTAAGAAGTCATTTGTCATTGGGTTCTGTTATATACCTACTGTTAGCAGTGGTTACTGAGATCTAGATTACAGTAATTTTATTAAAAAGTATTTTACTCCTATGCGAATTTATCCTCATGTAAGAAACTCTCAGACAAAACTGGTGTTGTTTTATATGATGTTCACTGAATAACGTTGTTTATTTCTTAAATGTTTTCCTAATTTTGATATTATGGTAGATTGTCATATACAGCATGCGTTACAAAATTGATATTCATATCATAAATAACTTGTAGACTTGTCTAAGAGAGTTTCTTTTACTGCTGGTGTGACGTCTGATAGCAGTTCCTGGAACAGTGGTACCTTAGTGTACAATAAAGTCATCAACAACGTGGGAGGTGGATATAACCCGAGCACTGGTATCTTTACCGCACCAGTAGAAAGAGATTACGTGTTCTACGTCAGTATCCAAAGTTACGGTACCTACAGTATTTATGTAGACATTGTCCTAAATGGATCTAGGAAGGTTCGAGTTATGGCTTACGTTACTAACTCTAATGATCAGGCCGAGACAGGTACAAACCTGGTGACATTAAGGCTGCAGCAGGGGGACACGGTGTGAGTTAAGCACTACAGTGGTCAAGGTTATGACACTTTCAGTGACGCTCCCATAACCACCTTCTCTGGATTCCTGATATAGGAAATTTACAGAGTAAATATAACAGCAGTAGAACAGATATAATTGTAATTCATAAAGAACAAATGTAATAATAACCATGAATATTGTTTTCATTAGACTAAACAATTACGAATAGGTTAGGATGATTAATCATCATGTTTCAGATATATTTGACGTTTTTATTTTTTTACAGATTAATGGATAGTGTATTTCATAATCATAGAAACCAATTTCCACTGAAAACCTTTACTTAACTAAGAAGTCATTTGTCATTGGGTTCTGTTATATTCCTACTGTTAGCAGTGGTTACTGAGATCTAGATTACAGTAATTTTATTAAAAAGTATTTTACTCCGATGCGAATTTATCCTCATGTAAGAAACTCTCAAACAAAACTGGTGTTGTTTTATATGAACATATATAGTAAAAGCCAGGAGCAATATCGTGTTATTGTTTTATACTAAGTAGAATTGCATAAAGTACGAGAGTTGACAAAGTCCGGTAAAATCGTGAACAAAACGTTTTTCTACAAAATTAATGAACTCGTTAAGCTGATGTTTTCAGAAAATGTTTATTTATCATATTTAAGTGCTTCTTGATTTTTGGGATAATCAATAGACAAAAATAAAGATTTTATTATGTTAGAATGTGCAGTGGGTACAGTTCTACTGCGCACGGTCAAAAACCAAAGTTTTATGACGGAGAACACAAAAGTATTAATTCGAAATAAAAGTTTCAAATATATAAAATTGGGATGAAAATGATCCTTGTTCGATTCCACAATCTATTTTTGTCGTCTTTTTAAAATTTTCGATGCATTTAGTTAATTTATGGCACTTTCCTGAGCATTCGAAATGCGAAATTGGTAAACACAAAACATGAAAAATTGTGACGTTTGATGATGTTACGGCGCACCGGATATAAGTTCAGTTCGATTTAGAGATTTAATGACACTTTCTTAAGAGACTTTGTATGAATACAGAAGAAAAAATATGAAAATATTACAAGATCTTTGGTATACAAATGAAATGGGAGTTTTCTTAGCGAGACCCTTTTTTAAATCGTTTACCCGGGAAGTGCAAAACATACGGACACACTGCTATTGTATAAGAACAATCACTGTCACTGCCGACCCTCGACATCAGATCGTCTATTAGTAAAATGATGGTGAGAATATTGTCCGAAGCTTACAAATAAATCTAAAGAAGATCGCTTGTGAGTGCCAGATTGGTTCCTCAACTGTTTATGTTGACCAAACTGCAAGTATGTGCATGAGTGAAATTCCTAAAGCGAGACTTATCCTTCATCCCCCTCACTTTTAGGAAGGACGAAAAGTGACGCTGCTTTGGACACTTTGACGTTATCATCCGTGCACTGTAAGACGATACAGCACATAACATAAAACCTCATAATTCGTTTATTTATGCATATATCTATTTGAAATTTGTTTTTATATTCATAATATATATACTAAAGAGTAGTGAAAATTTCAGAACGCTGTGATGATTATTTTTCACACTAGACGACTTGTCAACCATTTTACCCTCGTATAAAGCTCTGGACTCGTTTTTAGAAACAGTATTTAAACAATGAAGAGTATTGATTATTATATCAAGTTGTGCAAATGCATTTGTTATTGAACTTGATGATATATAAAATATAATCATGTGCACAGTACAGCTCAACGCACTTTTTAAAGTCATATGGTTTTTCGCACAAAATAAAGTAACATTTTTCTTGCAATAAAGCTTAAAATTATCGAGTTTCAGTACAAAACATAACCCTTATAGTATTAAATTATTTCATGTTCAAGGTGTACATTCTCTGAAATCATTTGCTTTTGTTTGAAAAGTCAATGTTCTAAAAGGAAATTTATTTATAAATTGTATGATGGTAAATGTGTATTATTCTATCATACGTTTTTACAAATTAATAAATGGAATTTTGTTTGATACTACATGTATTTGGTTGAAATGTTCAAATTTACTTCTTAAAGATAAGTATTTTTCGAGGTACTTTGCACATTTTCCATACTTGTCTTAGTTTTGTCGAAATTCAGTGCCTAAAAACGACAAAACTGCATAAGGAAATCGTGTAAAAGGATAATTGAGTATTGTTTATCTTTTAACAAAGTAAATTGTAAATATTGAAAAGAAAATTCATTTAAAGTTATGGTCTGAAACATTGAAACTTTGTATTGGAAAGTATCTTTCATGTTGCTAGATTTGAGGAAGTTAACCTGAAAAAATGCCATCTTTTTCATCTGACTATAAATTTTCAAAATCTTCTCGACAATTGTCTATATCATTCAGACGCATGTCTTTTTCTCAAATATTAAAGTGGATCGAAACTCCTTTCCATGGTTCAACTCATTTATTTCCTGGGCGACAATTGATGGTTACATCAAAGTTTTCTTGTTTACTATTGTGATTACTATGAAACTTTTCTGATCACTGTGAAAACTTGATTAACTATAGTGATCACTGTATAGTGACACTATAGTGAACACTTTGGTTTACTATAGTGATAAATTTGACACTTTGATGTTCCATGGTCCACTTTAGTTAATTATACTAAACTATAATAAAATATACAGTAGTTAACTATAGTATTTTTGTTAGGTCGGATGTCCTGAGGGATTAAGCATTCCCTGCCATCCACAGTGAATATTTAAATAATGACCTAACAATGAATATGAAAATGTCAGTCAGCATTTAACATTTAACGAGAAGGAAGTTGCAAAACATTGACTTAAGACGAGCTTCTTAAAAAGTTTGTTTTAAAAACTTGTCTACCAATGCCTTGCCTCGGTTTAGGAATTGTTCACATGTAGAACATGCTTTTGCGTATCAAATCATATTGGAGACATGAACCCAAGGGTTCAGGGAATTCGAAGTTGGCGATAGAAAAGTAACAATCTTTACGTTTCTTATAAAGTTTTGATTTTAACGTCTTCTTCTAGTTTAATATCCAAATGGTGACAAATACTCTGCAATATCTTATTTCAAGTTCAATAGGATAGATGGACTCAACATATGAGTAAAAGTTCAGTTGTTAATTGATGATTATATACGATTGATTGATTGTATACTGTTTAACGTCCCTCTCCCGAATATTTCACTGATATGGAGAAGTCACCATTGCCGGTGAAGGGCTGCAAATTTAGGCCTATGCTCGGCACTTACGGCCTTTGAGCAGGGAGGGATCTTTATCGTGCCACACCGGCTGTTACTCGGGGCCTCGGTTTAAACGGTCTCATCCCATTTGGTCGCCTTTTACGACAAGCAAGGGGGGTACTGAGGACCTATTCTATCCCGCATCCCCACTGGGCGATTATATACGATGTTAATGCGTCTAAATATCGAGTTGAAGGCCACAACAAGTCCTTTTTTCTTCTCATTGTTAATAAATTTACTGGATAAATTCCGCTTCATAAGAATACAAAAATGGTCTGATAATTATGAGTGCAATCGGTATCAATTAGAATTTCGACAAATTGTTGGAAAATCTTATCTCAACTATAGATATTGTCCAATCTAATTGAAATTGATCCGCTCCAGCTTGAAAGTTTGTGCATGTAAGTATCAAGTTCGACCGGATTAAAAATATAATTTTAATTTTAGTTGAAATGTTTTCATCAAAAACTCAATTATAACTTATCTCAATCAACTATATCCATATCAAGTTAAAATCCACAGCAAGTGTTTTCTTCTTATCTTTTTTGTCATATGTTTAAAATCCACTTCAGGCATTTGTGTATTCAATCAGAATAATATCTACAAAACACTTTTGCCGAATGAAAAATGACACATTAAATCATAAAATTTAAGAGAGTTTCATTTATAATGATTATGCAACTGTCTATGATGTCAGAATGTATGGATTTTAATTTTTTTATGGTAAATGGTTGTATTAAGAGTTGAGAAGGCGTATAAGTCCCCTACCGGTGAAACTGTAAGGGTTATAAGTCTCCTATGAGTCTTCCGTCCGTCTGTTTATCTGTCCGTCTGTCTGACCCTCCATCTGTCAGTCTGTCACACTTGGTTTTCCGCACTTTTTTCTAAACGCTTCCAGATATTGAGCTGAGTTTTAATGTGTAAGAGTATTTGGATAAGTTAAGGATCACATTTGAATTTCTTTCCGTATCATTGATTTTTGACGGAATTATGACATTTTTATTTTTTATGATTGTCTTAACGATCGGGATTTTGATGCACTAAATTAATGTTCTAAGCGAGGTTGTATTCTTAACAGAAAAAGGGAACCCGGCAGGGACATGTATTTCTTATGCAATACTTTTAGAATGTTTATTGAATTTGGTATAGTTTTGAGATTTCAAAATTTCTTTAAGTTCCTTTATAATTTTTAAATAATCACACCTGATTTAGACCACTTCTCAAATATATTGGTCAACTCTAATACATCACTGCTTCACTGTTACTCTGGCTGTTTTTAAACAAAACATACATACATTGATTGAATTATAGTTATATTATTTTTTCAAAAATAAACATATTTCTACTTTAGAATGTTTCTATCTATATATGCTTGGGTATTTTCGCTAACAAAAATAAAATTTAAATCTAAAAACTTGTTAAAAAAATCAACCATGCATACATTGGCATGTATTTGCATTCACACATCTCTTATTTCAAGCCCACTGGGATATATCGTATCGATGAAAGAATGGAAAAAATTACTGTTAATTGGTTATATACCTCGTCAATACATGTTTATCTAAAAATCGAGTTGAAGGGATCAGCATGTGTTTTTCTTCACGTATATGATTTTGAACATATTAGTATACGTATTCACGAGCATTTTGAACAGATAAAACTAGAAAGGGAGCTATGAGTATAAGTTGGATTACCACTTGTAGAATTAAATCCCAGTAATTCCTCTAAATTATAACTGAAATAAATAATGACTCTTTCAAATGAAGACGGTGTTGTAATCTGCTTTTTTCTGCTTATATATCATAGGTAATTATTAATCTGTCCAGCAGGACTTTAAATATATGGTAAATAAGAACATGAACACGAGGTTGAATTATGTTTCAGATTTTTGAGATCTTATATGTTTCACAATGATATTTTTTGGACATTTGAACATTTAAATTCAAAAAGTCATTAAGTGGTGTAGCTAGGTTTGTGGTACTACACACAATTAAAGAATTTGTCTAATTCTTCCAATTCGCTTGTATGTAGAGAATATCAAGGCACATCTTTCAAAAAATTTCTCAATTATCTCAGTTATGTGAATTTCTTAATTTTCTATGTAGCAATTAATTGTTCTTCAATGTCATTGAAAGTGAGTCGTATTTCAGTGCGTTTATCCCCAATTTTATCATGGTTATGGAAGGGGTCCCGTACCAAATTTCACTCGTGGTCTGCTGTAGTGATGTCTTTCCGATTTTTAAAATCAATTTTGATTATATTCTTATCTCTCAACCAATCGGATAAAGCCTTTCCACGGTAAACAACTTGTAACACATGCATCTATGGTGTAATCCGAATTATTTCTGTGTATATTATCTTACTAATTATGGAAGCTTTAATTCATTTGGTTTAATGAGGGAAGCAAGCCCTAAAATATCGAATGAAAGAAAAAAAGGTCTCACGGCAACGGGTTGACTCAGGACTCCTGGGATTGCAAGGAAGCCCCCAGCTTATTCTTAGTTATCTATTGCAGAAATGTAATCCTTTATCTTTTATCACCAATTTCCTTGGAAAACTGATGGGAGTTCCGTTAAGTCTTAAAGGTATTTGGACACAGATTTAAAGTTCTCTATAATATTACGACTTACATATATTAAAAGCATTTCGCACAAAAACTAATTAAAAATCTTATTTCATATAAAAGTTATTAATTTAAACTTCAATTTTTTTGGCGGGTTATGATTGACACATCCTTGCACTTTCACAAATTTTAATTTTATTCTTTATACTTAGGAATAAAATGAAATAAGATTTTTAATTAATTTTAGTGTGAAATTCTATTAAAATATACAATTTGTGATATTATACAGTAGATATTAACTTCAAATCTGTGTCCAAGTACCTTTAAAGCTTGTTTCCACTTTTGAGCTCTTCAAACTTATAAAGTAGTACATGTAAAAATTGATCTCTCTTCTATATCCCTCCAAAATTAACCTTTCTTATCTGCATTTTTTACTTCTACATTTGCTATATACCTTTTTGAGATGGATTTTCCTCCTTAAATCTTATTCACTTCACATCTTAATTTACATAATTTTCATTTGCCCATTATGACGTTAGTACAATAATTCAAAAAATGTTATCTTTAGTCTCAGCTTGATTAGGGAAATTCGTACTTGACACTAGCCAAGCTAATGCTGTTATATTTTTATGCACCATCATCAAGAATAGCTGTTTGTTTCACTATAAATTTGAGGTTGTTCCTATCAATATTTAATCTGTGGACGGTAAAACACATAACATATTAGCAAAAAAATGGCATCTTTACTTAGATGTTTCGTACTTTGCCTGTTAAGCGAGTGTTTAAATGCTTTTTCATTGCTGAACAACCACAATTTTAGTATTGGAAATATGTCTGGAGGACTAGTGACCAATGATGCGTTGGAAAATTCTAATAGTTTCCGTCAGCTTCTTAAGATATTATGACAGTCAAGAATTCAATGCTCGTGTTGGAAACAACTACAGAAAAATTCAAACTTGCAACTGAAAAGACAATTTTCCAGTTAGAAGCAGAAATAGAAAAGCTTAAATCGGAAAATCAGCGTTTAAAGAATGATTATGTAGATAAACATCAAAAATTAATTCTCTATGATAATGAAACATTTCAAACAGTTAAAGACTCAATTTCACAAATGCAAAAAAGTTTTGACACAAGGTTACAGATGATTGAAGAAAGGAAAGCGAATGTCTCATCTACTGCAGCTTTGGGGAATTCTTTGATAAAAGTTTCAACTGAAATTGAAAGTAAGTAAATAGAATTAATGCGCTTTATGCATACTATTACTATTTCCGGTCATTTTGAATTAACCATTATTAAAGAATTTCATAGCATTTTTTAAAATTACAATAATCATCTTAATATGATGGCAAATTTTAATCCTTTTGATAAATCACCGCAAGTCTCTGAAAGTTTGCTAGTCTGAAAGTTTCGTTTTTCAACAATATAGTATTTATATATTATATATGCGTTTGGTTTTCAATCTATTGTCCAAAGTGAAATCATCGTAAATTATGCGTGAACTGTCGTGAAATCGATCTAACTGTGGTTGTATTTAAAAAAAAAATTTGGAGAAATAAGACGTTATATAAAATGATATACCTGTACTTCTTTATTGATAACACATTAATTAAAATTATGATTCAATATTTTAAAAATCGCATCGAATATTGATATAAGTCAATATATTGAATATTGATTTTAGTATGTTTTAATTTTATTCATTCATATTCATAACATATGAATAAAGAACTATATGTGGAATATTGATATTTTTGCCCCCCCCCCCCCATGTCAAATATTGAATATTTCATGAAACGTGCTGAATTGTAGAAATATTACAAGAAATCAAAATTAGCACAAAAAAAAATATAGTTTCAAAGCTGAAAATGTCCTCAGTAACTTTGCTGTAAAAAAAATTCAGGCAATTCTAAAACTTTTTTATAAATGTATTCAGCAATAAAGTAGCATTTTTGTTCTTTTCACCAAATTTTGTGGCTTTGCCAAACATAATGCTGTTAAACTAAACAAAAATTACTTATAAAGTGAGAGATGCACACATTTTAGCATAAATATTTAAATTTTAGGAGAAAAAATTGTTTGTGTTATTTAAGGAATGAAACTGATTTCAACTTTTGTTATACGATATAACATTACTTGGGGCAGTTTACGCTTAATAAACCGCGAAGCGTTTTATAAAAAGCGTAACTGCCCCAAATTATGTTATATCGTATAACATAAGTTGAAACCAGCTTCATTCCTTATAATTTTATTTCCGTGTAGACATTAAGCATGTTACGACAATTTTTCCTCAGGAAAAGGGCTTCAAATATGGCATATTCTAAAAGTAACGTCAAGCGGAGTAACTCATTGTGACGTAGGCAGGTTATGTTATACAAAGTATTATATGTTCCGTTGAATGTTTCAGCCAATGAAATTTCTCGATACAAGTGAAATTAAATTATCCATCCTTAACAAGAAAAAAATCTCCAGCATGGGATGTGTAAGAAGTTCTGTTGCTTACTATCGTAACAAGATTTCCGGTATTCATTAATTATTTATAAAATAATCTAAAACAAAACCCTATTTATACAGTAAATGCTCCCAACAATGTTTTTGGTAAACATTTCACATTAGACCATTAAACATCGGAAAGGTTTACATAATTATGTCAGAAATCACTGGAATCTTTAACATTTTGGGTAAAATGATGTTACATTTAAATTTGTCTTCTTTGTTTGATGATTTGACATTTTGAACCTTTTCTGATAAAAATTTGTCCGTTTTCTGTCGTTGTCGTTTTCAGCATAGTCGTCATCGTCAAATTTTCAAATTTTCTTCTCAATTGCATTAAGTACTGAGCCGATTTCAGCCAAACTTGTTCCATTGGCCTCTCGTTTATAATTTAAAAAAAACGACTTTTTGGAATCATGGAGCTAGCAGTAAAAAGTACAGATTATTTATTTTCAGTATTTCTTTTAAATGCAGTGGCGTAGCAGTGCTACATTTTCGGTACATCACTAAAAGTGCGGGGGGCAACCAGGCTTTCAATTAACATTTCCTATAGTATAAGTAAGGTTGGGGAAAAAAGTGGGGGGCCAGGCCCCCCCTGGCCCCCCCGGTTGCTACGCCCCTGAAATGAACACGCTTTCATATTTAATGAAAATATGATGAAGAGCAAACATCAGAGGTGGAATCATATGCCAGAGGAGTGAGCCTTCTCTGCCGATCGGTCACACCCGCCGTGCGCTCCTTGGCATGATCGGAATATAAAGAAAACCTGTCGTCAATTCAGAGTGTAAATACTGAACTAACAATTAGTATGAAAAACGTCAGTCAGCATTTGTCTGAATGATAAATTGTATTTGCTGACAAGGTCATTGTATCGACCAGAACTTACAAAATGATGACTTTAAACGAGGCTGCTGATACTCTCGTTTCATCAACTTGTTTGACAATATTTACTTTGTTATAGAAATTGTTCATACATAGAACATGCTCTTCCGTATCGTATCATTTGAGAGATATATAAACTCCGTATACAGGTGACAAATGTATATTACTGCATAAGTTTATGAAGCTGACGATCGAAAAGTTAAAGCCATCACGTTTGTCATGAAAAAGCTATGTTGTTTGATACACATTAAAGTATTTTTGTGGTAAAATATCCAAATATGAATATATGTTTAAGACTCTATGCCAATCTTTAATTTTCTTGTTACTGATTTTGCTCGGTTATACTGTGTTACCATGGCATCCATACATGTAACAGTTATTTATAGAGTGATATTGCTTATACATCTGTTCAAACATTTTCATTGGTTTTTTCAGCATAGCTCAGCATTTTAAATGTATTTCAAATGTACTTTTTGTTACAACTTACTTAAAGAGGCAAGGACACAGGCTCATGTCTTGTTAGCTCACCTGAGCCGAAGGCTCAAGTGAGCTTTTCTGATCAAAATTTGTCCGTCGTCTGTCGTTGTCGTCGTTGTCGTTGTCGTTGTTGTCGTAAACTTTTCACATTTTCATCTTCTTCTCAAGAACCACTGGGCCGATTTCAACCAAACTTGGCACAAAGTATCCTTGGGTGAAGGGGATTCAAGTTTGTGCAAATGAAGGGCCACGCCCTTTTCCAAGGGGAGATAATCATAAATTTGTTCTTCTTCAGAACCGATGGGCCAGGAAAGATGAAACTCATGTGGAATCATCCTCAGGTAGTGTAGATTCAAGTTTGTTCAAATCATGACCCCCGGGGCAAGGGTGGGGCCAAAATGGCCGACCCTAGTTTTACATAGGAATATATAGGAATTTTTTAAAAAAATCTTCTTCTCCAGAACCACTAGGACAGGAAAGATGAAACTCATGTGGAATCATCCTCAGGTAGTGTAGATTCAAGTTTGTTCAAATCATGACCCCCGGGGCAAGGGTGGGGCCAAAATGGCCGACCCAAGTTTTACATAGGAATATATAGGAAAAATCTTTAAAAATCTTCTTCTCCAGAACCACTGGGCCAGGAAAGATGAAACTCATGTGGAATCATCCTCAGGTAGTGTAGATTCAAGTTTGTTCAAATCATGACCCCTGGGACAAGGATGGGGCCAAAATGGCTGACCCAAGTTTTGCATATGAATATATAAGAAAAATCTTTAAAAATCTTCTTCTTCAGAATTACTGGGCCAGGAAAGATGAAACTCATCTGGAATCATCCTCAGGTAGTGTAGATTCAAGTTTGTTCAAATCATGACCCCTGGGACAAGGATGGGGCCAAAATGGCTGACCCAAGTTTTACATAGGAATATATAGGAAATATCTTTAAAAATCTTCTTCTCCAGAACCACTGGGCCAGGAAAGATGAAACTCATGTGAAATCATCCTCAGGTAGTGTAGATTCAAGTTTGTTCAAATCATGCCCCCCGTGGCTAGGGTGGGGCCAAAATGGCCGACCCAAGTTTTACATAGGGATATATAGGGAAACCTTTTAAAGAAGAAAGTTCACATTGGTCCATTTTTGGCCCTGTGAATTTCTGAAAAATTAGAACTACTCAGTTTTAGTTGAAAATATGTTATATTTCACTTGGACCCTTGGTGACTTCATATCAAATAAAAATGACGTAATTTTTTTCTCTTCTCTATGTATTATGACGTCATGAATTTCGTCATTTTCCTCTAATCTTGAAAATTTCGTTAAAACTGACTAAACATTTCAGCTTTTTTTTAATATTTTGCATAGCCCCCAACCTCTGATCTAAAATGTTGAATTATATAATGAAAGAACTGTTTCAGAAGATTCTAATCGATGAAAGAATTTTTGGATCGCAGGGTGGGCTCATATTCTTATCAAAAGTTGAAGATGCTAAATTTCATCCATTTTCTTCAAAAATCAAGAACATTGCAGTTTCACAACGCCTGAGTTTCCAAACTTGGACTCTCAGAGGAAATTTTTTTATAGGAAATGAAAGCACTAGGTCTCTACTTTATGTTGATGATCGAAATAGGACGTACGGACTTGGTCGGTTTATTAGTCTATTGACAGGGCCATTTTATGGAGTACGTGAATCTACCTCTTTATCTTCTTTTCAAGTACTTCAAAGCTATGATTAGTGATATTTATATGGAATCATCCTCAGGTAGTGTAGATTCTAGTTTGTTCAAATGATGAACGCCTGGAGGGGGGGGGGGAGTAAATTCAAGCCCGATGTGCTCAGGTGAGCGCTGTGGCCCCTGGGCCTCTTGTTTTTGTTTACACACAGAAAATATCATATTTATAACATAAAATTTAGCAAATCAATAGAAACTGTGAAATCGTATTTAAAATTAACTTTTTTATTGAAATTATCTACTTTGAACGAACATATATTAGCTTATTAACCTATGTAAACAAAAACATGACACGGTCTTGTTTAAATAACAAAGGTTGGGAGCTATAAATATGTCTTGTATCTCGACAACTGACGTTCAAATTTTTGATGATCATTAGAAAGACTCTAGTTAAATTATTTTTAAACAGTTTCTTTACAGCATAAGTGGCAACAAGGTGCCAAGTTTTAGTGAGATGGTTTGTTTGTTTTTCATATTTTTATGAAGGCTAAATAAGGATTAAAAGAAGTTGAAAATCAAATTATCAAACTTTTCCGGCTGTTACCATGGCAACATTCACACATCAAGTTTCACAAAAATCGGCTACCATGCGTGTCAAAGAGGTTTAAGAGGTTACAGAGAATGGCGACTAATTATTCTGATGAGAAATAATCAACTATTATGTAACCCTAGTGATCTGGCTAGACTACCGCAATAGTTGAAATATAACAAACAATGTATACTGAGTGAGAATGGTCATTTATTAAATGACAATAAGTATATAACACAGATAAAGTTAAGGGGAGATCACCGGGATATTTCCTGAGTACAAAGAACAATAAATTTGGCAACGGTATCTCCCCTGTTGCAAACAAACATTACTTTGGCAAAAATATTTTGACAAATAAAAAGTATATAAACCATAAAGTTGTCAAAACAAAAAGCTGCCACCAAAAGCAAACTGCTATGAAAAGCTGTTTGCAAAACACAATATTTAAACAAGAGATAATTATATTTTTACAATACCACTGACATCAAATCACATGCTTGAAATATTTACGTAATAATGCTTTTGTCCTTGTATCCTTGTGAGTGAACCTCAAAATTACTTCGAATTAACAGTTTTTCAATTTAACCGATTTCATTTTACCAAGTATTGTTTTCAAAGAAACTGTACCATTTTTTAGGGGAATGCAGATTCATTTTAAAGTACCTGATTTTTTTTCAAATAATGAAATAAAGAGAGTTCATTGTAAGTGAGATAGAGTGTTAGAGTGACAATATATAAATATTGCATGTAGTTGAGTGTAACATTGAAAATTTTCACCCCAAGAAAACCATTGTCAACCGAGGCGCAGCCGAGGTTGACAATGGTTTTCGAGGGGTGAAAATTTTCAATGATATACTCAACTACATGCAATATTTATTATATTATACTGAATGTTTTATACAAATACATATTACAGTGAACCGTGCGCGCATAAATTCCGCGCAGTCGCTATTTTTTGTAATACCACCCGTCGTCAAGCATTGTTGACTGTTGCTACGCAGGAGGGCGTGGCTTCATTATTCAGCGGGTAGTATTGTTTTTTATCAAATGTTTCTCGACGAATCAGATTCAAGTAATTTACATGAAAGTATAATATTACAAATTATGATATATGATTGTGTACACTATACCTTGTCAGTCGATTTCATTCATACTGCATATTAATTCCTCAAACTCCAATTTACTAATTTATTTATCTGCTAAAACACAAAAGAAAATGAAACCACTCACAAGACACCAATGGAAAAGATAATGAGATAATGAAATTATGATAATGAAAAGATAGTAACAATTTATTAGGCCTGTAGTATCCTTGCGAAGTGTTTCAACTATATTAGAAATATGTATGCAGGCATAAAGTCAAGAATTAATGTGAATGGTGTGTCTTCTGAATTTTTTAACTGCAATGTCGGGGTTAGACAAGGTAAAAATCTTTCACCTTTTTTATTTTCATTGTACATCAATGACTTAGAAAATTATCTTACAGAAAAGAATGTCAACGGTTTAGAGAATTTTTCAAAAGAGATTGAGGATGATCTTAACATTTTTATCAAGCTGTTTATCTTATTTTATGCTGATGATACGGTTATTTTAGCTGAAACCGCAAATGATTTACAACATGCATTAAATGAATTTTCTGTATATTGCAAAACGTGGAAACTCCATTTTAATGTTAAGAAAACAAAAACTGTTATTTTTTCAAAAGGACGACCCCCCAAAAATACATTTAAATACAATGACGATGTTTTAGAAACTGTTAAAGATTTCAATTACCTAGGTATTCTATTCTCAAGAATTCAGGGTCTTTTTCAAAGGCCAAGAAACACTTATGTAACCAAGCTCAAAAGGCAATGTACGGCATTATGAGAAAATCTATCTCTGGACTGTCAGCTAGAACTTTTTGATAAAGTTGTTGTTCCTGTTTTGTTATATGGATGTGAAATATGGGGATTTGAAAATATTGATATTATCGAACGTCTTCATTTAAGATTTTTGAAATATATTTAAAACTTAAAATCTAGTACACCGAGTTTTATGGTGTACGGGGAAACTGGACGTTACCCGATGCATGTGTGCATTTATACAAGAATGAAATCTTACTGGGGAAAATTGATACATGGAAATGAGAATAAGATCTGTAGAATTATTTATTTACATCTTTATAATAAATACACTAAAAATGGGATGAGTAAACTATGGATATCTTTCATACAAAATATTCTTAATACAACGGGGCTCTGTAATATTTGGACTAATCAAAATTTTCATAGTGTTAAATGGATTGCAACCACAATAAACCAAAAGCTCAAAGACCAGTTTTTACAGAAATGGTATAGTGATATGAATAATTCCAGTAAAGGTATTACATATAGAATTTTTAAAACAAAGTTTGAATGTGAAAAATATTTAACTATTTTACCAAGAAAATTTAGAAATATTTTTTTCAAAATTCAGAACAAGTTACCATCGTCTTCCAATAGAGATGGGTAGATGGAATAATGTTGAAAGAAATGAAAGAGTGTGCAATTTATGTAATAATGATCAGATAGGAGACGAAATCCATTATTTACTGGAATGTAATGCATTAAATTGTACCCGAAAATATTTTTTGTTGCAGACATACTATGTACATCCAAATATAATAAAATTTTGTAACTTGATGACAAGTACAGATCCATCATTTTTACGACAATTGTGTATATTTATTACAAAAATTTTTGACTCTCTCTGTCCTCCTGTAACTTCTGCTCGTCCATAATTATTGTAAATATGTATATATGTACCTCTTGTACCATGTATATGGTTTTTTGAGAGAATAAATGAATGAACGAAAAGCCGGTGTAAAGACGAATAATGACCCCCATCGATTAATGACCGGGGGTCATTTTTCGACAGCGAAAAATGACCCCTAGTCATTATTCGACGTAGAAAAATGACCCTTTTGCCCGTAGAAAAAGTGTCACTTCCCTAAAAATTTGCAGAACCCACGTGAAGAAAAATGACCCCCGTAGAAAAATGACCCCCTATAGATTAAAGCTAAAAATTTTAGGGGGCAAAAAAAATTAGATAAAGAAGCATATTGGCCTAAATGCTCACCTGAGCATTATAGGGAATAAACAGATGATATGTTGATCTCATAAAATTATACAATTAAAGCCATATTTTAAGGTAAATGCAATGATTCAGAATCTAAAGGAGTAAAAGATTTATCAAGCCTTAAGGGTTAGGTAAACATTGTTTTCTGATGGTGCAAATCATCGAACTGACAGAAAAAATCAGCAGTATTATATATCATTATATCCTCCGCTTGAAAAGCGGGAGGGTATATAGTGATCGGGATGTCCGTCCGTCTGTTACGCTTTGAGGTATCCATCTCTTATCCGCAAATCCTCATATATAAAAAGATGTGTTTGTGAAACAGCTATGCCCCTGTATGGCAACATAGCGAAGATTAAACTTTTCTTAAATGCAATTTAAATATATTGTTACCCAAAGTAGGGTCTTCTCACAAGAAATACAACTGCAAAATAGGAAAGCCCTAGCACCACTTGTTCAAAAGTAATGGCTAAGGATAAGTTTTTGAAAGGTAGGTCAAACTCAAAGGTCAAAGTTGATGATTTCTTAAGAAAATGTTTAATGTAACAAGGATTACATATGTGAAGTATGAATACCCTAGCCCTTACCGTTCAAAAGTTATGGCCAAGGTAAAAAAAAATCATAAGTACGGAAAACTCCAAGGTCAAGGTCAAAAGGTCAAGGTTTTTAGTATCCAATGAAAGGTAATGCCAAAAAACTACATATTTGAAGTATGAGAGTACTAGTATCTACCGTTTAAAAGTTATGGCCAAAGTAAAAATTTGGCATTTTTGTGTAAAATGGGATAAACTCCAAGGTAAAGGTCAAAAGGTCAAATTTGGTGGTACCCAAAGTAAGGTCTTGTCACAAGGAATATACATATTAAATATGAAAGTCATAGCTCCAATAAATGAAAAGTTATGGTAAAGGTTAAGGTTTTTGCGGACAAACAAACCGCCAGATAGACAGACGGACATACAGACGAACACGATAAAACTATATACCCCCGAATCTTCGACTACGGGGACATAAAAAGAAATGGTCTTCAATTAACTTTTCATATTAATATACATTATAAAGAAGACGTTACAACAATGAAAATGTTTGTTCTGATTTTCGTATTAAATTCTCTGAAAAATATACTCAGAACTGAGTAAAAGGGTGGAGTAAAACAAGAATTAAGGTAGAACCTATGTCGGAAAAGTCTTTGTCACAAGATTTTCAAACTTTTCAAAATGATAAATTAGTACTTGCTTATCAATCAGTTAAGATATCATGATATGTTTCCTTGTTTTTTAATCTAGAACAGGCTGTGAAACTTGGTAGGGTATTTACATACTGCGACTTCACATTTTCAAATATTTTTAGGGGTACTTGTCATAAAGGGAATATGAAAAATCACAAAAATACTTCTTCAAACATCGTCGCTTATAAACTTTTTTAACTGAATAATATTAAACAATATTTTATCAAGAATAATTTCTTTTTTATTCAATTAACATAAAAGATAAGTCCACCATTAAAAAAAATAGTCAAATGAACTCTATTATTTTTAGTCAATTATTCACCCTATATTTGTAAATATTTTTTAGACGTCTTTGTCACAATGTTTTCAATCTTCAATATGATGAAGAACATAGCCAAATGATTACAAAAAATGATTAAAATATATACCTTTCCCCTCTAACTAATGAAAGATAGGCTATTTACCGATACTCATATTCTTGACCTTTTTGCACTTACACGGGATTTAATAATTAAATGACTGTTTGGGGTTACTTTCAGATTAAATATTTATCAGAAATTGTACTTTTTCTTTAAAAAGATCATATTTAATAGAAAAATTGTAATCAAACACCAAAAATATGAATAGGTAACAAATAATTGTTAAAAGGAATGCACATCATTTCATTATAGATATCACAAAAATGTACACACGATCAAACGATCTACAACACGTACATCTTTGACTTAGACACATTTCATCAAGATATTACACTATATAGCTGGCAACTAAAGATTTCTTACGATTTATGCATTCCTTCAAAATGGTTACATACCATTCAAATTATTACGAAAGTTGTATGTACATTGTAATTTCATTACACTAGATAGTCTTGGGTTTGTCAACTTCAGGTCTAGATCTAGTAAATAAAAGGTGCCTACATATTTTCTCTTATTCCAGAAATATATTGCCATTAAGCATTATAAACCAAAAAATATATGAATTGAATCAAGATTATGTTGGCATGATTGAATTCTGTGAATTTCAAAATGCAGTATTTTCTACCATTTTTATTGAAGCTGTCAAGTACGGGAAAAAGTGGCATTGAATTAATTATGACGTCTTAATGGGTTAGCACAGGTTTAACACATTTACAAGTTATGATGTCATACGAAGTAGGTTCTACGTTAAAAGAAATGTAATGAATACTGTGTGCTAAATCAAAAGTTTATGTCTACATGTATAGTTTTTGCATTAGAATGACTGTGTATTTTACACTAGCCCATAGTTTACAGAGCATATTTTTAGGTCTTATACTTACCCCACCCCCTTTCTTATTTAGGAGGAAGTCGATATTGAACAAAAGCAAAAAAAAAAAACCCTACCTTTATTTTTCTATAAGAAAGGAATTAAAAATAAGCTAAAAATAATCTACTATTCTACTAATTTTTAACTGTTACTTTGCCACAATACTTTCAAGTATACCTCCACCAACATTTAAAGTATGCTTTAATCATGGCGAAGTAAATTATGATATGATAGTACTTGTGTGAAGGCTTAACTTCATTTCAATATTTTATCTAGAGCCTCTTTCAGAATTATTGAAAGGTATAGAGTTTTATTTATATTTCTGCTTTTCATTTATTATTATTTTTTTTTTTTTGATTTAACGTAATGTTCTTTTTTTTGGGGGGGGGATAAAAATTTCTTCCTCTTTCATTGTCAAATAGGATTTGCCAAACTTAAACAAACTAAAAGTTGAAATGACGGAAAATTTAATTTTTCCTATTAAAGAGTATTTAAACCTGATTTTTGCATGGTTTGATTTCTAAAAACAAGTGGAATATCATTCTTTAAGCAAACATTATAAGGAGGAATATTAAAAAGAAATTTTATTTACTTGACAATTAAAGAATCTCTTTTCAAACACAATTTTAGCATTGAAAGACTACGTGAATCTCTTAATTATTTCATACGACTTTTTGTATTTTTCTGGTTACAGAAAATGTAAAAATTAGTTTCGCTGTAAAAAAGATATCAAAGAGTGTATATTTCGTATCACTTTAAAGGGGGTCATTTTTCAATGGGGGTCATTCTTTTATAGGACTAACATATATAATAATGACCCCCTAGGACCCTTTTTCTACAAAAAATGATTTTTTTCTACGGGTGGGGGTCATTTTTTGTCGTTGAAAAATGACCCCCCGGTCATTATTCGATGGGGGTCATTATTCGTCTTTACACCGGCGCTTTTGAAAATAGTTCGCGTATATGTGCATTTAGTAGCATTTGTGCACAAAATGCTCTATCGCAATATTAAACCCCAATAAGATAAATATCTTATTCGTCTTTTAATTTAGTTCTCAAACAAAAATATTGACAAAGACTGAGATGTTAAAAATACGTGTTTAAGTATTGTCTCTCATTTTGACTATTTTGTTTATCGGACAGACATCGATCTGCCTGGATGGTGTTTTTTTTTTGTTTACTTTTTTCTGTGGAGCTATTTATAGCTACTGTACGAAAGGCGTTCATGACGCCTATAGCCAGGACTTTGCTTCCAGCAAAGCCCCGCAAAAAATCCAACTTGCCATTAAAGACAATTTTCCTTTTAGATGCAGAATTAGAACAGCTGAAATCGGAAAACTAGCGTCTACATCTATATAAAGAATGATAATGCAGATATATGTAGTCTAATCAATTCCTAATAATTTAATTTTGTTTATATTCTCGCCTCTCATTGGTTGATTTCCAAAAAGGAACGCAGAACATTTTGTATAATCTGGTTTGGTATGGGGACACACCCACTTGACGACCAGCTTAATCATCTTATCCATGCAATCCCCTCATTTCCAGTCCTCGGAATCCATGTAAAATTCAAGATTTAATAACTGTATCTTTAATTTCAAACACTTACTCGATCTTACCTCATGTAAACACACAACATGGCTGCTAGATCTATGTATCAGTTATTACCTCCCCTCGCTTCACATCACTTCCGTTACTAAGGTTGTATTATTGCGCGGTAAATTTGAACTTGTAAAAAGCAACACAATTTTACATCCAAAGTTGTTTAATTATTTTAAAATCAAATTATAAGGAATGACTCTAATTCTTGGCCAAATTATCGAGTATAATCTGGTTTGGGTCAGTTTACGCTTTTTTATAATCTGCTTCGCGGATTATAAAGCGTAAACAGACCCAAACCAGATTATACTCGATAATTTGGCCAAGAATTAGAGTCATTCCTTAAATGTGAACTGAACTTTTCAAAAAGTCAGACTCAATTTTACAAATGCAAAAAGGTTTTGACACAGGCATTTTACAATTTTTTTTCATGGTTACAGACAATTGAGGCAATGAAAGCAAACGTGTCATCTATTGCAGCTTTAGAGACGTCTTTGACAAAAGTTTCCTCTCAGTTGGGAAGTAAGTTAATAAAACTGATACCGGTATGTTTTATGTACGAGTATTCTGTTACTATTTTCTAATCAATTTATAGTCTATCAAATTCATCACAATATTATAATTGTTTACAAATATTTACTTTAAATATACAATGGTTAAAAAGTTTCATAACATAAATGGTTGTAGATATTGAAGGAAAGTTATAGATTTTCAAAATAACATTTATCAAATATGTGTGAAAAAGTATTATTTTTTATCTTTAAAAGTTCTGTCCTATATAATTCTACACAAAAAAAGTCTAGAACAATTCAAATGTTTTACTGAGCGGGCAGACTGAGATGGTGTATCAGCTGACTGCTTACGTCACAGGGTAGGCGGGTTCAACTATATCTTATTTGCGTTCGTTGCCATTCGACAGAACTGCAGCTAAACGAAATTTACATCATGACATATCAAAGTTAAACGGAATAAGAAGATTTATAGATTGTGTTCTCAGGCAAAATGCGTTTTGTCGATCCTTCAAACCAAAATGTTTTGTTCTTGCAATTTGGTCCGACAAAACGCACGCTGCTCGAGAACAGTCAATAAAAGTAAATTTTGATAAATAATAACCCAAAGTCAACTATTTTTTATCAGACTTTTGAAAAGGAATACAATTTTTTAAATTCTTGTTTAGCTTTTCTTTTCTTGTTTTAGAGGGACATTGTCACATAAATTGTCATTGCTGATTTGTTTACAACTTACATTTTCTATTAATCTTCTTTGTAAAAATAACATCATCAGAGTAATGAACTGAACTCAAAAATTTTAACATTTCAATGACAACAGTATTTTTTCAAACATTGCATTATGCAAAGAAGCGGTCTGTTGTTGTTTCACCTCTTAACTTACTTTGATAATTCTTTTTAAATGATCATCTTTAAAGGATATTTTTTTTGTTAAAAGAAGTGCGGGATGTTTAACATTCAAACGCACAAAAATTAGCGTATTTTTCTAATTAAACATTTCTTTCAAATTTCCTTTTATTATACATGTTATATGATATATCGGTCTGAAATGCTCTGACAACAACTCAGTAATGATTTTATACCAAATCTTTGAAAAATACAAAATTCATTTATGTATTACAGCCCCAGAAAGCTAACAAATAATTAACTTTGCTAAATTTGTAGACTTGTCTCGGAGGGTAGCCTTTACCGCTGGAGTGACCTCTGTTGGCAGGTCATGGAACAGTGGGACCTTGCACATTGGTGTACAATAAAGTCATCACAACGTGGGAGGAGGATACAACCCCAACACCGGAATCTTCACCGCTCCTGTAGAGGGAGATTATGTGTTCTACGTCAATATGCCGACACTATATTTGTAGACATTGTTCAAAATGGATCAAGCAAGGTTCGAGCAGGGGCTCACGTTGCACACCATTTTGATTTGGGCGAGACAGGTACAAATCTGTTGACATTAAGGCTGCAACAGGGGGACACGGTGTGGGTTAATCACTACAGCGGTAGAGGTTATACGACCAACAGTGATGCTCCTATCACCACGTTCTCTGGATTCCTGATATAAATAACCTACAAAGAAAAAAACTGTAAAAACAATTGCATTAATATATATACATTAATTATGATTAAGAAATAAAAATATTGACAAACATGAATAGTCTTATTAGTAACTTTCAAACAAACGATATTCAATCATATATATATATATATATATATATATATATATATATATATATATATATATATATATATATATATATATATATATATATATATATATATATATATATATATATATATATATATATATATATATATATATATATAGTATATTCAAAATTAAGTATGTATGAATAAATACGATGAGTGATCTGGAATCGGGGAAATATCAGAAAATCTGCAGATAAGAAATCGCTAAGGTATCCATTAAGGTAGGACAAAACACCCGTGGATTCTATTTTAACCCATTTTCTTAAAGAGTACCGGAGGAAAGAATAATAATATTACTATATTGACAACAATGAATGATCCCTGTAAGAAAAATAATACCATTTGGCATGTTTGCGTCATATTTTGTGAAAAAATCAGAGAAACCCAGATATTGGTCACTTGGGGGCTTACATTTTAGAATGTTTTTATGCTAACTAAATGTAATAAACGAGCATGTGACAGTCTGTTATAAAATGCAGTGTAACTATTGTTACATACATAGTAGAGGAATGATATTTGGACACATATTTAGGGAGTCTCCATTCTTTATGTACTACTAAGGTCATGGTCATATCAAGAGGTCAAAGGTCGAATATTGTGACGTCATCTAATGAATCTTTTAGTTTTTTTGCCATTGAAACTTTTTTGATCGCAAAAATATCTGAAACCACCGGTTCAATTTTCATTATTTTTACACATTTTATTCTAGGACCCATTTGAATCATTCTGTTGATTTTTTGAATAAATTGAATTATACAATTTCCCTTGAGAATACTTAAACTGTCGGATATTTACATGTAAAGAACTTTATTTGGTAATAACCAATATTTGCCCCCCAAATCAAACTGGAAATTTATTTAATTAAGTTCTTAAACCGGGGGTATATGCTGACTTCAAGGCACTGAATATTTTCTAAAGTAATGACGTCATGTTTATATAAAGACGTCACAAACATGACGTAAATTTCAGTTTTTTATGAATTCTACAGAAAAATCCACATATTTCGTCGATATTTTGAGTAAAAGTCACCGAGCGCATGTGTGTTCAGGATTAATATTTTGATATAATGTGTTGAATGATGATATCAATGAAATATGTAAATATTGTTCCTGAACAAACTTGCGCTCTATAAATTTTAAAGCTAAAATTGTTGAAATTTTGTCCATTTTGTCCTCTTTCTGAAAAAGGATATAAAACTGGACTAGTTTGTGACGTCATAAAAACAAAAATTGTGAATAAACTACTTTGAAACTATAATATGTTCTGTTAATTTATATTTCTCATAAAATTTATTGAATTCAGCACATTTTAAGGAAGTTTTCAAAATTTGACTTTTGTAGGGGCAAATATATACAATATACCGCATATAGTTCTTTTCACTTTCGACGCTACGTATGTTCTATTTTTACTTAATATTTTACTCAAATATTCCAGTATCAAGTTGACTTACTGATTTAAAGCAGCAAAAAGGTTATCTTTATTAAAAGTATTACACAAATTTGCAATAGATCAATTGATAAATCTAAAATAAGGCTCATTCTCAAGACTAATGTCTGATTTCACAATCTTCTTACAGGGGTATGATAGGCCATATTTCAGACTATGTGGGCAAAAAATGTGCGGTTGAATTTCTTTCATATCATACATAAAGAGAGATTTTGTATCCTAGAACAAAATATCAAAGTTTTAGGAAAATTGAATTTGAGGAAAAATTTGGCCTATCTATTGTGTCCTACCTTAAGATAGCTATTTTTATTTTTTCAAAACACTCCTTGATTTTTTAAAATATTTTTAAACTTTATACAAGATTGTTGCATTGAAAGTATTGTAACAATTTAACTGTTTTCATGGGAATTTGAGCCTAGATTGAATTGAAAAATATACTATTTTGAAAATGTCATATTACCGTACAGCCGGTTTTTTTGGCGGGACACAAATTTTGCGGTTTTAGGTTGTTAAGGTATACCATTAATTTTGGTGGATAATATTTTGGTGAATTCAAATTTATTACCATAAAGTCGCATGTTAATAATTAGGTCATGACTAGATGGTACGACGTAGAAAAAGTCGAACATGAGTTATCGTTCATATTGTGGAATATTCCATGTACGAGTGAATAGGTCTCTAGTGATGACGTATTACGCATATTATGAACGATAACTCGTTATATGAATGATAACTCATGTTCGACTTGTGAATACAGACTACCAATTTTTTTCTTACATTCCTTTATAACATAAAAAATATTTTATAGAAATTCCTCTGCCTCAACTTACCTGAAATTTGGCACAGAGTAAGACCTTTCGAATTCAAGTCCAAAAATTTACCAAGTTCTTGGGAACATTCATAGTCTGCAAGTCCTTTTATGGCATCGTAAATAACCCCTACCCTGCTTTTTTCACTTTCTCTTCGAGGAAAGGGTGAATATGGGCCCTTTTACACCCTTCCTACTACGCACTTAAAAGCAAAATTTCCCATTATTATCATTTTTATAATTTTTTTCAGACCCTCTCCTTTCCATTTATGCCCAAAAATAACCCCATTCTACTCCATAAGCATCCCAAAGAATTTTAGAAAAAACCTCTACTTTTAAACTGGAACTACTTGAGTGGTCAATGAAATAGGGGTAAAATTAGTAGTCTGTAACCTAATTCTTTTACGTCGTACCATCTTGTCATGACCTAAAAATTAGCTCTTGTTACGATTGCACAGTCACCCTCCCAAACTTGCAAAAGTTGTCGGGAAATCCTCGGAAATACGCAGATGCATTTGATAAATCACACCCCAAATATGCAAATTCAGATGTAGCTTTTATTCAAACTGTACAAATAATGTAAAGAAATATTTAAAGAAGTAAAATATTTGTATTAATCTAAAAACAAAAGTAGGACATATATTTTTTTTCCGTTGCTAAATCAGTTAATAGATAAGCTACGTTTACTTAATTTTTATGTTGTATTTTAATTGTTATTTGATTAAAAAGTTCATAGCTTAAGTATGTAAATACTTCTTTTCCTGATCACCCAAGCATGTGTTATTTTGCTGACAGTGCATTCCAAGTGCGCTCTGTGTTTACGTAAACGAACCATCCCAAGCGCAATTACGCTCAATCATAGAAATGATACCAGTTATTTAATTTAACAAGTACATGTAGTATCAAACATTAATTATTGAATAAACTTCATTGGTCGTGAGTGTGCCGTATTAAAATCCAAATTTATAAAGATAATCTTATAGAACTAGATATTTTTGTTATTCAAAATAATGTGAATTGTATGGACGATTATATATTTATTTGTAACTGTCTGTTGACTTATTTACCGGTGATGGCTCCACCGGTGATTTGCGGAAACTATCAATCAAAAATGGGGAAGTTTACAATCGCAAGGTGCGTAGACTACAAATTTAGCGGTTTTTATCAAATTATATCTCCTCCAAAATATCAGCTATACGATAGTACATAAACAAGGATTTCTCTCTTTTGGATAGTTAAATTTAAATTAAAAACATTTTTTTCTCGTCATGGATTCTATTTAAAAAAAATTAAGCAAAGTCTTACATTTTTTTTAAAAAGTAGATATTGATGTGTACAAGAAACTCGTAATTTTGTTTAATTCTTTTTTTTTTTTTTTAATTTAAACTAAAATTTCAATTCACAGATAACTTTATCTTTTTCGATCCATGACAATTCACCAAGTATTCTAAAATGACGAGAGAATTACATCATTTCTTTGGTGTTGACAGATAATTTACAGCTGTCGTGTGACTACACAGAGTACACAGATTTACCATCTTATTATTTGTCTTTGTCTAATTCGGTTGTACGTATATTTATGTCTCATACCGTTTTCGATCCAAACAGCTCACATCAATTTGTTTTTGCTTAAACTGACATATACAACAGGACAATTGTCTGAGAATGAAATATGTCGTTTACAAATAACAAATGACGAAATATTGGATTCAAAAACAAAGGGGAAATCAGCAAACATTAAACATTATAACATCTAGTTACATAACATTTCATCACATAAATACCCTGATTTCCCTCCAAAAATATTTTCACAAATAACAATGATACTGATTAGTTCAATCACAAACTTTGAAAAATTGTTCAAAAGCTTATAAAAGCAAAAATATGGCAAACAATAGAATAGGGTCTATAAGGCTTCAATATGACAAAGAATATAGTGCATTGTAAATCATAAACACAATAAATGATACAAACAATATCATTAAACTTCCAAATTAACAAACATTGTGTAACAATTGAATCAAAATTGCTAATAGCACAAGGTGGATGTACAAAAATTGGGGAGGTGGTGGGCAAATGAAATTCAGAGTTTTGATGCAGCTGCAGAATATTCAAGTGGAACAATGACTTTCGCTAGCTTATAAAAGTGTAATAATTAATTAACTCCCCTGTGTACAGCAGGTTTTCATAATTTAAACATATTTAGCAATTCCAATTCACTCTTGCTATTTACACTCAGATAAAGCAATTGAAGTTATCTTTTGTATCCTCAAATTAAATTGGAATTTTTATCTCATGTAGATAAACAACCCAATATTGTTTAAAGAACAAATACGTGTAATCTTAGTTTATTAACATCTTAATTTATCCCTTTCTGGAAAAGAGTATATAAATTGAATTAGATGAAATACCAAATCTGGGAAAAGAGAAGTGTTTCCGAAACTGCTTAAATGACATAGTTCACGTAATAAAACATGGATTTCAAAATGTATATATCAAAACTATTAATCATTTCAGTTTCTCTGTTTTTATTTAATACTGAAGTGTCTGGATTGCTTATGCATGGAATTTCAAATACAAGTAATACGATTCGTGGTTTTGAGGGACACAATGTCGAAGCCACAGAAATAATGAAAATGCTTCAGAATCTGACATATGTGGTACAAAACCTCAAGAAACAAACAGAAATCGATAAATCTACTATTCGGATATTAAAGCAAAACTGTACCGTTCTTGGCAAAGAAAATCAGTGGCTTCAAAACAGATTATTCCTTTTGGAAATTGGGATAAATCAGCTAAATTCGTCTAAGCTACCTTTTAGTGAAGAATTAATGGTCTATTTGAGAAGCTCAAAACACATAGTTCAAACATTGGCTGCAAACGAAGAATACGACAAAAATCTAAATCTGCGACTGAATGAAGTGGAGGATGATTTGGCAAAATGTGATGCGCAGAACAAAAATTTTACTCAGCGACTTAATGAAGTAGTGAATAGTTTGCATGAAAATGAAGTATGTGACAAAAAATTAATACAACAGGTCGGTGCTGCAATGAAAAAGAAGATGGGCGTATAAGGCGGGCAGAATGCCTATAGCGCGACAGATAAGAAGTGAAAAAATTTAATCTCAATTATATCCAAATTTTATGTCATATTTCATCTAATATTAAAGTATACTTAGTGTAATATCTCTATAATTTACAAAAATCTCACAAAAACTGAAAAAATTTGCCTATAAAAAAGCATACACAGACTTAAAAGAACAAAAACGATCATTTTTTCATACGTTAACAAAATTTTTCAATGTAAGTGGGTCTTCGCTCCATTTTTTTGAAAGATAATCCTAAAAGTTTGCGATAAAATGCATATTTCTGTGTTTACAAAAAAATGGAGGGAAGACCCACTATACCTTAAGAATATACTTTTATGACAAAACATTCGCATCTTTCCGAGAAATACTTCAAGTCCATAAAGTCAAGGGTCATATCCCAAACATGATTTAAATGCCACTAAAACACATGAGCCATGTAGCTTAGTGGTTAGCGCGTTAGTCTCAAAGCAGTCTGATTCATCGGTATTTTATTGCTGAGGGGTTCGAATCCCACGATTACCATGGAATATTTTTATGAATGAAAATTTAAAGGAGATTTATTTTTTTCTCAGAAATTTTTTTTTTCCCTCATAATTTCATAAATTTCAATGATGAGATTTAAAGTTAAATACTCAATTTATATATCAAATGTGATTTCCTAATATCTTACGCTATAGGCATTCTGCCCGCCATATCCGCCCATCTTCCTCGGAAGATTTAAAGGTTCAAATGTGTTACATAAGCTTATCACTACTAGATGTTCATTCTCAGACGGAAGAACTAAATACATTATTCAGAAGTTGTGACGATCAAATTAGGGAAGTGTCTGCACGAATAACCAGTATGTATTTCAGTGATTTTTTAATTCTAATATATACCAAATAATGAGAATACATATTTAAATGTCTATTCAATTATATCGATTTCATAGAAAGTTATGCCAATGCATATATTAAAATCAGACTTTGCAAGCTTAATTTGTTGAAATTTGGGGTCATTTTACTTTACTTCGATTATTAAAATCACAGACTGTAGTACTGATTCAATTCTTTATAATAGAGATATACCCTTTCCTTATCTTGACGAATGTTTTTCTATATAACATATGCATTTGATGGTCATTCATTTATATTTATTTTTAACCGTATGCCTGAAATCCTACACTGTTGCCTGGCGGAGGGGTTCAAATTTTATATTTTTTCTATTATGCATTTTTACGCAAATGCTATTGAACGCACACACACATTAATGTATCTGCATGAATTAACAATTACTTTTGACTGATTTTGAATAAAAATGACATAAGTGTAAATGATAAATAAGAAGAAGTCGTAGATTTTGTTCCATATTCATACTTGCAAGCTTTTGCCATTTGTATACAAATCTCCGTAACTTTTCAACGCTATATACCGGTAATATTGAACTATTTTATTTCTCTATATGAAAATATATATACTAGTATTAGATATATTACTAATTTCTAAATATGAGTTTATATTTTTTATCCTTATTTCATTATCGACATTTAGCAATATTTGATTTAAAGCTAATGAAATCTTACAGATATTACACAGAAAGTAGCCTTTACAGCCGGTGTGACGTCCTGGAGCAGTGGTGCCTTGGTGTTCGATAGGATCGTCTACAGCATAGGAGGAGGATACGACTCCAGTACTGGTGTCTTCACAGCCCCTGTAGACGGACACTTTGTTTTCTTCGCCAACGTAAAGCTTATTCGAATCATTATGTATTTACATATATAGTGCTCATTGGCTTTGCTCAAGTGACAACAATGGCATTTAGTGGTTCGTCTCATCAAACATACTCGGCAGGACCGAATCTGGTGGTGCTAAATCTTCAAAAAGGAGACCGAGTTTGGGTTAAATGTTATTCTAGGGCTGGATATCATATTCAAGGTGATGCTCCAATGACAACATTCTCTGGATTCCAAATATGAGTTGATTAAATTATTCTTATTATGTGAAAATATTTCAAGCATTCATTTGTGACGTTATAAAAGAAAATATTATACTTATCAAGGGGTTTTTAGTTGATCATTACAAATACTATGTTTTGTTCATCAGTTTTAAAGTATATCTCTTTCTTTCATCTCAACGAGATGCTAATAGAATTGGATACTGTTACTTGTATGAATCTGTGTCATAAAAACACGATAGAACTGTTTACGATATATCAAAAACCTTAAAATATTAATACAATGAATACTCGTATGTTGTATAACCACAATAATACATACATGATTTAAGGATTTTTTTTTTAACAAACTCGACTATAAAACATAAATCTGTTTGTGGTCGAATGATGGCTTTTCCATAGAGCATTAAAATCATTAACCAATTAAAAGGTAAAGATCCCTAGCTAATGAGATATTTAAATCGTATCTGTACAATTCATTTGAACGATTGGCAAGTATGAACATGAACTAGGGTATTTCTCTTATCCATATATTTCATGAATCTATGTAGATACATAGATCTTTAATTAAAGATCGTAGGTTAATGAGATGGAGTTATCGTTTACATGTTATAGAAAGAAATTAAGTCAAAATCAAGTTTATTGTTACCACATACATGTTTTTTTTTTCGTTTTATTAAAGCGCGCAATAATTCTTAGATCATGCTTATCGCGTTCTAGCCTTAATCGTAAAATCCTTGACTTGGAATTACCTATTTTTTTTTTTTTTTTGTATGTTATTGTTGATTAACTTAATGTTCTTAACATTTTAATTAAGGATTGTAAAATCAAAATTCAAAGAAAGATTATTAAGGTGGTCATAGAGAAATTTTTTTTTATCTAGATTATGTTGGTGAAGATAAAGGTACAGGTATATGTATCGGTGTTTTTCATTTTTTTTTCTGAAATAGGAAATATTTTTAGAGATGTTTTGAAAAGGTACTTTGTTAGTTTTAAATTTTTTATTTATTTTGAATTGGCTTATAAATAGATTGTGATTAATATCAAGAATATAAATTCTTTGTAATGAATTTGATTTACTTTTTTTACCAGAACAATACCCAGGAGATGCTTCCTCCACCTAGGGCACATGTCCCCACCTCTGATGCTTCCAAGGGATTCTGTTTTTTACCCTATTTACAATTTATGTTGTTCTAAGAATATATGTATGTTAGATCGGTCACTTTTCGTTATTATCACAGTTATTAAACTATAAAACCAATAACATCGAATCATTACATACCACCCTGCTTTTCAAAACGTAAACTATTTATCTTCTACTCTTTATTATTACCATTGTCCACGAGTAAATGCGCAAGTGTTGCTTAAATTTTTTGACATCTCAGCGCTCTTGATAAATCTGCATTCAATTACACTATTGTATCGACTACTTGAAATGCACATCCCTTTGTATTATTATATTCCAGATTAGTTTGTAACCCCTTACCCCTGATTTTTAATTAACAAAAACCTTGTTGATATGAGGACCATACTGTGCACTTGGCTAAATAGCCTGGTCCCCCGGATCATCCATATCGGGGAAGGAATGCTAATAAAAAAAGGGTGTAGATAACAAACAGTGATCGACCTAAAAAAGAAGAAGAAGAAATGTTTGAAGGAAAAGGAAACGACCAGAAATTGCTATTAATTAATATTATTTTTATCATTCATTCCAAGCTCACTGATTGGATCAAACGTGATCACATGATTAAGTATATAACAGCATAAAGACTTGAGTTACTATTTATAGAATCTGAAATGCATATCGACTTCATGTTTCTTAAACATGTTAAAATGAAGATTATTTTCTGTAAAATAAAAATAGTAATGATATCATAATTATAGATAATACATGTACAGTGTATGACTTGATGCTTTTGAAAAAAATATACTTCAACTTGTGTTAATATTTTTGAATGTTCTGTAATTCATGAGACGTAACAATAAAATATATTGAATATGTTTGTCAAAAATTGCTACAAATAAATGTAGTATTTTGAATAAGTATACCCTTTGAATTATTTCATCAATATAAAAGGAAACACAATTACATTAAATAGCTTAATATATTTTGATCTCTAGTGTCTAAGTGTTAAAGAGAAAAAACTTATGCCTTGTTCCCATTGTTTTCAAATTGTGTTTTGTCAATCTATGTTAAAAATAATATAACAAATTTAGCCCTTTAATTCGGTCAATCCATAGATATATCGACTTCACAGAAAAGCATATCGACCTCGCACTTCGTGCTCGGTCGATATGCTTTTCTGTGAAGTCGATATATCTATGGATCGACCTCATCAAAGGGCTATATTTATATAATGAATGCTTATAACAAAAACAATATTGGTTTCGACAATATTTATGCATCGTCTAAAAGGGTGTACATGTAAATATAAGAATTTATGATGATCATCAAAATCTAAAAGCAAAGAAGTACTATAGAATAAAACATAAAAAAATACACTTAACATTTAACAAAGAGCAGTCAAATCTCTTCACCACTAAGCCGCAGACCTTAAGAATCAACTCTTGTTAACTTGCAAATTAAAACAGGTATTTTTTCTGATGTGGTGTATATTTTACTGGAGAAAGGATTATTGTAAATAATCCAAATATTTTTTAGTATTCAAAAGTCGCTATATGACGTATAGATTATCAAGTAGACTTTAAATAATATTTCAATATTGATTATTTCATTATTTTCTCCAAAAGCTAGTAAGAAATATTAGATAAAGTATTATTTTTTTATCATAAAAAATTCATTTTATGAATAGAAAGTATACGTTAATACATCCACAGAAAAGTTTTTTTATTGTGATTATCATGGTGGCTATTTAAATAAACTTACGTATGGGGAACGTATTTTAAAAGTCGTACATGCTAACATTTCCAAAAAATACAAAGAATTATCTTATAATTTTGCACTGCAAAAAATTCTGCTATTTCAATTTATTTCCTTCACATTGCCCTCTTGCACACCGGGCAGTTTAGTGCAGAAACATTTTCTTAATTTTTTTCCGAATTGTTAATCTATCTTAGCTAAGAATACTTTGACATTAATATCTAATTCACAATTATGTATCTTAATTTTAGTTCAGTAAAAATCATGATAGTTCCTATTTTATTAAAATATTTATTATGTAGGCAATAATTCGTTTAACCGTCTCTCTGCAAGTGTGTTGTTTTTTTTTTCAAAAGTCCATTAGATAATACAAAAAAGGAGCAGTGCAAACACGGACCTTCAACACATTGCATGTGGGATAAGGTGCCATGGAAGAGTGAGCACCCCCTGCCGACCTGTCACAGAGACAATGTCGCAGTAGGCGCTTGCACAAAAAAAGATATCGATCCCTCAGTGACCGATTCAGTGTAAATTATTATGTCGGAATAAAGGGTCATCTTTACAATGATGTTTTGTTGCCCTCTCCCGACTCGTGGTAAAATTATCGGGTTGATAGGTAGAATTGGAAATCTTGTTTCCACAAAATGTCAACATACATGTACATGTACTACTATGTTATGACGGGAGAAGGGGAGAAAACAATAAATTGTGTCCTGGAATGTCAAAAAGTTTTGAGTCGGGCCATTTAAGTCAGTCAGTAGGGAGGGGGCATCCAAAAAATTCTTGAAAATGGCCAGGGTGGAAAATTCTTTTTTTTAAACAGAAAATGCTAGTATATTTGTTGATGAGATAAGAGGAATGAAAAGATATGTTACAATTGTGTTCTGGAATGTAAAAATGTTTTGCATGGAGCTATTTTTAGTCAATTTGTCGCGAAAATACAAACACATTTCTTGAAGATGGCCTTTACCATGTTTACTTTTATACTTACATTGGTTTTTTTTTTTTTTTTTTTTGGCGCTTTTGATTTTTCAGATGATGTTAACAAAACCATTGGCGATCTTCAGAAAGAATTCAAGCAAACGCAATATGAACAACTGAAATTATCTTCTACTGTCTCATCACTCGAGGTGTTTCGAATGAATATCACTAATAATCGTTGTGGTATGTTTTTAGGATTATGAATTTTAGGAAAACGTAATTTAGGATGTATTTAATTTTCAAAATAAGCACTTAAAATGGGGAAAAAACGTACAAAAATATTTCCCTGGGTTTCTTTTGTATAAAAAATTAATTAATATTTTGTATCTAATATTTGGTTTTTCTTTCAATAAGTAAATGTTTTTCTTAATTTTGATATTTTATGGTAGGTTGTCCTATACAGCATGCGCTACAAAATTTATCTTTAATATCATAAATAACTTGTAAACCTGTCAAAGAGAGTGTATTTCACTGCTGGAGTGACGCCCAGTAGCGGTTCCTGGAGCAGTGGAACCTTGGTGTTCAGTCAAATCATCAACAACGTGGGAGGAGGTTATAACCCGAGCACCGGAATCTTCACCGCACCAGAAGAGGGAGATTGTGTTCTACATCAGTATCCAAAGTTATTTTATCTACAGTATTTATGTGTTCTAAATGGATCTAGCAAGGTCCGAGCAATTGCTTACGTTACTAACTCTAATGATATGGCCGAGACAGGTACAAATCTGGTGGCATTACGGCTGCAGCAGGGGGACACGTTGTGGGTAAAGCACTACTGCGGTCAAGGTTATGAAACCACCAGTGATGCTCCGGTCACCACCTTCTCTGGATTCCTGATATAGGACATTTAAAGACTACATATAACAGTTGTTGATATTTGTAATTTAGAGAGTACAAATGTTATAGCAAACATGAATATTTTAAGAATTTAGGATGATTTATCATCAAATGTTACTGATATGTGTGTACTTTTTCCAGGATTCTTCTCACACAAAACTGTATTTCATGAATTTAAAAATTAACGAAATTTTCACAGAATCAAGAAGACAATATTACTAAGTGATGGTATCAGTTAAATGAGTTTTGACCTTTTTATATTTGAGTCGGGGTCAGTCAAGGTCATTTATTTACCTTTTCCCTGGACATTAAGAATAAAAATGACTGCATCGATCCAATCATGCGATAGGGTCCTCTATTTCAAAAGATTAACTGATTATCTTTTTGCATAATAGCGAGCGCAGCGAGCGTCGCGAAGCGACATTCGCGAAGCGAGCTCAATAGACTAACGTGTATGAACAGAATTCGGATTTCTGTACATACGTCAGGCAAATTTATCTGTGAAACATTCCCAGAATTCCTGCACTACCCAATGTCCTTTGCGCGAATAAATAGATAAATAAATAATAACATAAAGCATAAAAGGCTTTCAGTTTTAATCTTTCAAAGAAACAAAAAAGAACCCTGCAATGTTTTTCGACCAAAATTGCACTAAGCCTATAGTTGAAAAAAGACGCTCGACTGTTCCGTAAGCTCCGACGAGCTCCGTGACGTCGTGTGACGTCACAGCTAGTCGAGATGTCTCGTGCGGCTTGATGTTTGAAGTGGCTGATAAATTTTTTCAAGAAATTTCAAGTGTGTTTGGTGGTACAACTGCGCTCGCCCCAACGGTCACACCGTAAAACATATTAAGATATTACCATATAAGGTTTATAAGATGATTTTACCAAATAGACATAAACAATTTTTAAAAAAATGGGTTTTGGCTCATCCGAATTCTCTCTATTTTTCTTAAATTCTTAGGATATTTAGGGTTATTTTTACATGGCCCTATATTTAAATTTTTCTCATTTTCACATATGGTAAAGAAGTCATAAAGAGATAAAAAAAAATGATACAAAAAGACAAAGTTTTGACCGTTTAATAAGAGAGTGAAACACTGTAACGATTTTGACTGTATATATATTTAAAATGTTTGTTTATTTATTTGTGATTTCAATTTATTCCGACCAGAAGATTCCTTCATCATTATTGTATGTTTAAACCACATTTAAACTTGTGCGTCTTTGTTTTACCTTATTTTTAAGCCATACTGCACTGTCATTTCAAATGTATACTTTCGTCTTACATTACTTCCGGTCGCAGGAAATTATGAAAAGGCTTTACCTAGAATGTATCGTGATTTCGCGTTTTATAACGTCACGTTGGGTCATGCTACGTCACTTTGAGTGAACGTCTAGTTTTAGCATCTTCGCTAGCCAAGGGTTTCCGATTTGAAATCTACACTACAACCCTTGGCAGATTTAGCTGAAAATTTTAGAACTCGCGCAAACAAATTTGATTGGCTGCGAAGTCCGAGTCTACGCAAGGTTTTAACTAATCGACGATTTTCGGCTAAATTAAAGTCTGTTCGTGTTTTATGCAAAATAAGAGTAATATTTACAAGGGATGAAAGTTGGGAAGTGATCTTTGCTTAAAAAAACAAGGGATAAATTAATTTGATTTTTTTCTTTTAATTATATATGTTTTCAAGAATTATTGAAAGGACCACATAAGTCCGTGTTCCGCATTTTAGGTGCATCAATTTAAGCCAATCAAATGTCACGGCTCATTGATAATAATTGATACGACAACAAGTAGAAAGGTGTCAAACTCTTGACTAAAAATCCATGAAGAACGATATTTTCTATCACTTTTGAGGTGTGCCCACTGCCCACAGCTGTATGAAGTTGTTTGGATATATAATCCACATCAAATTGCATGGAGGTCGCCATATTGTTTCAAAAGTCATATTGATTTACTCATGTTACAGCTATTTTCATTGGACAAATATCAAAGAGCGTCAAGGGACTTAACTCAATTACGGCGATAGACGGCGCAATCAAAGTTCCCGTTTGACAGGACTAAATCTGCCAAGGGTTGTTTTAGAAGAGTTGGGTTTTGAGATTATCACTTTTTTTTAACTTCGGGGGTCCTTAATTTGAATCTAGCAAGTGACATGTGACCATAATTTGAAATATAAATTGTTGTTAATTTTATTAAATACCATTATTAAATTTTGAAATATCAGAATATAATTTTTGGAAACTTCGGAACTTTGGAAACCGCTACCAGGTTATTTATATTTCGCTACCAGAAATTATAAGACCAGATCTTAGCCGCGACCAGGCTTATACCTATACCTATGCTAACTATGCTACCTATGCTACTTATTTGAAGGTTTATGCTTCTTTTGAGCTAATTCAGTGTCTGTGTTCTAGGACTGTAGACCTGTTCCTAAAGAATTCCTACAGAAAAAAGCCCGAAGATTGAGATTGGGGAATGCAGAAATCAAACTCTTTTTTTGTGTTTTGCATTTAGTACCGATGACTTGTTATCAATTAACAGCATTATTTTAATTCATATGTCTCGATATATATCTCAGTGAACTTGAAATAAATAATATTATAGAGTCTGAAACACTTGTTTCATATTGCATATACAACGAGAAGAAAACGCTAATGGTAATTTAACAACAAAACTTGATGATAAAGTTGATGACTTCAACTTTTCTATCGTCGGTTTACCTTACCTATGTAGCAAAATTAATATGCCCTAATCACCGGCATATGGGGTTTATGTCTCCTAGTTGATTTGCTTTAAAAGAGCAAGTTCTACGTACAAACAATTTCTAAGACGAGGCAAACTATAGACAGAGAAGTTGAGGGAACAAGAATATCACTAGTCTCGTTTAAAGTCATCCTTTTGCAAGTTCTTTGTTCGGTACAATGGCCTTTGTCAGCAAATACAATCAATCTTTAAGTCAAATATTGACTGACATTCTTCATACTTATTGTTAGGCTATTATCTACACATTGATTTGTCTGCGGATTTTTTTTCTTTTTCCCAATCATGACGTGGAGACCATGATGGATCGGCAGGAGATATCTTCTCCTTTACCACATCTGAACCGAACTCTGATATATTATAGGTCAGTGTTTGCTCTACCTCCGATTTGTATTGTATCAATGGATTTTTTTTAGCTTGAATGTTGTTCGATATGTCCATATTTCATCACAGTGTCATGAAATTGCATTTTCTTAACATTCCACCCTAGCATTCAGGAAACAAATAAAAACAACGTGACACTAAAAATAGAGTTTCTAAGGAATAGGGGATTCCTTGACACACATCTGTATTTCGAGTTCTAGGTAGCGCTGAGTTGTTATAGGCTGAGAAAATCGCAATATTCTATTTACTTTTTTATAAAATAATTATAGCAGGGGCCAAATGTATAATATATGTCGTATAGATTAAACAATATTATTATTGCAGAACAAAAGAGGGGTGATCAAAAAGTTCGCTATAATAACAAAACCACGAATCAGATCAGAATGATATTTGACGCACCTATAGTCATGCACATGTTCTAATAGCATATTATTATGATAAATAATTATTTTTCCATCATTGTGACTTTACAGTGTGAAAATGACGTCATTATGTAGGTGACTCGTGACGAAAAATAGTTGTCACAGTCTTACTCAAGAAACGAACGGCTGTAAAGTTTCACATATAACTTGGAAAATCCTTTGAGGTATCTTAAAATAATTTGTAAAAGGTTTATGAGTACTATATACTTTCCAGACGTTCAATCGTAAATTGGATTTGGTTGTTTTAGTAAAGGGAGGGAAATGGTTAAAAAAGACTTTTGTTTTGTAGCCCAGCGAAAGCAAGCTTGGGAAGAGATGTGTCCTTTGTTAGGCAATTTATGAAAGATTGCGAAGTTACAGCTAGAGAAATGGTGGAATATCTTTACAATAGTATTATGATTAAATCCTTGAAATATTGTTTAATTTAGTCTTTTATAATTAACATACTAAAAATGATAAAAAGAAGGCCCCTACAACTATATCCATATTGGATAAACGACGTTCTTCAGACAGATGACTAGGGTTGTGATGGTCACCATGCTCTTTCTGGAAAAGGATATCCTTATTCAACCAACCTATTTCCGAGATTTGGTCATTTCTGACAAATGGGCTGCTTTTGTTATAAAAATCAAATTGCATGGTAAGAAATGTAAGACTCGGAAAAATATTTAAGGGTCTATAAACAGAATGCATGTATCACGCTTGGATCACGTGATTCGCGCATGGGCAGAGCGGTTGCAGATATGCATTAAAATTAGATACAGCTACTAAAAAATAATGAACCCTGAAACTAATTATTTTAATTCTGAGACAACAAAAATTGAATGTTCAAATCAATATCTACATATGAAAATTCATTCCGTTAAGTAAATTTAAGTAAAATAACCTTTATTAATTAATCAGTCTTTTAGTTTGATTTATGTTATCTTCTCAGATAAGTTATTTTTAATTTAGATACAGCATTTTTTTCTGCTGTTTAAATAATATCTTAAATAATAAAAGAAAAAAAGTTACTTTAACCCAACTGACCCTTTCTAATTTTAGATAAGAAGGGGAAAGAATTCTGCGGTTTTTTCCAATCAATTTATCTCCACATCATCTTAAAATAACTTTTAAAATATAATAATCTCTAAATTTCTGATAAAGATGTCATCAATGTTATGGTTAATGCAGGCACGTAGTATCCGGGGGGGCCAGGGGGGGCCACTACCCCCCCCCCCCCCCCCCCCCCCCCCCCCCCCACGAAATAGGATTTTCGAGTTTGGGTAAGTTTTTTTTTTTTTTTTTTGCTTGTCAACTTTTTTAGGTAAAGAAAAAAAAATTTTCTCAGGTTGCCCCCCCCACTTTCAAAAACGATGCTACGTGCCTGTAATGTATCTTAATCATGATAAATAAATTTTAAAAGGTATACCTTTGTAACAGACTTTGATAATATCTTTTGTATAATATTTTTGCTATGATTACGTGAATTTTTTTATGGAAAAGAACCATTAAATGACGATTCTATCCATGAGGCCTGGTGATAATATGCGTCATTGGAAAAGAAAACGCATTTAAATTTTTAAGTTTAATGTAATCAATATCTGTTTTGAAAATATATCTTTTATCTGATATTGAATTTTTATCCTGAGCATATCCATAGCAAATACTTTTGTAACAAATCAAGTATATGCAACTATATCCCCGATCGTCATGTCGCAGATTTAGGAAAGAGGTTCAAAATGAAGAGAAAGCTTGGTTTTGTGCTTCTTATTTTTAATACTGTACAAATACAATGCCTCTCTATATTCACAGATAACAGTGGTCAGAACATCACTCAGCTGGACAAAAATGACATCGACTCGAAAAATGTGGACGTATTTAGGCAACTTCTGAACCAAGAAACCATCATAAGAATAGCACTGGTTAAAAATGTACACTCACTGATGAAGGACATGGTCGATCTGAAACAAAGTATGGAGACACTGGAAACGTCACAGCAGAAAACTGAAATAGAGGCGACAGCGTTAAAACAGGAGGTGGACGAACTGAAACGTGAAAACGAGAGACTAAAGCTTAAGAACAGACAATGTGAAGAAACATTCATTGTTGTTAAGGAAAATTTTACCGTACTTGATGAAACGTTTCAAAGGGGCTTAGAACAGGTCGAGGAGAAGAGAATAGAGTTTGAGAAGAATACAAGCACGATACTTGGCGACTTGAAAGTTGAAGTTCGTTATTTGTCAGTCACTCTGCTTGACTTGAATAAGCATACCCTAGAGGAAATTGATAAAAGTATCCCTGATATGATCCAGGAAAAGTATGAGATATTGTCAATGACACTGAATACTTCACTGAATGATATAAACAGTGACATGCTTGCTGGAAACACGAGACTAACCAAGTCAATATCAAATTTGGAAAACAACCAAAATGTAATTAAATCCTCAATTTTGAGTGAGTATTTCTTTTTCTTTTTTTGTATTGGTATAATATATTTTGTCATTTAAGTTTTCTTAAAATATAACTTTAAATATTCTCGACTAAAGGGAAGTAATCATTATTATTTTCTAAATTCCTACAATGAACTTTCATAAATTATCATTATAGGTCACAATTTATTTCAATACCTGTTGTTGACATTCAGTATAAAATTTATTCCTAAAATGAGTTTTCTGTTTTATTATGCTATTTAAGCTGTCTGAAAAAAATACATTATTTCACTGTTCATATATTCTTTTTCTTTGTTTTTTTTTTTTAGATGATTTAAATAAAACCATAACTGATCTACAGAATGAAGTCAAACAATCACAGTATGACCAACTGAAATTATCTTCTACTGTCTCGTCCCTCGAGGTGTTCCGGATGAATGTTACTAATAGTCGTTGCGGTATGCTTATCAGATTACTATATGATAGGGAGAAAAATAGACAACAAAATGTCGTAAAAGTAGACATATTATTTGGGAGTATATATCATTTATTTATGTTTATAACATTTAATGAGATGCGTTCCTCACGAGTTCTAGATCTCAAATTAATGAAACTGTATACCCAGAATTTTTTAAATTAAATTCTGTATTTACATGTTATTACTTCTGTGAATTATCTTGTTTGCCTTTCGGTAAAAGGTATCAGTGTCTAGTTTGTTGTTCTTGCCATTTATATATGATATCAAATTTCGAATATTTATTTTAAATTGTTATCTAATAGATTTAAAATACACGATATTGACAAGCATATTAGGCTTCCAACTTCTCAGATCACTTTGCGTATTTATATACAGATATGATTATCAAGAAATCAACTCACTTTTCCACAGAAAAACAAAACAATAAGAAATGTAAATATTAGTTTTTAATTTTTGATTAGAGTTTTGCAAATGTCCAAGAAAAATATTAAGTATCATTCTGCATTTGTAGATCTGTCGAAGAGAGTGGCTTTCACTGCTGGAGTGGTGGGGGACAGCACTTCTTGGAATAGCGGAGCATTGGTGTTCAATCAAGTCATTAACAATTTAGGTGGTGGTTACAACCCGAGCACTGGAAAATTCACTGCACCAATTGAAGGAGTCTATGTGTTCTATGTCAGTATTGAAAGCAACAGTGACAATACTATAAATGTGGATATTGTTCTTAACGGATCTAAGAAAGTCAGAGCAATGGCATATGTAGACAGCGGCTACGATGGATTCGAGACTGGTACAAATATGGTCACTTTGAGATTGCAGCAGGGAGAGACGGTTTGGGTCAATCATTATTCTGGTTCAGGTTATTTCACCTACAGTGATTCTCTTCTTACCACGTTTACTGGATTCCTGATATAAAAGAAATGTAGTATAAGGAATGTGAAAAACACAAGAAACAAGAATTCTTTATGCATATATGTATACAATTATTTGAAAACTATGGTCATATTTTTAAAATGGGTTTAAATTTTTTTTTGTAAATGAGAAAGTCAATTAGAGCATACTAACATGGCTACTCAGTGTTTTGTATTATTTGTATGTCCCTGTGTATATGTAAAGATAACGAACAGTGATCATTCTTACATGTCCAATTGAATAATATGAATTATGAGTTCTAATTATCAAAGTGTTTGTCGAAATGATACAGTAATAGATCAAATATTTCAATTAATTTTAATTAATTTCTTCTTTTAAAACTATATAAATAAAACCACTTTATCAAGATTGACTCCAACCCTCAGCTAGGAAGGGTAACTCTTTAATTCATAATTTAATTCAAAAATTCTTTAAATGAAGCTTGAAAATTAAATCTTTTCATGCAACAATTTTCATTATATGCCTCTCAATGTGCTTCAAGGTTCTTTGAACTAGTCAGAAAGGCCTAATTAAAAGTAGAATTTTTTATCCCGAAAAAGCATTTTTAGATACCAATGTTTATTAACATGATATGAAATTAGACGTGACTTATGGAGCTTTGCAAAGAACCTTGAAGCACATTGTGAGGCATATAATGAATATTGTTGCATGAAAAGATTTAATTTTCAAGCTTCATTAAAGACGTTTTGAATTAAGTTATAAATCAAAGAGTTGTCCTTCCTAGCTGAGGGTCGGAGTCCCTTAAGTTTCTTTTCTAAATACCTTCACATTTGATACAAATAAATGCATGAACTATACATGGATAGCAAATAGTATTCATGCTCAATTTTCCATTAAAGTAACTTAATAGGAGCAGAGCACACACAAACCCCTTAAAGGTGCCATGGACGAGTGAGCATCCCCTAGCGACGGGTCACATCCACCGTCTGCTCCTTGTCATGAAATAACAGACAAATCCGTCAATTCACATCTTCGCTTGCCAAGGGTTTCTGATACGCTCCTCTCCTCATAAACCCTTGGCCTACGGTGTTCATAGAAATTGGGTTTTTTTTTCCAAAGTTTTGATTGGATTTCACCCAGGTCGACCAATCAGCAATTGTTTTTTGTAAATGACGATATTTGCGTTCGGGATACATCTTCACTCTTTAATCTCGTAAATATGTGATTAAGAATCTATATAGAAGCTTCATATTTGTTCTTTAAATAATGAATAAACATAAATCAATTATTGCTTATTAATTATTCTTGAAAAAAAACTTTGAATTAATTTTTTTTAACATGTGTCTTTATTTCTGGCGATGACGCAATCTGATAGATTCGAGATCACGTGACGGAAAACAATCCCGTCTTTTGACTTCACCGTATGCCAAGGGTTTCTGAGGAGAGTAGCGTATCAGAAACCCTTGGCTAGCGAAGATGGTCAATTCAGTGTGCAAATAATAGCCTTACAATTAGTATTAAAACCTTCAGTCAGTATTTGACTCAATGATAAATTGTATTTGCTGACAAGGTCGATGATTATATTTGATTGGCTGATTATAATTTATGGGATGGAATTATTACTTATGATTGGTTATCAATTATTGCGGGTTTTGTTAATTCTATAAATATTCCGATGCTGAATATTATGACGTTTGCTCTTTCGTTTTCTTTGTGTCCTGGAAAAAGGTCGCCAGTTTTGTCCAGAGTAATTTAAGGCATGTACTAGTTCAGTATCTTTGTGACTGAAGTACATAATATGTAATGTTAGGTTAGGCTAAATTAATTATTACTAGTAATTGTACTTAAGTTTTATTTATAATTACTAGTTGAGAACTAGTTATTTTTATCTGCTTTAGCCCAGTTTAGGAGCGGAAAAATTACAAAGACAATTACTTTGTAGTAGTTAGTGTGCAAATAAAAGCCTAAAAATAATCAATGTAAAAAAGCATTGAACTTCATGAAAAAGTGTACACGTATTTACTGACAAGGCAAATAAAAAGTAAACCTAAATGTTGCAAGTCAAGTGAATACATATTACTTTTACTTTCAAGGTTTAAAAGGACTTTGATTTTTTTTCCTCCGTTTTATAATTTCAATTTTTGGAAACCAATAAATAATTTTGTAATACATCTATGAATTGTTTCTTTGAACTTTCTGTCGTGATGTATCCCATATCACATATGCTATGGAGAGGGTTCGAATCATATGTGAAGCCTTTTCTTTTTTTCCACATATCTTAAAACATGAAGGAAAAAATAAATGATTAATAAAATATCAAAATAAGGAAATACATAATTAAATGTGAAATACCACTCACTAAGGATAATATAATTATAAACCTTGTTATATTATATACAAAGCAATATATTTTTACTTGCTTATTACTATGTAAAAAGCCAAACTTTCTTGGTCTAATAAATCATTTAAAAATGAAATATAATATTGAGAGTTGTGTATCTATTAATAACTCTTACCTGTCATTTTTTGATAAAAAATTGGACTCGCGGAGGAAAATGTTTGAATCAAATTGACATGTTTCTTTTGATTTGAATATTATTTGAATGTCTATAAATAAGTTTGCTTTTGATATTTGCTTTTCATAATTAGTCTTGTCACAAAAAAAAGAAAGCTCAGCCCTATACTTTCAAAATATATGGTCAAGGTAAAAAATTTTAAAAAGTAGACCAAACTCCAAGGTCAAAGTAAAGGGTCAAAGGTCTACATTTATAAAAATTCAGTTGAAACTGTGTCTATGTCCCTTTTAAAGTGGTGAAGGAGAAACTTCAAGTGTACTGTTCTACCATATAGTCAAAAGAAGTGGTGTAAATCAGATGGGGATACTTCAAAATTCCAAGGAACTTTTGGACAATATGAAATCACAGGATTTTACCAAAATCAACAGCTTAAAAAACACGACTTTTCAACTTGACACACAACCATTCCCCACGATAATTTAAACTCCTGGCTTTTTGATATCCTTGACAGCTGGTTTTTTCAATAAAAATGAAACTCGTAAATTTACGTACCTTGCCTTTTGTCATTTACAAAAGTATTTTGTTAATAAAATAAGATTAAAATCCAGTTTTTTCTATCATTGACAGCTGGGTTTTTTTCAATAAAAATGGAACTCGTACCTTTCCTTTGGTCATTTACAAAATTATTCTGTTTAAAGAATTAATGCTGATTGTACACATCAGTGTTAGTTGGTAATATAATATAAGAGGATTATTTTCGTAGTTTTCATTGGCTGAAAGGACCTCACTTGACATTCCTCCTTTTGTGATAACGACGCGAAAGCGCGTCGGCAGAAAATGATAACGCACGACACAGTGTACGGTTGCACTGAAGTTACGTAAAACGTGACGTCATAGTATGAGAAGCGTGTTTTTAACCATTGTGACGTAATGACAGCCAAGTCTGTTTAGTTAGGACTGTGTTAGTGCATTCTTTTTGAGTGATTATATAATAAAACTATTATGGACTTAAGTGAACGGTCAATATGTGGTTATAAGGACTCATGGCAATTGATATTGACCTCAGACACAAAAAAATGATATCGACCTCGCAGGCTCGGTCGCTATCACTTTCTGTGTCTTCGGTCAATATTAATTGCCATGAGTCCTTATAACCACATATCGACCTACACTGAAGTCCATAATTGTATAATATGCGTCGTCAATATGTCTAAAATTCGAGTTGAAGGATCGAGCAGCATGCGTTTTTTTTTCTTTTCACGTACATCATTTTGAACAAATTATTATACGTATTCACGAAGAAAATTTTGAACAGGTAAAACTAGAAAGAGAGCTATGGGTATAAGTTGGATTGCGACTTGTAGAATTCAATCCCAGTTCCTCTAAATTATAGCTGAAATAATGAGTCTTTCAAATGAAGACAGTGTTTACATACTGATCGCCTAATCTCGTTTATTCACTTCTGAAATACTGAACACAGAAGGATAGTCATTTGGCGAGACTTAATCCTGACAATTCGAGGTTTTCATTAATGTCTAGTTCGTCGCCTGGCGTAATCTTCAAAGGAATCAATGATAGATATAAAATTATGACAATTTGGCCCTTTAAAATTTTTAGTTTGAGGTTCTCATTATTAAGTATATATACGTCATGAGTAATAATTAACCTGTCCAGCAGGACTATAAATTTGTTGTTAAAAAGAACATGAACACTAGGTAGAATTAAGTTTCAGATTTTCGACATCTAACATATTTCACAATGATATGTTTTTTTCCATTTGAGCATATGCATTCAGGAAGTGATCGAGCGGTGAAGGATTGCGGTACTATACATATTTTTTCTAATTCATCCAATTCGCTTGTATGTAGAGAATATCAGGGTTTCCTCTTCCAAAAAATCGCTCAATTATCTGGCATCTTCCTGGATATATTTTGGTACTTTTTCTGGCTTGTCTCAATAAAGTCTACAGGAATGTCTCTTCACGTTTAACTGTAGAAATTCTTAATTTTCTGTATATATGTATCAATGGACTGTTTTTCATTGTCAATGAAAAGTTTGTCGTATTTCAGAAAAGTAGCTCCATCCCCAATTTTAGCTAGGTCACCTGGACAAGCTTATGGGACCTATTGCTATCTGTTTTCGTCCGTCGTCGTGCGTCTTGCATTATCATAAGAACATTTTCAGCTTCTTCTCTGCAATCGCTCAACCAATTTTAAACAATTTTGGCATAAAGCATCTATGGGTTAAGGGGAACCAAAAATGTTAAATTCATGCTCCCAGTGCCCACCCCCCTTCTCCCTGGAGCCAGAGGGGTTTGGCAAAAACCACTTAAATCTTAAACAATATTCTTCTTTATTCCTGTACATCAAGCAGTCAAATTGTTGGCATGGTTGTAATCAGTATTGAATCCTCTATAAAAATTGTGAGATTTATGGGACATGGGAGTCAGGTATTCTTGTGCATGAGCGGGGCTAAATAGATTATATATAGTGACAATGCATTATTTCTTTGAAAATCTTCTTCTCTGCTACTAGGTATTAATTAAACTAACTAAGTATACTCAACAAAAAAAGGAACGCGTATTGTTTACCTAATCAATGAAAATTTGAAAAGGTATATGGATCAACTATACTCTTAAAAAAAAAAGAAACGCATAGTAGAATTTTAGTGACACATTGAACATGCTATGCAGCATTCAGATGCAGCATTTTTAGGAATGTCATTTTTCAGATAAAATCATATTCAAAATATCGAGAACCCGCGCTTTTGATAGCCCCTTCGTACCAGAAGAAATTGCATCAGAATTCAACAAATGAAAATTGAGATAAAAATTTTGGAGTAAATTTTACAAAATCAGGTCTTTTTGTATGTGAGACTTGTAGAACAGCTGCAAAATTATCAATTGCATTAAAAAATCACGAATTTCACTCGAATACATCATATCCATATAAAAATAAAAGGTATGACAAAATTATAATACATTTTTCAGGACATTGTTCCTTCTATGCGTTTCTTTTTTTGAGTATATCTTTTTATCATTGGATACCTGTGACCTATTTAAAGGACAAGTAGGGCTTTTGAAAACCAAGTGTTGAATTATTTCCCTTGATTAATCGTGTTTTTAATGAAAATAGTGTTCTACATGACTTCTTGTAAATCGGGGTCTATTTTCATAGATATTTTGGATTTAGAGAAACAACAAACATTCCTATTAAACCCATATTTAAGATTAGATCGCAAATCTTGTTAATGCTGCAACACTACGCCTTAACAAAGATGAATGCAACCGAGCTAACAATGATGATAACTGGAGCTACGCAACAGGACGGTGCCACTGCATTTTGTTTATATAAATCGCCTTTGCAGCGGTTAAACGTACGTCTCCACCAAGTTAGGAATACGCTTGATAGAAAGAAACTGGCCGTCTGATGGTTGTCACACCCAGACAGGACCCACTGCTTTGGTATTAAACCAATGAACTATTTAAATAGTTATGATGAGGAAGGATGCTTCTTCCAGAATTCTGAATTTCAAGGACCATGGGTCAGGAGTTTTGGTATTGGGGTGGGACTCAATTGATTATATGGTAAAAATGATGATTTCTTACATAATCTTTTCGTTTGTTCCTGGATATTATGCCAATACTCTAAGCACATATTACGATGAAGAAAGATGTCTCTTCCAAAATGGTTAATTTCAGGGCCCATGGGTCAGGGGTATTTGGGGGAGGGTAACATACATGTTGTCTTAAAATAAATTAATGCTTTAAAATCTGCTCTTTGGTATTAATCAACCATTAATGATCAAATAAAAGTTTTGATAAAAATTTCCAAAATTTTGAAATATGTAGCCCCAGGGACAGTGTTTACTGTGGGGTGGGGTGCACAATTGGTTATAAAGTGGAAGTGCATTTTCTTTTTGTTGTTATGATCTATCTGATATATTTCTATGGTTAATAACTTGTTACACGTGCATCTATGGTGTAATTAGAATTCTTCTCTGCACAAATATATCTTACTAATTATGGAACCTTAAATTTATTTGGTTGATTGAGTGAATCAAGCTTTAAAATATCGAATGAAAGAAAAGAGGTCTCACGGCAAGGTGTTGATTCAGGACTCCTGGCATTGCAATGAAGCCCCAGTTCAGTCTTAGTTATATATTGCTAGAATATAATTTTTTATCATTTATCACCAATTTCCTTGGAAAACTAATGGGAGTTCCGTTTGGTCTCAAAGCCTGTTTCCACATTTTGAGCTCTTCGGAATAAGAAAATAGTCATAATTGGTCTTTTTCTATATCCCTCTTTTCCTATCTCCTTTTTCTACTATATCATTTGCTATATGCCTTTTTGAGATGCATATTTCTACTTAAAATTTAAGCACTTCAAATATCAACTTACAAAAGTTTCTGACCTGACATTGCTATCACTTAGTCTCATTTTCCTATTATGACGTCAGTACAATAATTAAAAAAAATGTTATCTTTTGTCTCAGCTTGATCTCGGGAAGTTAGTACTTGACACTAGACACTAGACAAGCTAATGCTGTTATATTTTTATGCACCATCAGCAAGAATAACTGTTTATTTTACTATACATTTGAGGTTGTTCTTATTAATATTTAATCTGTGGACGGAAAGGCACATAAACATATTGAAATCAGTAGCTCAAAATGGCACATTTACTGAGATGTTTCCTGCTTTGCCTGTTAAGCGGGTGTTTAATTGCTTTTTCATTGCTGAACAACCACAATTATAGTATTGGAAATATGTCTAAAGGACTAGTGACCAATGATGCGTTGGAAAATTCTAATAGGTTCCGTCAGCTTCTAAATCAAGAAGCTCTTATTCGAGTGGCTCTGGTACAAAACGTTCACTCTTTAATGAAAGACATTATGACGGTAAAGAATTCAATGCTCGTGTTAGAAACTAATTTGGAAAAATTTAAACTTGCGACTGAAGCAGAAATAGAAAAGCTTAAAACGGAAAATTAGCGTTTAAGGAACGATTATGCAGATAAACCTAGAAAATTAACTCCTTATGTTAATGGAACATTTCAAACAGTTAAAGACTTAATTTCACAAATGCAAAAAAGTTTTGAAACTAGGTTACAGATGATTGAAGAAAGGAAAGCAAATGTCTCATCTACTGCAGCTTTGGAGACGTCTTTGACAAAAGTTTCAACTGAAATTGAAAGTAAGTAAATAGAACTAATACGCTCTATGTATACTATTACTCTTTCCAGTCATTTTGAATAAACCATTGATAAAGAATTTTATAGCAGGATGCTTATAAATATCGAAGGAAAGTAACAGATATTTTAAAATTACAATTATCATGTTAATATGTTAGCAAGTTTAAATGTTTTTGATAAATAAATACAATTGTTTGAATAATTACCTGTCTAAATGTATCATTTTTTCATCGAAATAGTATCTATAATTTATGCTTTTGGTTTTCATCTATTATGTCGTACAATTGAATAATAATTGAAATTCATCGTCAATTACGCGTGAGCTGTCGTAATATCGATTTAATTATGGTTAGATTTAAAAAGTTTTTATAGAGAAATAAGACGATATATAGAAGGATATACATGTAGTTTTTTTAATTACGCATAAATTAAAATTATGATTCAATAATTTAAATATCACTACATATTTAGGTAGATTTTTTAAGGAAGAGCGGGACCTTGAGCTGAAAAAAAATCCAGTCCATTATTTTTTGTCATGTTTCAAATTACATGTATATTACTAATTGATTATGTCCTTAATATTTAAAACATTCTTATCACTAGATTTTAAAGATATCGCCCCACAAATATCGCCCTGTATAGTGTTTGTATAAGTTTCGATTCTCCATGTTTACGGATCCATTACCGAGTCGATAATGCGAATTTTAACGCACAGATAATAAATAAATTAGATAATACGATATATCAAAATATTTCAGAATATTCAGAGAGTTTCAATTATCTGAAAGCATTTTTTGAATTTCACATTCTATTTTGGTGGGATAATTTTTGCACTTTTCAATGCAGCTTCAAAGATTAAAACCTCATTTTGAAAAAAAAAACTATGTCAATAATAATGGCCAAATTTTACATCAATATCAACTATGACGTAATCCGTCTTTTGAGTCATGTGACATGTGCTCTGTTTCCACTTAAATATGTTTTAATGTGTACGAGAAATATGAAAATGTTAACAAATACACTATAGATTGTAGTTCCAATTTAAAGTAGGTTGATCGCAACTTTTGTTTTGTGACGCCACAAACTATCCGGATTTTGTATTATTTTTTTAGAAAGAAAAAAACGGACAAAATTTACAATAACATTTTTGAATTTTCTCTTTCACTACTGTTTAGCTTAGTACAACATTTGCTGGATCCCACAAATGTATATTTGTTCGGGTGGCTCTAGTAAAAAACGTTAACTTTTTAATGAAAGACATTTTTAACATTAACAAATCAAGGTCCTGTTGGAAAAAATCCAACCTCCAACTAAATGACAATGTACCCCGTGGGGATCCGAGTTAGAATAGGTCCTCAGTATCCCCTTGCTTGTCGTAAAAGGCGACTGAATGGGGCGGTCCTTCGAAAGAGACCGTATAAACCGAGGCCCCGTGTCACAGCAGGTGTGGCACGATAAAGATCCCTCCCTGCTCAAAGGCCGTAAGTGCCGAGCATAGGCCTAAATTTGCAGCCCTTCACCGGCTATGGTGACGTCTCCATATCAGTGAAATATTCTGGAGAGGGACGTTAAACAGTATACAATCAATCAATCAATCCATTAAGATGTAGAATTAGAACAGCTGAAATCTGAAAACTAGCGTCTACATGTATATAAAGAATGATAATGCAGATATGTGTAGAAAATCAATTCTTTATGTTAACTGAACATTTCAAAACGTCAGACTCAATTTTACAGATGCAAAAAGTTTTTGACACAGGGATTTTATAATTTTTTTCAGGGTTACAGACAATTGAGGCAATGAAAGCAAACGTGTCATCTGTTGCAGCTTTACAGACGTCTTTGACAAAAGTGTCCTCTCAGTTGGGAAGTAAGTTAATAAAACTGATATGTTTTATGTGTTCTGTTAGTATTTCTAATCAATTTGAATTGGATTGAAGTCTATCAAATTCATCACAATATTATAATTGTTTACAAATATTTACTATAAATATACAATGGTTAAAAAGTTTCACTACATGAATGGTTGTAGATATTGAGGAAAATGTATAGATTTTCAAAAAAAAGGTCTAGAACAATTCAAATGTTTTACTGAGCTGGCAGACTGAGATGGTGGACCAGCTTACCGCTTACGTCACAGGGTAGGCGGGTTCAACTATATCTTATTTGCGTTCGTTGCCGTTCGACAGAACTGCAGCTAAACAAAATTTACATCATGACATGTCAAAGTTAAAAGGAATAAGAAGATTCATTGATTGTGTTCTCAGGCAAAATGCGTTTTGTCGATCCCTCGAACCAAACTGTTTGGTTCTTGCAACTGGGTCCGACAAAACGCACACTGCTGGAGAACAGTCAATAGATGTAAATTTTGATAAATTAACCCAAAGTCAACTGTTTTTGATCAAACTTTTTAAAAGGAATACAATTTTGTAATATCTTGTTTAGCTTCCCTTTTCTTGCTTTACAGGGACATTAATATTGTCACATAAATTGTCATTGCTGATTTGTTTACAACTTACATTTTCTATGAATTTTCTTTGTAAAAATTACATCATTAGAGTAGTGAATTGAACTCGAAAATTATAACATCTCAATGACAGCAGTACTTTTTTAAACATTGCATTATGTAAAGGGGCGTGTCTGTTATTGTTTCACCTCTTAACTTACTTTGATACATCTTTTTAAAGGATTATCCTCAAAGGATAATTCTTTTGTTAAGAGAAGTGCGGGATGTTTGGCATTCAAACGCACAAAAATATGCTTATTTTTCAAATTAAATATTTCATTCAAATCCCCTTTCATTATACATGTTATATGATATATCGGTCTGAAATGCTCTTACAACATCTCAGTAATGATATTATACCAAATCTTTGAAAAATACAAACTTTATTTATGTATTACAGCCCCAGAAAGCTAACAAATATTCTAATGCAATTGTTTTGTAAAACACTTTTTCATTGGCTAATGCACTGATGTTTGAAGCAGTAAAACGAGCATTGACGAGCGTGAACGCTTTTTCATTGTGACGTCATAATAGAGCGACGCAAAAACACAATGCTCCGTGACGTATTTCATGTAACAAAATTCATCAAAATAAGACGTAAACAACAAACAAAATGCATGGATTGCATTAGAATGGGAATAACTAATCTTCTAATTTGGTATTTGCGACCGTTAATGCTGATTTAACGGTCGCAAACATCCGTTTTACCGGCTCCGCTTACGCGTCGCCGGTAAAACTCAGTTTGCGACCGTTAAATCAGCATTAACGGTCGCAAATACCAAATTAGAAGATAGTTATTCCCTAACTTAACTTTGCTAATTTGTAGACTTGTCAAAGAGAGTTGCTTTCACTGCTGGTGTGACGTCTACTAGCAGCTCCTGGAGCAGTGGTACCTTGGTGTTCAATAAAGTCATCAACAACGTGGGAGGAGGTTATAACCCGAACACCGGAATCTTCACCGCACCAGTAGAGGGATATTATGCGTTCTATGTCAGTATCCTATGTTATGGTACCAACTCTATAGATGTAGACATCGTTCTAAATGGATCAAGCAAGGTCCGAGCAGGGGCTCACGTTGCACACCATCATGATATGGGCGAGACAGGTACAAATCTGGTGACATTAAGGCTGCAACAGGGGGACACGGTTTGGGTAAAGCACTACAGTGGTCAAGGTTATGAATTCCAAAGTGTTTCTCCTATCACCACCTTCTCTGGATTCCTGATATAAAAAATTACCTTCAAAGAAACAACTGTAACAACAATTGCATTAATATACGAGGGGTTATCAAAAAGTTTGTTGACTGAAGCTATGAAATTAATACTATGTACTCTGTGCTTTCAAAATTTGTAAGGAACACAAAACAACAAAAAATAAAGAAATTTTTAGCTTGATACGTGTATTATTTTCCAAATAATCATAAAATAAAAACGATATCATATGATCACCCGGCGCTGTCGCCGTTTAGTTTTATGACGTCTCACAACGTCATTGTTTTTCAATGTCCGCTTCTTCTACTTCATACACCTATTTTCATGAGATTCCATGGACTTAAATCTATATTATTTATATGATTTTACAATGTCATGGACAGCGACTTTCAATGCATATAATATTGCAAATGGATTTATACAGTGGGAGAGATTCTCGCTTGATTGTGCAAACATATTTTGCTTTTTGGAGTTTAATTTCTACAATACATGATCGACGTCATTTTTTGACGCGATTGACTGTTCACACCTTGACTACAAATCGACATTACTTGTGCATCCCTTTTCTCTAGAGTCTCTCTTTTGGCATTAAGAAAACAAGTACTCTGGAAGCATTTTATTTCTCCGTAGCCAGTTCAAACATTTTCTAGGTCTAAACCAGTTTTTTCATTGGCAAAACTTTACAGAATGTTGGAAAAGGAAACCCCTCCCCCTTTTTGACGTCATTTTCAAGGCCTTATTTGTTTGGACACCCTATGTAAAATTTACGATAAATTTTCATAGAACTTCTAGAATGAGCTAAAAATTCAATATTTTATGGAAAAAATAGTGTCCCAATACATACCTAAAATAAGGGGATTTTTGGGTGTCAAATGGTCATATCAAAAGAGTTTTTCTCAGTTACACTAAGGTCGAAAAAACATTGTGTTTGAGGTTGCGCCGCTTGGACATACCATTGCTAGCAAAAACATTACTAATTTATTTTTAAAAATTCATTCAAGATTTGAGGTTTATTCTTTAAATAGAAAGGATGATGCTTACTAGATATTTCAAAATTCATTGATGTACCTAAAGCGGTTTTAATTTTATGGTGGTAGTCCACGAACTTTTTGATAACCCCTCGTATATAGATTAATTGTAATTAAGAAATAAAAATATTGGCAAACATGAATAGTCTTTTTAGTAACTTTCAAACAAACGATATTCAATCATATATATAGTATATTTGAAATTAAGTATGAATGAATAAATACGATGATTGATCAGCAATCAGGGAAATATCCTAAAATCTACAGATTAGAAACGCTTAGGTATCCATTAAGATTATTATTTTTATTTTTTCAAAATACTCCTTGATTTGTTTAATATCAACTTAATACAAGATTGTTGCATTGAAAGTATTGTAACAATTTAACTGTTTTCATGAGAATTTGAGCCTAGATTGAATTGAAAAATATACTAATTTGAAAATGTCATATTACCGTATAGCCGGGTATTTTGGCGGGACACAAATTTTGCGATTGTAGGTTGTAAAGGTATACCATTAATTTTGGTTGATAATATTTTGGTGAATTCAAATTTATTACCATAAAGTCGCATGTTAAAAATTAGATCTTGTAACGATTGCACACCCTGATGTTTTTAATATCATTTAGCAACTTATTTTTTCGTTGCTAAATTAGTTAATGTATAAGCTACGTTTACTTAATTTTTATGTTGTATTTTAATTGTTATTTGATTAAAAAGCTCATAGCTTAAGTATGTAAATACTTCTTTTCCTGATCACCCCAATTATGTGACATTTTAAATTTGCTGACAGTGCATTCCAAGCACTGTGTTTACCTAAACAAACCATCTCAAGCGCAATTACTTTTACAAATAGGTATTAATCGATACCAGTTATTCAATTATAACAAGTACATGTACATTGTATTATTAAACATTAATTGTTGAATAATCTTCATTGTTCATGAGTGTGCCATATAAAATGACGTGATGAAATCCAAATTTAAAAAGATAAAGTCTTAGAACTAAATATTTTTGTTTATTCAAAACAATGTGAATAGTATGGGTAATTACGTATATATTTATTTGAAACTGTCTGTTGACTTATTTACCGCTGATGGCTCTACCGGTGATCTGCGGTAACCATCATTCAAACGTGGGGAAGTTTACAAGCGCAAGGTATATAGACTACAAATTTAGAGGTTTTTATTTTGGTGAAATTTTATAAATCGCCAAAATAGGCCAAAATTACATCCCCGCCAAAATAACCAGGTGAGCTATAATGTAGTACATAAACGAGTATTTCACTCTTTTGGATGGTAAAATTTATTTAAAAAACTTTTTTTCTCGTCATGAATTCTATTTTAAAAAATTAAGCAAAGTTTTATATTTTTAATTAAAAAAGGTAGATATTGATGTGTACAAGAAACTCATAATTTTGTTAAACTCTTATTTAGGGATGGCAATCGATTGCAGAATTGCTAATCGGTTAACCGCAAAACGTTCCGACCGATTAACCGGTTAGTCGTATCAAGATTATACATTTTGACATTTTCTTTAAATTTCATAAACACAAAAAGGCTAAAAAGACTAAGAAGTTACATTTTGTTTATTATTTTCATTGGGGAATTTTCTGTACATGAGTACATTTTATTTCAATAGACAAGAAAAAATTAAGAAAACCATGGATCTTGCTTGAGAAATCAGACAGGGATAATTTTCCGACGCAGATGTTAAAGAAGTTAATTCTGCCTTGTCACCATAAACAGGGCTAGTCTATGTCTGAACTCTGAACTCTCACTTTATTTACAATTTACAACGTTCTTTATAAAAATATAATTCAATAGATAAGGGCAAATTATAGGCATACTAATATAATTAAACGTGCTTGACGGTGATGTTTTTAATATCATTTAAAAAACCACACAGGACTATCTGGGTAACGGCATGATGTTATTAAAACAGTAATTAACACTTTACGAGTTGACCAATTACCCTGCGATCCCAAACTGCAGAGCTATAATTACGTCCAAATATTCTTAATTATAAGACGTGTAAAAACACTTTAATAAAAATCTATGCTGCGCTCTTCTTTCTAAAAAACAAACAAACAAAAAAACAGAAGGGATTTTAAGGAAACTGCGCTCAAATTTACATATATTTTATTTTTTTTCCCGACTAACCGATTACGGATTTTCTAACCGATTAGCATCGTTCCGACCGATTAATCGATTAACCGGTTACAAATTGCCATCCCTACTCTTATTTTTTCTTAAATTAAACTAAAATTTCATTTCACAGATAACTTTATCTTTTTCGATCAGTGACAATTCACCAAGTATTCTAAAATGACGAGAGAATTACAGCATTTTTTGTGTGTGATTTGACAGATAATTTACAGCTGTCGTGTGACTACGAGGGCTGTTCAATAAATAATGTCCTGAACTGTACGACATATAAAACAGATATCATATGACATTAAAATTGGCTTTCTCTCATAATTGAATCTTTAATGAATTTATAACAGTTCATATGACCACTTTTCATCACATAGATTCATTGTGAGAAGCTGGGAAACATGGGCTTTTCGAGACACTGCATTATAAATGAACGGTAAAGAATCGGTAAACTAGAGTGAAAATAAAAGCTTAAACAAAGCTGCTGTAAAACTTGTTAAAAACCCAAAGAAATATTCACTGTAATATGTGACATTTACAGCAACCAATACCTGTTTTATAGACAAATGAGCAGGTGGATTTCAATGATAAAAAATTATATAATGGGCATCAAAAATGGGTACTGTCCTTGCCAACAAAAAATTATAACACTTATGTACTGGTTACCAAAATTAAAAAAAAAAACTTGATGATGAAGGATTGACTTTAAGACAAATAGCAAATATTTTAGACATTAAATCGGAGGTAGTTTACACTGTTTTTATAAACGTTTGACGGTAAAAAAGCTAAGTACTAAAAGGTCACCCTATATTTTGAAATAAGAGTGAAAAGGACAGCGTGTATGAATGTCTTAACAATTATTTTATAATATCAGTAATTGGATTGGAGTTATCCATTATTTTTGGATATTCAAACAGATAATGGAACTTGAATCTATTGCTTAAAACCCTCAAAACAAAATTTACCACAAGATGTACTTGACAAAAAAAGAAAGGTCTGGCGAGAGCAAAGAATTGCAAGAGCAAAAAGACAGATTTATATGCAATGTTCTTAAATATTACTGGTATTGTTTTTCAAATTCGTATTCGGGGAGACAGTTTAATTTTTGGATGAGGCTAGAAAACAATTTTTTTGCAAAAATAAAAATCGAAAGGTTTATTAGACGAAGGACCCAGAATCAGGAATCCACTATATTAAATTTCTTCATGACAGCGTCCAAACCCGCACGCCCTGAAGAGTAAAGGGGTTTCGGGATACACAGATAGTTAATATTTTTACATTAACAATATTCACCAGATCTTTGACCTTTTGACTTATTTCTATTTCCAAATTCGAAAAAAACACCTTTGATAAGGAAGAAATAAGTCCAGGAAATCATTGGATCTGCCCTTTTCCAGTATACCAAGGGTCACACCCAAAAATGAGTTCTAAAATCGATCAGAAATTGAATAAAAAAAGGTTACGGACATGTGTTGCAATTAAAAGAGATTAATAAGTAAGATAATGAAGACAAAATCATTGGAAAGCGTCTTTTGTTTCTTTCTGAGCACCGAGGACTTTATTTATTGAACAGCCCTCTTACACAGAGTACACATATTAACCATCTTATTATTTGTCTTTGTCAACTTTGGTTGTACGTATATTTTTGTCTCATACCGTTCTCTATCCAAACAGCTCACTGAAGTTTGTTTTTGCTTAAACTGACATATTTAAGAGGACAATTGTCTGAGAATAAAATATGTCATTTATTACAAATAACAAATGACGACATATGGGATTCACAAACAAAGAGGTTAATCAGCAAACATCAAACATTATAACATCTAGTTACATAACATTTCATCAAATAAATACTCTGATTTCCCTGCAAAAATATTACCCAGATACCAATAATACTGATTAGTTTAATCACAAACTTCGATAAAATTGTTCAAAAGTTTATAAAAGCAAAAAGATGGCGAGCAATAGAGTAGGGCCTATAAGGCTTCAAAATGACAAAGAATATTGTGCATTGTAAATCATAAACACAATAAATGATGCAATCATACAAACCATATCATTACTAGTAAGTTTCCAAATTAACAAACATAGTGTAACAGAGTGAATCAGAATGAATTATACAAAGTAACTAATATCACAAGATGGATGTAAAAAAAATTTGGGAGGTGGTGGGCAAATAAAATTAAGAGTTTTGATGCAGCTGCAGTATATTCAAATGGAACGATGATGCTATTTCTCTGATGTAAATAACTGAATCAAAAATGTAAAAAGAATTTAGAAATAAAGAGAAACAAATGTGGATATGATGTAAATCAAAAATCTCTTGATTGAGATATCAATAGCAATGAAAAAACTATATATATGTGAATTTCAAATTGATATAAACCACCAAATTAAGATGGTATATTAAACAACCAAACAATGATCTCAAACAATGATTGTGCTCTGATTGCAAATTGCAGATTTTTTCTACTTCTCTTTAAATCAAAGAGGGAAAAGCGTTGCTTTAGCGCTAGCACTCCTCTCCCTTCAGGAACATCCATTTTCTCCCGATTTAAAAAAGAATCACTCCTGCTATTTCAGTAGGAAGTCTATTATTAAGACAAATAAAGGCTTATCGTTGATAAAAAAAACACAAGATGTTTTTGCAAAATACTGATGCCCCCGTATGGCAACACAGCGAAAGTTAAACTTTCTCAAATGCAGATCAAATATGTTGTCTAAAGTAGGGCATTTTTACAAGAAATACAAAAGTGAATTATATAAAACCAAGTGCCACTTGCTCAAAGGGTTTGATCAAGGTTATCATTTCTAAAGGTAGGACAAACTCAAGGGTCAAGGTCCAAGGGTCAAGGTTGTTGGTTTCTAAAGAAATGTATTGTCTCAAAAATTACATATATGGGAAGTATGAAAGCGTTGGCCCTTACTGTTCCAAAGGTATGGTCAAGGTTAAAGTTTGTAAAAAGTAGGTGGAACTCTAAGGTCAAAGGGTCGAAGTTGTTGATATTCATTGAAAGGTCTTGTCAAAAGGATTACATATGTGAAGTATGAAAGCCCTTATTGTTCAAACGTTTTGACCAAGGTTAAAGTTTGTAAAAAGTAGGCTAAACTCTAAGGTCAAGGTCAAAGCATTCCATAAGAAAAAATATAAATATATACCCGGTATCACCATATCCTTAGTATATAAGTGAATTTTCATAGCGAAATCTTTGTAGTCCCCGGGTAGAAAAAAACATACGGACAAACAGTTATGATATTTCCGAAGGACGCTGTCACTGTAAACCGATTATGTAAGATTGCTTATTTAGATGATTGATAGTGAGAATACTGTGTACACAATCCGATTTCCGATCATTTTCAACTCAGTTTTGAGCACACAGAGAGACAAATGCTGAAAAACTTCAAAATTGATTGTTCTAATTTTTTTTCCTTGATATGCGCTAATGCAATCCATTTGTTGAAAAAAACGATATGATTTACAAATATAGTCAATTTAATACTCCTTTGTGTAATTTCGATTTTTTCCCAAAATATTGTCCACATTTGAATTAAATTAATAGGGATGGCAATCGATTACAGTAATTGCTAATCGGTTAACCACAAGACGTTCCGACCGATTAACCGGTTAGTCGTATCAAGATGTTCTTTTAGACATTTCTTTAGATACATAAGAAGGGTATAAAAGACGTTTTAATTTTCATTCTGTTAATGATATTTTATGTGCATAACAGAATATTTTATTTTAATTTCAATATACAAGAAAAAATGAAGAAAACCACGAATTTTGCCTGAGAATCAGACAAGGATAATTTTCAAACACAGACGTAAAAGAAGTTAATTCTGCATTGTCACCATAATTCAAAACTATGTCTGAACTCTGAACTCTTACTTTATTTACACTGTTTTTTCCTAATAAAACATACGGTAACTTAATAAGTAACAGCAAAATTAAGACATACTTATTTAGAGTGTTTTTTAAAAATCACATGCAGGGCAGTAGGGGTTACAACATGATGTTTTAAAAACGGCATTTAACACTTTACAAACTGACCAATTACCCTGTGACCTCAATCAGGAGAGCTATAAATACCTCAAAATTATTTAATTACACAATATGTAAAAACGCTAAATGAAAATTTGTTCTTTAAGCAGTAGTTTCCTTTCTGAAACGTGAATTTTAAGGAAAGATGTTCAAATTACATATATTTTTATATTTTTTCCGACTAACCGATTACGGATTTTCTAACCAATTAGCATCGTTCCCACCGATTAATCGATTAACCGGTCAAGTATTGCCATCCCTAGAATTAATGCATATTTCTCGCCAAATAATTAACTCCCCTGTGTACAGCAGGTTTTCGTAATTTAAACATTTTAAGCAATTCCAATTCACTCTTGCTATTTACACTCAGATTAAGCAATTGAAATTATCTTTAGTATTTCCAAATTAAATTGGAATTTTTATCTCATGTAAATTAATAACCCAAAATTGTTTAAAGAACAAACACGTGTAATCTTAGTTTATTGACATCTTAAATTATCCCTTTCTGGAAGGGTATATCAATTGAATCAGATGAAATTCCAAATCTGGGAGAAAAGAAATATTCCAAAAACTGCTAATATGACATCGTTTACAGAATTAAACACGGATTTCAAGATGTGTAACCGAAAACTAATTATCATTACAGTTTCTCTGTTTTTATTCAATACTGAAGAAGTATCTGGATTGCTAATGCATGGAATTTCAAATACGAGCAATACGATTCCTGGTTTATTGGGACACAATGTCGAAGCCACAGAAATAATGAAAATTCTTCAGAATCTGACGGAGGAGGTACAAAACCTCAAGAAACAAACAGAAATCGATAAATCTACTATTCGAATATTAAAGCAAAATTGTACTGTTCTTGGCAAAGAAAATCAGTCGCTTCAAAACAGATTATTCCTTTTGGAGGTTTGGATGAATAAGCTAAATTCGTCTAAGCTACCTTCTAGTAATGAATTAATGGTCTATTTGAGAAGCTCAAAGCACATAGTTCAAACATTGGCTGCAAACGAAGAATACGACAAAAATCTAACTCTGAGACTGAATGAAGTGGTGGATAATTTGCCAAAATGTGATACGCAGAACAAAAACTTTACTCAGCGACTTAATGAAGTAGTGAATAGTTTGCATGAAAATGAAGCATATGAGAAAAAAGTAACACAGCAGCTCGATGTTGTAATGAAAAACTTGGAAGACTTGAAGGTTAAAATGCGTTACATAAGCTTATCACTATTAGATGTTCATTCTAAGACGGAAGAACTAAATACAACATTATTCAGAAGTTATGACGATCAAATAAGGGAAGTGTCTGCAAGAATAACAAGTTTGTATTTCAGTGATTTTTTTATGTATACAAAACAATGAGAATCCTTTTTAAATGCCTTTCCAATTATATCAATTTCATAGAAATATATGCCTATACATGTTTTAAAATCAGACTTTTTAATTTGAGGTCATTTCAATTATTAAGATCACATCTGTAGTACACACACACACATGCTCACACACACACACACACACACACACACACACACATTGATGCATCAGCATTAATTTACAATTACTTTTGACTAGTTTTGAATAAAAATGACATAAGTGTAAATTATGAATTCCTAAAATATCAAGAAATCGTATATTTAATTTTCTTCTGGGTACATATTTGCAATCTTTTGTCATTTATATACAAATCTTTAAAACATAATACTTACATTTTATAACATTATTTTATAATCCAGACAAATTTCAACTCTATATAATATTGATTTTTATTAAAGTCCTCAAGATGAACATAAATGCATTAGATATATGACTGATTTCTGAAAAAGGATTTTATGTTTTTTTCCTTAATTCATTATCGATGTATAGCAATAGTAGAGTTAAAGGTAATGAAACCTGACAGATATTACACAGAAAGTAGCCTTTACGGCCGGTGTGACGTCACAAAGCAGCTCCTGGAGAAGTGGTGCCTTGGTGTTTGATAGGATAGTCTACAACATAGGAGGAGGGTACGACTCAAGTACTGGTGTCTTCACATCTCCTGTAGACGGACATTTTGTTTTCTTCGCCAACGTACAAGCTTATTCGAATCATTACGTATTTACATATATAGTGCTCAATGGCTCTGCTAAAGTCACAACAATGGCATTTAGTGGTTCGTCTCATCAAACATATTCGGCAGGACCGAACCTGGTGGTGCTAAAACTTCATAAAGGAGACCGAGTTTGGGTGAAATGTTACTCTGGGGCTGGATATCATACCCAAGGTGATGCTCCAATGACAACATTCTCTGGATTCCAAATATGATTTGATTTTATTATTCTTATTATGTAAAAATATTTCAGGCATTCTTTTATGACTTAGTAAAGAAAAAAATAAAACATACTTGTATCAAGAAACTGTTAGTCGATCATTTCATGTACTATGCTTTGTGCATCAATTTTAAAGTACATAGTAAGTGAGTGTGTTTTTTTCTTTCATCTGTACGAGTTGTTAAATAAATAGATTATACAGGATGTTTTGCTCTATCCAATACATAAGTCATCATTTTCCTTATGGTAGATTAAAGAATTGAACTTAAAAACTGTATCTCTGATTTTTGATAAATCCTATTATTTAAAAGTTACAGCCATTTGTCCCTTAATGTTACCTATTTATTAGCCTAATTCTCCATTGCCCTAAATGATTCCCGAACTAAGCAAAATATAAAAAAAAAACCGAGATACAGTTTTGTAAACACACACTTGAGACGCAATCTAACCGGTTTTCAGAGAAATTGGTCAATAAATAAGGGGGTTGAATCCTTTGAAATAACACCACCAACTGTCTGATCTTACTTTACAATAGAGGGTAAAAACCCATTACCTAACAAAATCTGCCAAAGCTAGACATATATGACACCTTGGAGACACATCTGGATACCAGTCACTTAGCCATATTTAGCCATACTTCCTATGTATATTCACAAGAGTGGGAGGATCTAGAAAACTGATTGTTCGTGATCTGTTATATTTCCTTCCCTAACTCTAGATGCCCTGTAGTTTAATAACTGAAAATCTTTAGTGAGGAATTCCCAAGGTGGTAACAGTGATATTCGAAATTGTGTTGTAGCGTTAACAGAAATGAAACAAAAAATAGATAGATAACACGGGCCCCAGCTTACAGAGGAGGTAAAAACATTGTCCTTGTTTGTAAGACTCGTTATGAATTATATTTTAGAGTAACTAAGATTTAAATCTCAAAGTGGTAATCCAACTTATACCCGTAGCTTTTCAGCTATACTTCCTATGCATATTCACAAGAGTGTGTGTTTCTTTTCTGTATTTCAATATGTTTAAATATTCCCCAAAATCAAAAAAATTTTGAATTACCTATATTTGTGTCTAAAGCTCCATAAAAATCCTTAAAAACCAAAACTCCATCTTTGCTCATCATTAAAATGTTTACAAATTCATGAGTTCTGTGCAGCAGTTTATTCAAAGCACAATGTGTATCAGATGTCATTACTGAAAAGCTTTATAGAAAATTCTACGGATTTTTCCTTTGCCCGATCAAGCAAGACAAGAAGCACACGGCGGGTGTGAGCAGTCGACAGGGGATGTTCACTCCTCTATGGCACCTGATCCCACCTCTGATGATTTAGGTCCGTGTTTGCTCTGCCCCCGACTGGTATTGTTTAAATAAATGATTGTTATTTTCATCCATCTGTCGACACGACACATTTCTTTAAGGAATGAAGCTAATTTCAACTTATGTTATCCGATATAACATAACTTGAGGCAGTTTACGCTTTATAAACCGCGAAGCGGTTTATAAGAAAGCGTAAACTGTCCAAAGTTTTGTTATATCGGATAACATAAGTTGAAATTAGCTTCATTCCTTATAATTTAATTCCAGTGTAGACAATGAGACAATATTTCCATCGGAAAAAGACTTCAAATTGAGCATTATTTTAAAAGTAACGTCAAGCGGACTAATACGTTTTTGACGTAACTCATTGTGACGTAGGCAAGTTATGTTATCCAAAATATTATATGTTCCTCTGAATGATTCAGCCAATGAAAATGCTTGATACAAGTGAAATTAAATTATATAAACTTGAATAAAAGACACCACAGAGTACGTCTGCCACATGCGTTTTTATATTTGGATGTTTACTGACTACAGACAATACCGGCCAATCAAAATATATGACAATATAGATAACCTCTGCTTTTCCATCGTCAACTTTCCTTATTTATGTTGGCAAATATATCCTATCATTGGGTCGTATTATGGCTGACTTTTATCATACCAGTTTTGAGCCTTGTATTGTAATACTGAGTTTCATACTGAGAGATTCGTCTACCTGATTAATACACAGGGCTCATGACGGGTGTAGCCGGATGCTTACTCCTCCGAGGCACCTGATCCCACTTCTGGAATTTCCAGGAGTCCGTTTTTTCTACTCTTTATGAATATTTGAATTGTTTATAGATTTTATTTAGATTTATCTCTGTTCTCCCGTAACATCAACTTATCTGACTGTACCCTGTCTCCGTTTAAAATTGATTGTACTCCGAACATGCTCTTGAGTATCGAATTCTTGAGTATCGAATTCGTTGGGAATATTACTACATAGATAAGGTAAGTTGACATTGGAAAAGTTGAAATCATCTTTTATTTTACAGTTTTTTTGCTAGCTGACCTTTATCTCTTCAGTCAGTAAAAAATCCAAATATAAAACAAATATGGCAGACACTGTGGATTTTTACATTTCCAGCTCACAAGGATATATCGAATCGAAATAGAATTAAAGTAACTACTTGAAAATACAGCGTCAATATATATAAATGTCGAGCTTAAGGCTACAACAAGTGCTTTCTTCTTCTTATGCAATGTTTGTAGAATTAATAGAAACAAAATGTTGCTTCCGTAATCATGGTAATGGAAAGGGTTTTTTTTCTTCTCTTATAAAATTATTATAAAAGTTCGGCTCACAGGAGTACATTTTCTATACTTCTGGATTTTTATTACAAACAGTCATTAACGATTAAATATGATATGATATCAAGGTCGGCAACCATGTAGTAAATACGTGAGAATAGATCTCGGTAAAATATTTAAGAAAAAACAATAATTTAACTGCAGTGATATGTAGTGTTCACAGTATATGTAACATGTGCTAGTTGAAAATTTTAACATTTGATTTGAAATTAATTTGATGAAGTCGTCGTGAATAAAAAAAAACTCAACGAAGATTACTGTTTTATTTTGAGATTATTGAAATTGAAAAAAAAATACCAGAAAAGTCTCGTTTCGATAAAAGTTGTTTTCTTATAAACTTTTTTTTACTGACAGATTCCTGAATATAATACGTGTCTTTAAGCATCTAGCGATGAGATTCAGTCGTCAAAATTTAACGGTCTGATTTGCACTTATGGTATATATTTTGTACTTTTCATGTGAGATGATTTAAATACCTTCGCATTTCGTACTTTTATATTAAAATGTGAAAATCTAAAATTAAACAAACAAATCGTATTTATTTTCAGTTGATTATTAAAAATATCTACGTAAGGGTATTCAGTCAAATAAAATGTATCCGAGTTATTGTTTAAATACAGTATATAAAAATTGTTATGCATATTGTTCTTCAGTATTCTTTATGAAGTCCTCTAATATCTATTCTAAGGAAGATAAACTAAAGCTGCATTCATTTTTTTCCCCAAATATTTATTATAATTTTTTTTCAAGATAACTGAACTTCAGTAATTTTTTATTTTAAATATTAGCTGGTCGTATCATCATTTGGGTTGCTTTTAATGCTTCGTGCTTTCCCTTCCAGAAAGACCAGGTAGGATGTTTGGGTGAAACCATAGCAGACCCGGTGTACAGACCGTTTAAATTTGATTTATGACATTGGTTGTACCACCAAGCACCGTGCCACTGGTGTGCACAATTATGATTCCTGCCAACTTTGTCATTATCTTTATCCTTCGTGGTAAACATCATATGATTGTGATATTTCAAAGCATCTCCTAATAATAGAAAAAAATTGTGTAAAATCTAGTACTTGATAAATGGTTAAATAAAAATGATGAAGAACAATTTTAATATATAGATGTCAATGAATAATCAGATGTTTATTTGTTCATGGAAACTAAATCATATTGTTCAACAGATTTTGACAATTTTCTTTTGCACCTTTTTCACATTGAACCCCTATAGTGGTTATTTTCTTCTACTACATTTGTTTAGGTTTTCGTTTAATAAGCATAAGAAGCCACTTACTTATTGTACCGGAGTAGCCAGACACAGTCAATCTATATTTGATGTCTTCGCTGCCTATTGAAAATCTTGAATATTTTGCATATCCTCTTTCTCCTGTAAATCTTTGCAGATCAATGCGGAGTTGTTGTGTTGCACCCTTAGTAAGCAAATGAATTATATCATTGCCTAAAATACAATTGAATTGGAAAATAACTTTGAATACTGGTTATTACACAACTTAAAATATAGTTAAGGGAGTGAAAATGCTATAAAAAATTAAAATTAAATACAAAGACATCTTCATTCCCAGTAACTTGTATTTTTCATAAACATATAATCATTTCCAACTTAAAGGTATTTTATTTGATCCAAAAAATCAGTCATTGCCATGGTTAATTGTGTTAACTAATCTTTACTTAAATATATAGTAGTTTCTAATAACGTGCAAAATACTATTTTGCTTTCGGTTCTGTTTTGACAATTCTGTGTGTCTTCCCATTTTGAAAGCGATTATGAACGTAATCCAAAGAAATTAAAACTACAATTAAACTGATATATAACTTACCATCTGTTAATTATTACTTTTGATAAAAGTCTATATTTTTAAAGCTAATTGTATTTAACAGAGGTATTTATATCCCTATTTTGAATTTAAAAGAATCTTATCGTGCTCATTATGAATAAAGGTATCCTTGGATATTCACTGATGTTGCTAAAAGAGATAACTACCTATCCAGTAGTTTTTTGAAGGATCTCCAAATCCTCGTTTGTATTGATTCCAAGACCTGTAAAAATCGGTTGAGCCATCTTTTCGTTTTTGAATGACCTGTAAGCAGATATGAATTCTATAATGCCTATAATAATGAGCAAAAGTAATTGCACTGAGTAGATCTACATATTGATTCAAAAAGATAAATACTGAATACAGACTATTTTTTTCTCAGTTTTGTGAATATTATTTGTGTGTGATCACACAGACTTGTTCCTGTGCGCATAATTTTCGAAGCGTCCTAGAGCTTCATGAAAATGTACCCATGTACACGTCTGTGACTTAAACACATAAAAATTCTAAAACTTTAGAAAGATCATTATTTTAATTTAACATTAAAATTTTACATTTGCAGCTGCACTTTACAGGCATATTTTAATACCAACTCGATAACCTAATTGGGACGTTTTTTATGCAATACACGATTATGAAATTAATCGACGCACAAGAGTATATACAGTTCAGTGATATGCTGAATTATCTAATTGTTATTAATTGATTAAAGATTTGTTAACATATTTATCTTTAGGGACATTTTGGAAAAAAATGGCGATGGTTTATACCTCTTACTGAATACAAGGAAAGTCGAAAAGAGTCGAAAGAGATACATGTATTTTTTTCTCAAAAGTTACAGAAAAGAAATTACTCACAGTCCATCCTCCTCCCTCTGTCGTCATGTCACAGAACACTTCCTTCCGGTTGTGACGATCTGGGTAAATCACGTAAACTCCATCTTTACCTTTTTTCTTTGAATTTGCCTTCAATATTTCTGAGCAGTCTCTGTACTTTTTTGCTAAATGTAGTGGAGCGTATAATTGATATCAATAAAAAAAATATAATACCGATGGTCTTAGTAAGCTATTTCTCTATAAAAAATATCTTAAGTTTTAAATTCGATAATGTACCTTGGTAAAAATTTACTTACGTTGTCTGTTTACCATTCCCTTCATTTCGTAGGTGGACAATATCTCAAGCTTAAGGTTTGCTGGTTTAACCGCATGAATGCGATATTCTTTGAGTTTCCAGAGGAGATTCTTATTTTCCAAGAATTTCGCCAACATTCCTAAATAAACATTGCCATAATACTATAATATTTAAAATACATAATGAGTTTAAGGTTACAATTCATTCATTGAAGAAAAACTTAACAATTAAGAAATTAAAATTCAAGCTCCTTCATTCTAGATACCAGTACATGTATAATGATTCATCAAATTTTCTTATTAAAACGGTTAAAGTCTTTAAAAGATTATACATGCAATTTGCACTCACCATGAAGTTTTGAACTGATCTCATGTCCATTATTACATGCCAAGAAGAGGAAACATACAAATATTTTTCCAGAGATCGTAACTCTCATTTTTTTTTGACTAGTAATGGTCAGTAAAACCATCTGTCAGTATGTATACCTGAAGGTATATTTATAGGTATATACTGTTGCAATCACAATATATGTGCATTAAAATAAAACCTGATATTCTGCATGTAATTCAGTTAAGTCATGACACGTCAAGATCAAATGAATCTTAAAATATCATATAAATATTTCATAGAACGTGGGGAAAAGTTTTACAAATGCAAAACGTATGTGTGAACTTGAGGCATTACTATTAAGCTAGCTATTATCTATTTTAATCAGACTCCGAGACCATAAACTGAGAACAGACTTAAATCAAAATTAAGTTCAAGTTCAAGTTCATTTATTCACTCAACACCATTTTAAATACATGGTACATGAGGACAAAGATAAATATTTACAACATGTATATATATAATCAGGTCAGAGGTATAAGTATATGATATTCAAAATCAGAAAATGAGATGGGAGAAAAATAGTAAAAAGAATGAAAAAAAAACAGAAAAAAAATATATTGATAATGTAATAATGAAATAAATAAGGGGAACAAATTATGGAGGACAGGCTAAATCGTAAATTTTTTTATATAAACATACAAAGTTTTTTAAGTGACATAGCATCTTGTTTTGCCATCAGTTGAGAAAATTTCAAAATATTAAGTCTAGTAAAGTAGTATTCATTAATATACTTTTTCCTGATTTTTGACAGTGCATTACATTCAAGTATAAAATGAAATTCATCGGCAACAGGTTTTGTATCACAGAGTGTACATAATCTTTCATTTAATTGTATACCAGTCCATCTTCCCAGCTCAACTGGTAGACGGTGATTAGTAGCACGGAATTTGACAAGTATTTTTCTAAATTTTAGTGGTAAAATACTTAAATAATTTTCATACTCAAAATTTGTTTTAAAAGTCTTATACAAAATACCTTTAGAAGAACTATTAATATCAGAATACCATTTTTGTATAAATTGATCTTGCAATCTTTGTTTAACAACAGAAGTAACCCAGTCTTGATTAGGATGATAATAAAACTGTTCATTCCAAATATGAGATAGTCCACATGAATCAAAAATGCGATGAACACAGTCAATCCAAGGGTTTTTACCAATTTCATATTGTGAATTAGCAATTAAATATTGATATACTATACATGAAATTTTCTTATCTGTGCTATTCAGTAACTTACACTAATATGAAACTGTTCTTGAATATATAATTACAGATAGCGGGAAACGTCCTGTTTCACCATTAGCCATATAATTCGGGGTACTACTTTTTAAATACAGAATATGTTTCAGAAATTTTAAATGTACACGTTCAATAATATCTAAGTTTTCAAAACCCCAGATTTCACAACCATAAAGTAGCACTGGTAAAACCATTTTATCAAATAAATCAAGTTGACATACTACAGGGAGTCTAAATTGTCTTATTTTTCTAATAACACCATACATTGCTTTTTGGGCTTGGTCACAGAGATGCTTCTTGGCTTTTAAAAAGGAGCCAGATCTTGTAAAAATGATACCAAGATATTTAAATTCTTAGACAGTTTCTAGACTCTTGTTATTATAGTAAAATACTCTTTTGTTCAAAGGACCTTTTGAAAAAATTAATATTTTGGTTTTCTCAATATTTACTTGTAATTTCCACTCTGAGCAGTAGCTTTCAAATTCATTCAAAGCATTTTGTAGATCATCAGGAGTTTTTGCTAAAATGACTGTGTCATCGGCATATAAAAGTATAAGGAATAACAAATCAACATAACTTTTGAAATAATTCCGATAATTCAACAAAATTTTCATCCTAATATTTATTTTTTTTTCTATGTTTTTCATCAAAAATGCAAATGCATTGGACAATTAAACATAAAATTTTGACTTAAGGTAGGTCACTCGTCAGCTTTTTGGAAAAGTTCACGCACAGCCTCTTACCTCAAAACTATTTATTGTAATTCAATCTTTATAACATATTTAATTTCAACAATGTTAATGTTTTAACATTCAACGAAAAAACTGCCCAAAAAGCTACAAAGAAGCAAGATTTGTGAGGGACTATTTTTTGTAGTGGAAGGATATTTAGCAGATAATTCTGCAAATCTGCACATTTATTAAATTTGATATCTTGGAACTTAAGCTTCACATACTTTTACTCGGAGAATATTTCCATTATGATATTGCTAGGAATATTTAATATATGTCTTAATTTATATTTTTTGAACAAGTTTTACACCTCCTTCAACAAACTTTGAAGATATATATCAAATAAGTCAATATAAAATTTACACCATTTTTTGCCTGAAAATCACTTATTTTGACCAATATTTCAAAATTAAAAGTACTGACCCCAACTTTTTCTTTTATTATTTTAAAGTACTCGATACTTGTGACTGATCAGCACTTAAGTCGTAAAAAGCTTGATTTAAGAAAATGTTTTATTGTCTATTTAGTTTTTTAATACCCCAAAATATGTTACTTTTTAGTGCGGAAAGGTCACACAATAATTTACACGCATTAATTTGCAAAAATTTTTCAATGATAAATATCATTCAAAAAAATTTACGTAAAATAAGATCATATTAATGGTTACATCTGCTAAAATATAATAAAGGTGTAAGTAATTAACCAAAGAAATAAAATTTAAGCGCAAAAAGGTCAACTTCATTGTACCGTAGATCAGTAAGATGAACACTGGCCTCCTATTTTCTTTGCGATTTTGAGTCACTCTATATGAGTTCTTATCCAAAATATACTTCTCGGGGAACTTTTGGAAACCTTTGAAATCAAAATTTTTTTACCAAAATCATTAACATAAAAACTTACGACTTTTCAGTCATTTTTGGAACCAGTGATGTCGGGACTAGATAAGTTTTACTGTAACAATTTTAAACAAATTGAATAAGCGTTTAGGTATTTCATATTTGAATACTGTATTTCAATTTTTCAGCTAGTTTAAACGGATTATATAAGATCTGTTAATGAAATATATTGAGATGACGAACACTATTCAAGCTCAGAATTGGTTCAAACAAAACAAATCATGAGCAGAGCAAATATGGACCTCTAAAACATCACATGTGGGATCAGGTGCCATGGAGGAGTGAGCCGACGGTTACACCCTCCGTGTTCCTTGTCATGATCGGGGAAAAAAATAAAAAATCCGAAGACAATTACTTACTAGTGGTGCTGACCCCTAAATTAAGGGATCTAAACGGGCCAACAAATTTTGCAGGTAAGTGTGTAAATAGTGTAAAAATGATAGTCAGCATTTGACTTCATGAATGTATTTGCTGACAAGGCCAATATATTAACCATATAAAAAGTAAACCTAAATGTTGCAAGCTAAGTGATCTACTTTTTCTTTTAAGGTTAAGGCACTTCCATTTTTTGTTTCTATTTTTTTCGTTTTGTAATTTCAATTTTAGGTATCCAATAAACAATTTTGTCAAACATCTATGACTTTTTTCTTTAAACTTTTTGTTGTGATGTATCCCATATCACATATGTACAGTGCTTTTTAAAAGAAGTTTTGGATTTTGAGCAGTTCCGGATAATTTATGTTTAAAATGAAAATATAACAAAAAAAAAACACTTTTTTGTATAAATGAAGCTGCATTTGTTTTCGAAAATCTAGACGAAAAAGCGAGATCGACAAGTCTGTCTATCTTTCCATGTAAAGGCTTAATGTTTAGTACCAGAAATAAAGATTTTTAAGGGTTCATTTTTTTATTGTCGAAGTGTGGATTAAACACAGATGTATCATCTTTTTCAACAACTTTGGGTTTCGTTGAAGTGCGAGGGATCTCTTAAATAATGAGCAATCTTCACAACATCCCAGAGAATACCAACTCATATCGAACAATAATTTTAAGGTATGAGAAGATGAGAATCTTTTGTGCTATATTATATCATTGGCAAATAATTTCAATCTTTAAGAAAAATTTTGCAAATTGTAGAAATTAAACATATTAAATCCTATTTTAGTACATGAAATATTGAAAGATATTTTGATTTAATTGATATTGAATTTTTTACCTTTATGTTTGTTATACTATAGGCTTTTCGCTCTTCATGTTCACCCATCTTCTTGTAAGATATTTTCTGCATTTTTTAAACCATGAAAATATGAAATAACGAACAGTATTCAAACCCAAAAGTATATTTGAACAAAGCAAATCAGAATCTCAAAAACCCCTCTTAAAAATCTTAGTTGGGATCACGTGCCATAAGGAGTGAACATCCCTTGCCGACCGGTCACATCTACCATGTGTTCCTTTTAAAAAAAGACCTAGAGTTGACAATTCCATATATCTGTAACATTTTATAAAACCACACGTCATTAATGGCACCCTTCTCTGACAACGAGAGTACCTGCATAGTAAATAATGATGTCCTTGTGACTTTCATCATGGAAAATATTAGTGATTCTATTATTATAAGTTTTTATTGTTTTAAACTTAGCTAAAAATACGTCTTTTTTCTATTGACCTGCGTCACTGCCAACCGTTTTTACTTTCCAATCATATACTCATTTTTTTCAGTTTTTTTTTTTTTTGCACTCACCATGAATTTACTTAATTATTTACACCCTTCTTAAGGTGAAGATAATAAACAGCGAACAATTTTAAAACTCTCAAAACAACTCCAGCATTAAACAAGAACCCTCGGGTGTTCCCAAGTGGGAACACAGGTGCTTAAAAGAAGAAAACCTCCTCTGCTGATGGATCACAGGGGCTTGCTCCCGGCGTGTCATGACACACGTTTGCCATTTTGTTTAGTGCCAATTAGAGTGACGTCCCTTTGGTGAATATAAAAGTTAAACCTGACCGGCTTGACAAATACGGCTTGAAAAATATAGCAATCTATCGATGATAATATTTACAATCAATTGTCGCCGATCTGGGCCTTTTAAACGACAATTTTTCGATAGTCGGCGACTATTGTAACAACACTAGTGGAAACTGAAGTTTCTCTTGGCCCCAGCGTTGCTCTAAGAGCTTGCAGTGACAAGTGTCACAACACTTGCGGCCCTCACTATTAATAATGAAATATTCAATCTACTTAAGTCCATACTAAGTCCAGCAAAAAGTCCTTATATCTAAACTGATTGACAAATCCAATTTGTATATAGTGAAGTGAAGTCGAATCAAGGAGGGGGACACAATTGAAATGCACATCTTGTGGCTTAAATTCAAAGATGATGGGCAATTTTCGAAATTAGTTTCTTTGTTGCTAAGAAATGATAAGATGGCAACACAAGCTGTAGTGCACTAATGCTTGCTTGAAGACAAACAATTAACATGCACATTTTGAATTGGAGAATGTTATTGGAAAGACTGACAGAATTTTTTCAAAAGGATCTAGCTACCCTAACGAAGTAATGTTTGCACTGCTAATAATATTTTTTTTCAGGTTTTGGGATAGGAATAATTGGGTTTCTAAAATGTGGGCCAATCCTTGGGGCAGTGGGCCCATCCAGCAGGCAGCATTTCAAGGGATGCCAAATGATCAAGGTAATTAAGCCAGTACATTCATAGGGATTTTTATTTGGAGGGAGAGGGGGGTGGGTTAATTATATAACAACTGGCCAACCAATATAACCTTTATTTTCTAATCGATGTGGCTTGAAGTTGTCAGTTCATGATTTTATATGGTTATCAATTAGTAAATATGTAAAATTTTATTTTTATTTTTTATATCGTATTTTGTTAAATGCCAAATGAAAGACAAGTCAAGTAGGTGGAGTACGTAGCTTTAAAAAAAGTTTGCATGGCATTTAGGAAATAGGGTTTATATCATTTAGCTGGATATGTTATTCTCCTTCTTTGCATTTAGTTGATTGGGCTGCACTTGCAAAGCAGTGGATTCAACAGAGAGAAAATGTAGCAGAGCCAACTCCCTCCATGTCGATGAGTGCGGCTCCCCCACCCCCACCTCCCCCAGCCAATGGGGGCACGGGAGGAGATGATATGGACATTGAAGGAGACAATGAGAATAATTCGCAAGACTCTAACAGCTACGGTAATATGCCAGTTTATCAGAGTCAAGGTAAATTTAGCTGCTTTTTCAAAAATGTTTTATTGTTTTTCTTCTTTTCTATATGAGAGAACAATACAATGAATTTTAAGCATTGAAGAGATGAAGAGCATTCTACAAAATTAAGATTTGAATATTTCTTTAGTACATAACCTTAATGAAAAATGATTATACAGACTTGTCGAATTTTTTTTATCAATGTCAGACATTTGGTCTGACAAAGTCGAATGATTGGATGGACCAGTCAAACTTTTGTCAGAACAGATACTTGTACCTTATTTTGACGTTGAGAAAGTCATATGAATAACAGCATCAAAATGCCCCTTATTATTTTCAATAGCCTTCAATCTAACAAGTTTCCTTTCTTAGGATAGAGAGTCTTTAACATAGACATGAATGACATGTTTTATGACTTTGTTATAACAAATTTACTTGGCCATCGTCAACATGCCGCGTACGCGGCCATTTTTTCTGTGTTTGTGACCTTTAACTACACATCCCGATCCCGACCTTTATTAAATTTGCATTATGCTCAATTTTTTTTCAAACGGTCATCTGGACCGACGTTTTCTTAAATGTTATCGGTCCAGACAAATTTTTACCGGCCTTGCCGACAGGACCGACGGATTTTGACAAGTCTGTTATATAGTATATAATTACAACAAAAAAACTGACATAAATAACTTTATCAGTTTAAAGAGTCTTCAATTTTTAATAGTAATTAGTAAGGTAAAAGAGATATGGCAGTGCATGATGTTTTGTATTTGTTTGATTTTATTACAGATTACAATCAGCAGGGGTGGGGATGGACAGGGCTTCCCAACTGGAACATGAATGTGGCAACAGGGTGGGGGATGAATTTGGGGGAAGGCAAGGTAATGTGTAGTCTTTATCAGGCATGAGTTATCATTTCAGTGATGAAAATTAACTAATGGGTAATTCAGGAACATTATCTTACAGTATATAAATCTATTGAAAGTACATGAAATAAACATAATGAAACAAAATAATATAGAAAGAAAAATCCATAAAAACCTTATAGTCATGTATTTGTAGATGATCAGAATAATGGCAGAAGTTTGAATTTATACCTAATTTTTATGCTTGATACACCAACCAAAAATAATATTATACTTTTTCCCTTCCAGAATCCACAGAGTTTTGACTATTCCCACCAGGGTAATTTCCCACCAGCCTTTGATTACAATCATGGAGGAGAGCAGTTTAATTACCAAGTATGTTGTTTCTGTACATTATATTGCTGTGAAGTAGCCAAAAAAAAAATCATTTGTGAATAGTCACTTTTTCCTTACATCATGAATCTAGGAATATTGGGATGTTTCACATAAATGAAGCTAATTTTTTCACCCCCCCCCCCCCCCAAAAAAAATGTACTTAAGATTGATATAAAATAATTGTTTCTTAGGGTAGTGGTGATAATTACAATCAGTACTGGGAGGGAGATGAAGATTCCCAAAACAGCAGATCCTTCAGAAACAACCAGCAAGTAGGCCGGTACCCCACTCCCCCCGGGACAGACGAGGATAGCAGTGGATTAGGTAAGTCATCTGTCAAAAAAAACAAAAACAGGATGTATGTCTGTATGCAGTGTGATATTGCAAACCACCAATTTTTTGTGACACCTTAATTTTTGCATGTTATATATTTGTTATTAACAAGTGAGATGAAATTTTCACGAAGCTGGTTTTTGCTGTATTTATTCTATTCTAATAAAAATATATGCCAGAATAAAATTTTTGCAAGAAGCTTATCTCAGGTAATTATGCGAATGAAAAGTTATTTACTATACTTATGGAGCCACACAAATTTGATCAACAGAGAGGATTTTTTTTCTGTATTTGGCTTTAAACAAAGTTGATGTTGATATTTTTCAACAGGATACTCTGAATTTAATAGTACCTGGTACTTCTTACATTATTCAATTTTTGTAGATGCTGCTAAGAGGAAAACTCTCCCAGCTTGGATAAGAGAAGGGCTAGAGAAAATGGAGAGGGAAAAACAAAAGAAAATGGAGAAAGAAAGATTAGAAAGAGAGAAAGAGGAGGCTGAAAGACAACGAGAAGAAGCGGAGAAGGAAGTAATGGAAGAAACGAGTGACGGACAGCCACACGTACCAAAAAAGAGCAGATTTGTAAGTGTCCATTAGAATACATATAGTAATGTTGTATACAAAGTTTTACATAATATGGGTTGTGTGATATAAATAAAAGGATGAATAAAAGTTTTTGAGTGATATTTGAACAAGTAAAAAGGAGTATGTTTCTTAAAGCTCTATTTGATCCATTTAATAGAGTGCTCATTTATGAGTGAAATGAGAATTGATATTAAATAATGCATAACATGTTGAAGGATTCCGATGATGAAGGGGATAGTAGATCTGTATCTCCTGCTCCTGTCAAGGACAGGTCAAGGTCACCAGAACAGGTAAAAAAGAGAAGTCCCTCCCCACAGGCATTTAAATCTGAGGAAGAGAAACAGATGGAATTTGTGAGTATTTTATTCAAAGAATTTAAAAATTTTACACATGTATTTTTATGCATTTTAATGTTCTTTATAATTTGCATACTAGTATACAGAGAAAGATTTTGATAGAACCCTTCCTTCATTATGAAAGCTTTTGAACTTTTGTGAAAATCATGTGTACTTGTTTTTAGATGATGAAAGTAAGAAAGATGCTGACAGAAGTACTTTTGGATGTAACAAACACAGAAATCGAAAGTGTTTGCAAAGAAGTGATCCGCAAAGAGAAATCTAGAGCTGCCAAAGGTAGAAATGAGAAAGCATTGAGAAATCTACTTTTGTGGTATTTTGGTAAAAGCCTAAAGACCTATTTTGTGCTATTTGATCTGTATAATAAATACGATATGTGCCAGAAATTTCAATGGTTGAACTTTCTTAATGGAAACTCTGCTGTGTGTAAAAAATTAAATGTGGCACATGAGGTTAATGTGAAAACATTACACCTACAGACTGTCAAATTCAACCATCCAATAAAAATAAAACCTTTATTGAGGATGTTTTCCAGTTTATATTATTTAGATTCCATATATATTTGCAAATGCATTCTGCAAAAATTTACTGTTTACATCTGGGCTAGGTGTAAAATCCATCGTATGAAATCTAGAATCTTGCAGATTTTGTGGCTTGAATAAAATTTTTAATATGAATTCACACAACAAGGAAATATGAATTTGTTTCTTCCAAAGAAAAAAAAATCATTTACAAAATAATCCTAGCCTAGGTGCCCTAATTATGTTGTCTTTCAGGTAAAATAATTCAGATTATTTTCACAGCTCAGAGAACTTGTAAGGGGAGATAATTCCCCTATCCAGCCTCTTAAATTGTATAGATATTGTGTTTTATGACGAGGAACTAATCATGTTTGTATAATTGTACAAAAAGCTCCAGCAAAGCAGCTCACCAAGTCTACTGCTTTAGCATCTTTGACTGGCTTGGGTAAGTAACTGCTGATTTTATTTATTGCTTGAAAGTGATAGACAATCGATTGCCCCACCTTGTAAGCAAATTGATTGCTAAAAAGTGCAAATCTCAGTCAGGTAGTATTTTTTCCATTTATTCCTTGATTTCAAAATCAATTTTCAGGGCCCTATAGTAGGAGTTATACATTTCTTTAAAAAGGTCTTGAAGTGACAGCATGTTTTGAAATAGAAGGGTATAAATCATTTTCATCCAACACAGAGAAGTCAAAAGAATTTCCAAAAAATCTTTGTATTCATTATGTCTTAATTCAAGGTTTAAAAGAATGTGATGAATACGATGGTAGCATCAAATAAATAAATAAGATTATCCATATCTATTACATTATGTACTGTAAAATCATAAAATTTCCTGAGGGTTTGTCATTTTAAGCAACAACAAATATAAGTCCATGACAAAGTGCTAGCGATTTTTAAACTAAGGCAACTCAACACTTCTTCATCCACAAAATGAAACCCCTACCATGCAGTACAACCAATTTTTTTATCCTTAAAAATAAATGACTTTACAGGAAACATTCTTGTAGGAAAGTAATCATATCACATAGTATTTTGTCCAAAGTCTATATTAATAAACATGATGCAGTAGTAAGCTTTGTGATTTTTAGGCATATTGACCATTTAAGTAAAAATTGATAGTACATGTACTAGAGGTATATTAGTAATTCTATAAGTAACTGAGCCTGTTATTTGTACTGTTGTGTGATAGTCTAGTGATGTTGTAGGACTGGCAGGATACGGAAGTGACAGTGAGGAGGAGGAGGAAGAAGAGGAGGATCCAGACTCAGACGAGGATCTCGAGGAGCGGATCCGACAAAAGAAGGAGGCATTTGAACGCAAAATCAAAGAACAGGGCATTTATGATGAAGACGAATTAGGTAACTTGAAAGTTTTTCAGTTAGTTGTGTACTGTTTTAACATACATGTCATTGGAGATAATGTCATTATGGCATTCATATGTATGCATGTAATTGATATATGATCAAAATTAAACTTTCAGAGCCAGAGGCACCAAAAATCTTTAAAGACCCGATTTCAGACAAGCACAGCTACCCTTTTCAAAACAAATATAATGGAATTCCTGGACTGGATGTGAAATCCGAAGCTGAAAATAGCACTGAAACCAAAAATCATTCTAAAGATTCAAAAGTAAAAGTTGAGCGTACAAAAGATAAAGCTAAGAGAGTTAAGAAAAGTAGGACTTCCTCAAGCAGTAGTTCTAGTTCCACTGGGAGTTCTAGTGATTCCGATTCTGACAGTTCTAATAGTTCCTCTAGTTCTTCCTCTTCCTCTAGTGACTCGGACAGCTCTGTCAGTGAGAAAAGAGAGAAAAGTAGGAAAAAGAAAAAGGGGTCAAGGGGGTCTTCATCTAAAGGGTCAGGAAAGGGGGGTAAGGGTCGAGATAGGAGTAGCAGTAAGTCGGATAAACGCAAAAACCGAGAATCTGACTATGTTAAGGAAAAGGAGAGGAGGAAAAGTAAGGGGGAGGAGTTAGAGAGAAGTTATAGTAGGGATTACGATAGGCAGAGTAGCAAAGACGAAAAGAGTAAAAAGAGGAGAGATTCACGCAAAGACAGTTCTCGAGTGTCTCGTGACAGAAGTGATAGTAGGGAGCGTGAGTCTGAGAAAAAGAAGTCAAAGAGAAGTAGGTCAAGGGAGAGGCATAGAAATAGGTCAAGGGATAGGGGGAAGCATGATAGGAGCACTAGTAGGGAAAGGGATAAAAGACGTAGAAGTAGGTCAAGGGAAAGGAGGAGAAGCAGAAGTAGGTCAAGGGAAAGGAGGCATAGTAGAAGTAGGTCACGGGATAGGAGGAGGAGTAGAAGTAGGTCAAGGGGGAGGGATAGTCGTAGACGTAGTGACAAATACCAGGATGATGAAAAGGAACCATCACGTCGCTCTTTGGACTCTAAAAATAGCAAATCCAAGTCCAAGAAAAGGAGAAGGTCAAGGTCACATTCAGACAGTGAGGATCGATCAAAGAGCAAGCACAAAAAGTCTGGAAAGAATCGCTCAAGGAGTCCCTCTGAAGAAACCAGATCCAGTAGTCACAAAAAGTCTGGTGGCGGTAAGAAGTCGAGACACAGGTCTGACTCCAGCTCAAGGTGGGAAAACCTCATCTTAATTTTCTTATGTCCACTGTTGGTGCTTTTTTTTCTCGGCTAATGCAGAGTTGGTTTTAAGTGTTGTATTTTTTCTATGTACAAATATGTAGGGGTTTTTCTGGCGAAGTAAAGAACATTAAGAATTTTTAAAAAAAGAATCGGTAGCTATTTAATGTTCACAGGAAATTTTCTTATTTTACAGGTCCCGATCCCCTAAACAAAAGTAAAGAGATCCGGCTGCAGTTTCTTCATCACTTGATTTGTTATGCATTTTACAGAATAGATTTTTTGACTTTGTGCCATGAGTTCATATTCTTTTTTCAATGAACAGCAGAAGATATTGCCTTTGAGGTGTTTTTAAGAGGACTGCAAGTGCTTTTTTGCTGGCAGTTTCCTTCATTTGTTGTACATGTTTATTTATCTAATTTAAAGCCCAGACGATTTTCTCAGACTCTATAAAATTCTTTGAACAATAAATACAAAATAGTTCATGTAATCTGTATAAAAGCATAAGCAGTTTATGAATTTAAATTCCAGTCAAAATGATTCCAAGAGTTCAGATGCAAACATATCTGTAAAGGCCCAAGAGGGCATTCTATATATGAAAGGATGGGATTCATACATGAAATATACTGTCTATAAGATTGGTCACATATTTGTACAGTACTGTATTCTCAGGTCATTTTATAGAGGTCATTGTTGATATGATCATTAACTTCTCTCAACATCGAGGATTTGTAACAACCTTCACTGGAGGTCACAATTCAAGGTTGAGTCTGAATGACTTCCCATTACAAAGGAAAAAGTCTATCGATGCATTTATAAATAGGCCATCTTTCAAAAAAAATGTCTGCTTGCCTTCTCCCGACTTGGGATTTTAAGAAAAGATAGGATTTTCTCATTCAAAAATACATGCAAATATGAACCTAAAAATGGTAAGAGAAAACTTTGATAAAATAATTGTTTCCTTTTTCTGAGTTGGTACACATCAATGTTATAAAATTGGTTGATTACGAAGCTATAACGATGACATGCGATGGACTAGAATTGATCGTTCCTCAAAAGAAAGGGGGTCCTTCGGGAAAAAAAGGCTGAGATACCTAGGCCGCGATACTTATATTATATAGCCCAAATCATTATATCCCGACAGCTGCCTTACATTTCCAAACGATCAATTCTACTTGCTAGCTGCAGAACTGTAGCTCTCCGAAAAAATAATTTGACTGACCCGAGAGCTACAGTGCCACCCATTGAAAAAACTTTATATTTATTGCGCACATAAAAGTGCGCTGTTTCTCGATTTTTTTCTCCGTGTTTTTTAAACCGTCATCTCAAAATATTACTAACCGTGTGTTCCTAACATATTCTTTCACTGTTTCCACAACAAACTTTCATATAATTGATGTAAATAGCCCTCCTGGCCCTGAAATTGAGATCATCGAAAATTTCGTCTACTGAGTATTTATACTGCCATTTTAGTTTTCAAGATAAGTCAGTCTGACGTGCTTCGTGCAGATGTAAACTACGAGAGTATTTGAAAGAGAAGTAAGGAATTGTTTGAAAACCTTAATTTTTTGCAATTCAGTCAAGAATTTGGAAGAATTAATGCAGAATCAAGCGCAACTTTTTGTGCGCAATAAATATACATTTTTTTCAATGGATGGCACTGTAGCTCTCCGGTCTGTCAAAATATTTTTTCGGAGAGCTACAGTTCTGCAGCTATTCTACTTGCCTGCTTTTTGATCACGGAGAAAGTAGTTTTGTTTAAATATTGACTGTGTGTATTGTGTATGATCCATCATCCATCGGATCTTAAGTCACCGATTTTCCTGAAATGGCCGTAAGAACCGGGGGGGGGGGGGGGCATGGGGGTTGTGCTCCCAATAATTTTCCCGATATATAGAAAACGTATGGAATATCAAATTGTATCATATTTTCTGGGACACCCCCGTTCATGTATAATGGCACGGCCATGCAGATGGATCGAGCTGTTTGAATAACTTTGGATCTGTAACAATTTCTGACTTTTTGCGAAAGAATGATCAGCTCGTCAAGAATCGAATCATTTATTAAGGGTCCTACGACCACGAGTAGACTCGGGGTCCCTGGCGCACATTATATGGAATTTTAGAAACCGACATTAATTAAATTGTAAGTACACTTGTATTCAAATGCGTTTTGACCAATTTACTGAGTCAGAAATGACTAAGGATTCTGTAAATGACCCCAAAGGATGCACTATTTTTCGTAATTTCTCAAACAGTCTAGAAGACCAGAAAAGGACTGAGATGTTGCATGGTTAATTAGTCCTAGTCTGAATTTTAACTCTTATCATAGTGTGCTTGATGCACACTATTTAAAAAAAATGTTAAAATATCACAATTGACTGAAAATAAAACTAACGAAATATTCATATATAGCAAGTGTACTATAGGGCAAAAAATAACAGAATTGTTTTTGTTTGCTTAGAGAAAAAAGAAACATCTTTCTTAAAAACAAAAATTTACTGAATTTTTGAAAAAAATTCTATTTGAAAAAGTGGGAACACCTGACTTGCGTATGCCTACTGTTAAAAGAAAAAAATACTTGACATTTTTAGGAAGCATTACGGAATGTGGAAAGCTGTAAAAAAAAATATTACAGATATGCCATAAATATCTCCTGGCAAACTTGGAGAAAAAAAATCCGGAATATTGACGACTGTTCCTGTAGTGTTTATTTTTATGTATACACATAAACTGATGACGTAGTAATCGTCTGCCTAGGAGTAGGGAAGGTGGCAAGTTTCAAAAAGATAAATAATGCCAACTCCACCAATAAAGAAAAGACATGGTAAAGGTAAATAAATATTCAATAATATTTTTTATTTGTGCATACTGTATAATGTCTTTCCGATCAGCCGGACTAAGGCTCTTATAAATATCCATTCACAATCCTTGACCTTTGTCCACAGTCACAGTGTAGACATGTGATTTAGGATAACACGGAACGGATACACCCCTGTCAACGCGCGATCGGCAACGCGGATGCGATCGGCAACGCGGATAGCTAAACTGAACTACATGAGGAAGATGAGGTTAAATAAAACATTATTTTGTCCTATTTCCTTGCAATTATCCTTCAAAATTTCTGACTTTTTGAATGCTACGTACTAGACATGTTCAACACCATAAAAGTCCCCTACGCATTAAAAATCACCATATATTATGTTAAAGTTAAGTTTTCCTTGAACATGACTGCCCTAATGTGACACATAAAGCTCGTTTAAGTGGTATTTCTTACCTTATTACGTATACCCGACAGTCCAAAAGGCACATTTGCATTGTAAATAGGTAAATCATAAATTTTAAATCCGATTTGAAGTTCTTCATCAAATAGAAAGCGTTGAAATAGCGGTTTGAAGTGAACACATGCCAAATGTTTTGGCGATCGGCAACGACTCTATATGCGATCGTACAACAAAGAAAATATGATAAACATGCGATCGTGCAACTTGAAATTTATAAAATACTTTTAATGAAATAAAGTTATAGATAGCCATGTGGTATGGGTGGAAAGTCTGTTGAAATAGAACGAGATACCAAACATTTGATTTTCGAGAGAGAAAGAGCGAATTTAACTGACGTTCTTGTCTATTAGTTGAATAATGTCCGTATTTTAAGAGAACAAAATTTAAAACCTCATGGAACCCTAAAACTTGATACTATTTGATTATTGTTTAAAACAGATGCCTATAGAGTGTTATAGGACCGAATTATAGCAATATAGAAAAAAAAGGTTTTATTGTCTATGATCACAGGTGCTTGAGGACAGGACCCCCCCCCCTTTCGATATAGATCGCTGGGCTTTTTCGATTTTTTTCTCATAAAAAATCTTTCATTGCCACATTTGTGATAAGATCTATACCAGCAAATCGAAAAATTACCTAAAACAAATGTTCTATTAAATTTACCATACATTCTCTATATAAAAAATTTTATATAGAGAGAGGGTAGATATTTTTATAAAATGTAAGTTTAAGCAAATTTTCTGAATTGATAGGATAGATTATATCACATAATTATGTGTCATTCATATATAATTTATTTGAAAAAATTCTAACAGGCCTGGGGGTCTATATTTGGGTGGGTGGTGGGTAGGGGTGTCCTGTCCTCAAGCACCTGTGTCTATGATATGGCAGTTCAATTACAGGAGTTGGCATACATATAAAAAACTGTATTAATTCTTTTTCTCCAGAAAATAAAAAAATATATGTATTAATACTATAAAAATAACGATCAAAGGAATTTGCATACCTACATGTAGCAACTTTACCGAATAGATTCAGTAAATGTTTTCAGTAAAAATGTGTTGTACACGCACGTAATAATATAACAACATTATGTATAACTTGATATATTTTAATTTACTGAAAACTGTTACCGGTATTATTATTAGTATTATTTTTTCTAATTAATTGCCAATTTTAATATCATGCACGTGCATGTACATTGTAGAATCGGGGATGGGGTGAGGTGAAAACTTTACTTTCATAGGCGTCGGAAGCAAATTAAGGGGGGGCTAATTTGAAATGGGGGTGGGGTGGGGGGCTAAACCAATAGACTTGTTGTCCCCCTTTTGCAGTATATAGTCAAATCCGGGTAAGGCAGATGGTATTTTTTGGATAAAATTTGGTTGTTCAAGAACTTGAATCATAACACCCCCTCCCTCCATCCAACACAACACATTTCCGAAATTGAATTTTGAGTTTAGAAAATGTTCCTTTACTTACACTTTGCATGATACACCATCTAAGATATTTAAAGGTTTTTTGGGGGGAGGGGGAGGGGTGACACTGTTATGAAAACTGAGTTAAAATTTCTACTTTACATTTTTGTTAGCCATCAAACTCTTTTTCAATTGTATCTCTTTAATCTACGTAGTTAATTTCAATTTTCTATTTTGATGTAGGACGATTTTAAGAGTTAAAAAGGTACATAACAATGACTGATTGCCTAATTTAAATGTAAAAAATCTACTGTATATCAAAATAAACTTTTTAACAACAAAATTCTATGATTTGTTCTATTCTTATTTCGTGTGTTGTACGATCGCTATTTCTATGTTGTACGATCGCTTCATAAAAAGATAATGTCGTTGACGATCGCCTCGCGGTTGTCAAATTTTCCAGTTAAAATTTGTTTTAAGATAATGTATGTGATTTTAATTTTAAAATCATTTAGTTCATACTTCCAAGAACCGTTACATAGCAAAAGCAGCAAATGTTCTTAGGTAATAACAATAATAAACTGTTTTAAAGCATGAAAATTTGATATTTTGAACAATGTCGATTTGATCGGTAGCATTTGCACAGAAACTGTGAAACAAATTTACTCTCGGTAAATCCTAAACTGTAGATAATTATCTAAACTAAATGTTTGCCAATTTTATTTTCAGCTGGTTACACTCCAGTACATACAAAACTATTTAAATTTACCCCCTACAATACTTTCTTCTTCAATGTTTTGATCTGCGTTGCCGATCGCATCCGCGTTGCCGATCGCGCGTTGACAGGGGTGGGATAACACGGGTACACTGTGCATTTCCTTTAAAATAATTAATAAAAAGAGAAAGATTTCCAGTCTTAAGAGATTATTTTATATTTAAAATGGTGAATAATTCAATCGCAAATAGAAAAATAAACATGGCCTAACCCCTAAATCTAAATATCTTTCCTCCAACGGCAACCCTAGCGGAAAAACAAATAAGAGATCTATGCATGACAAAAATCTACGTCTTCTGCTATTGCATTGTAGGAAATAAATAGTTAATAGCCCAATAGCGGATTAATAGTCAACCAGATGAGATGGACGGACAGGTCAAAAACTATACACCCCCGATTTTTAGCTCTACTGGTCAGAGACCAGAAGAGCTTATGCGATAGTAATGCGTCCGGCGTCCGTCCGTCTGTAAACACTTTTTCAAAATGCTACTCCTCCTACAGTTTTGTTATTTCAATATAACTTGGCACACAAGTAGACTACACTAAGATACATAAATCTGTGTAGGCCTATCGGTTTTTGATTTTGATGAATGGTGTTGCCGTGGTTACTAAAAATAGAAATTTCTGTGAAATTCTTTCAAATGCTACTCCTCCTACAGTTTTAATCTGATTTCAGTATAACTTGGCAAACAAGTAGAATACATTAAGATACATAATTCTGTGTATCGGTTTTTGATTTCGATGAAAGGTGTTGCCATGGTTACTAAAAATCGAAATTTCTGTGAAATTCTTTCAAAATGCTACTCCTCCTACAGTGTTGGTCTGATTTCAGTATAACTTGGCACACAAGTAGACTACACTAAGATACATAATTCTGTGTATCGGTTTTTGATTTCGATGAACGGTGTTGCCGTGGTTACTAAAAATCGAAATTTCTGTGAAATTCTTTAAAATGCTACTCCTCCTACAGTTTTGGTCTGATTTCAGTATAACTTGGCAAACAAGTAGAATACACTAAGATACATAATTCTTTATATCGGTTTTTGATTTCGATGAACGGTGTTGCCGTGGTTACTAAAAATAGAAATATCTGTAAAATTGTTTCAAAATGCTACTCCTCCTACAGTTTTGGTCTGATTTCAATATATTTGGCACACAAGTAGAATATACTAAGATACATAATTCTGTGTATCGAATTTTAAGTTTGATGAACGGTGTTGCCGTGGTTACTAAAAATAGAAATATCTGTAAAATTGTTTCAAAATGCTACTCCTCCTACAGTTTTGGTCTGATTTCATTATAACTTGGCACACAAGTAGACTACACTAAGAAAATAAAGAGACTTTATCAATGATCATTATTCTATTTATTGCTGTTGTAAAGTTTCAAATCCCAGCTGCTTAAGTACTTTTCTCTTCCTTTGCTATAAGTTCAAACCAGTAGAGCTTCAGTCTCGACAGAGACTTCTGGTTGAGTTACGGCCCTATGGCCCGGTATGGGGCATAAAAAGTAATGTTGTCCTTATTCGAAAATATTCTATATTAGGGGTGGGGTGTATAGGTATCAAATTTTTTTAAGCTGTACCAAATTTTATTCATACACTACTACAAAGGCTTTTTTTACTTTAATGCAGCAATTAGCCTGTGTTTTTTCAATGAAAATTTCCAATAGTAAAGAGGTATGTTTTTGGGAAAAAATAGGGGGGTGGGGGCTTACAACGTGCCTGTACAAAACATTTATTTTTTTTCGAATTTGAAAAAAGAATACTATTTCTGTAGATCAGAATGACGACAAGAAAGAAACAGCCGCCAGACCGCTTAGTGCATTTATGTTGTTTGCAAATGATGTGAGACCTCGATTGGAAATGGAAAACCCGAGCATTAAGGCTGTGGATCTGAGTTCTAAGTATGTTTACAGTAACAAAGTCATTGGATACCAACAACTTTGACCTTTTGACCTTGGAGATTTCTGTACTTATGAAAAACTTTAACCTTGGCCATAACCTTTGACACAGTAAGGGCTAGGACTTTCATACTTCACATATTTAATCCTTGTGAGGAAAGAAAGAACTTTGACCTTGGAGTCTGACCTACTTTTTAAAAACTTTAACCTTGGCTATAACTTTTAACGGTTCGGGCAAGAGCTTTCATACTTGACCTATGTAATACTTTTGGCAAGACCTTTCTGAAGAAACGAACAACTTTGACCTTAGAGTTTGAACCTACCTTTCAAAACTTATATCATTGACAAAAACTTTTAAACAGGTGATGCTAGGGCTTTCATATTTCACAATCGTATTTCTTGTGAGATGGTCCTACTTTGGGTACCAATATTATTTAATTTACATTTAAGAAACGTTTAATTTTCGCTTTTTTGGTCTAAGAAGACATAGGGCTTATATTTGATATGTGCATTACGATTTACCTGTGACAAGATTTGACACAATATGTCTGTCATATGATAAAAATGACATCCCATCCACAAAGACACCGAAATAGGGGGACCACAATTGTTATCTCCAGAATTTACATCATTGTTGAAATCAAAGAGGTATTAAAGACCCCCCCCCCGCCCCCCCCCCTAAAAAAAAAGTTGTTTCATGGTAAATCAAAGTATTGATAGTAGTTTTCACGACTATGAATTTAATAGAAAATACATCTATTTGTTAGTGCGTGCATACACACCCAAGAAAAAGAAACTACTTTTCATATTAGTTGTAATATGTTAGTGTTTAAATAGACTCGTACAAAGTACACAGTGCTATTAACGAACGTTAATTGCACAATAATATATACCGGTAACAGAAATTCCATGCACGATGCTCTACGGTTTTTAAAAAGAAAGTCCTACAATTTTTGATTAGTAAAACTGGCACTTTTTCAGATTGGCAGAATCTTGGCATGATCTTCCTGAAGATGAGAAATTGATATATCATCGTCGTTCTCTGGAACTGTATACACGACAGGGTACCTTTTAATTTGCTAAACTGAGTACATTCCTAGATACATGTAAAATAATTAACGATGACTATTGCAATATTAGTTCACGCTGAAATATTAAAGTTCAATAAGAACCTTTCAAAACTTGATCAATATTAACACCTCTTAAGCATTTTGTAGATTCGAATCAGAAAACACGACGAAAAGAGGAACAAAAGCGGAAAGCCCCAGATAGACCAGAGCATTGTATTATAGTACCAAACGGAGAAATGAAATTAATAGACTCTCCCTTCATCCAGAAGTCAAAGCGGAGAAGATATGAACTGCCTTATAAATTACCTCCACCCTCAGAGTATCAGCCACGTCCCCGACCTCCGAGACCCCAACCAATAAAGAGACCTCCGCCACCCCGGCCTCTCATCCGTACCTACCCCACATACAAGGAGCGGATTCAGATGATGGAGCGTGGACTGTATCATAAGCAGGCTCCACCACACATAGGTGTTTTCAAACGCAGCGAGGACAACCCAGATCTTCTTATTGTAGACGAATCAGGACAAACCACGATAAGTTTCCCAAACATCGATAGACACAATGGTTATGGTAAAAGTTACAGCATTGGACCATGTGTTTCTGGACTGAATGGGAACAGTTATTACCATCCCAGAATCATTGGGAATGGACATCACTATGCCCAATTTCAATTTGCATCGCCTTCGATGAACTTAATTCCACAAATGTATCCTCAACAGTTTCAGAGACTGCGGTACCCCTATGTCCACGGTTCCTACCTACAGGCGGCTCCCCAGCTGTACCAGCAGACCATTCCAGCTCAAACCTCCGTCTACTCCGAAATAAAGTGTTCCCCTGTAACAACAGGCTCCATTACTGTCCGCTATGAGCCGGTAACTACAGAGTCGTTTGAGAACTTTGAGATGTCGGATGATGAATATCTCGAACACGACCCTTTCCTGAACATAAATTTGAACGAAGATGAAATTCAGATAGATGGAGACGAGGTTGAGTTTGATATGATGGGTTTGGATTCTGACCCGGATGTCAAGGAAGAAGAGGAAGATGCCTGTGATGATCTGGACGACATCAATCCCACCATTGCTCCCTTTGAAGAAGGTCTGATAAACACATATTTTCTTGTATTTGTAATTGCACATCTTATCATATTTATATGATCCCACCCCTGGTATTTCAAGGGTTTTTTTTTGCGTGGGAGAAGAATCGGTTTATGTCCCCAACCTGTGAAACTGAATGGTACTATAGATTTCCTCTGCGTCTGTCCGTCCGTGTGTCTGTCAGTCTGTCCCACTTGGTTTTACACATTTATTTTGAGATTGCTCATTGTTTATCTCTTTTTTTTTTAAATTAAATAGTTTGCCTATCAAATATAGATAAATCCAGGGCATGAATAAAGAGAAGTAAATATTTGCAATCTGTCTCCTTTGACACTTTTTCTCAGCTTAAATATAGTACTAAAGTTGTATTTTTAAGAGTTATGTTACTTATACTTTTTATAACACACTGAATTGCATTGATTTAGCTGTCAGACTAGTTTTTCTGAAGTTAAAATGGGTAAAATGTTAAATGTTTCCAGTTCCATAAAAAGGCTAATAGGCCTATGTATAAATACTGTTGATAAATATTCATTTTTTTCATTTATGAAAAGGAATCGACCAGTATCTCTCTGTAGATGGACAACCTTATGTTATGATACCTGTAGATATGGATGTTGCCAAAAAGTTGGGATGGCCAATTCATATGCTGCCTTCCATGCCGAAATGGTTGTCCAAAATGACAGAGTAAGTTTGAATAACCGTACAAAATTTTAGATAAACTTTGATGTATTCTTGTCTATAGTAATATAGATGGAAAGCATATTTTTAAAATGTTTTTCTTACTTTCAGTAATGAAGTGACATCTTCCGATGCATCAAGCACGGCGCCTTTGGATTTCCCAGAGTCTGTTTCGAGCATTCAACAAAGTGGCGTATTTAATGAATTCGATTTGGAAAAAGAGACGGAGATTGCCATAGAAACAATAAAAATTGAAATGCCAGATATGGAAATCGTAAAAGAGACACCAGAAGTGATGGATTATTCAGAGTCAACCGCCGGTCCGACCACTTCTCAAGAGGAAACGAATTCCAGAAAGGATGATATAGGAAACGAAATGGAAACCAAATTTACGAACAATCCGCCAGTCTACAACGAGGACAAAATGCCCACTGCCACCGGAGAAATTATGGACTATTGTGGGGACAAGAAATTTGATTTCTTGGAAACAATTCCGGATGAGAGAGGCGATCAAGGAGGGTTTCATTTCTGTAGTACCCCAAACCAAAGCCCTCTTCGGAAAGAGTTGAAGTTGGAAACAGGTAGCGAACAATCTGATGAGACACTGCAAAGAAATGTTTGTCAGTCCCCAAAATACTCTCCTATCAAATCTGTAAGTCAAGAGGACAATCTCAAGCGTGAGAAAGACGAAGCCGAACATTTCAAGGAAGTCATTCGACAAGAGAAGAATTTTAGTCAAAACAGTTCTAGCTGTGTTTCTAATTGCACCTCAACAAAAAAGCAGTCTATTATTCTTGAAAGTCTTCTAGAAAATTCTGACTCAGAAATGGATGACGTTAATGGTACATCAAAGGATGGACCTGGAAAAGAAGGTAAAATTGGACATCTAAAATACGGTGTCGAGAAAGACATTACTGTAAGAGGCTACATGGAAAAACAGAAATGATGTGTGTTGTACGTTTCTGAAGTGTGAATGATAAACTTTCGACTGTGATAGATAATTTTGGAAAAAAAAAAAAAAACAAATTCAGAGATAATTTTGTTTTATCATCAAGATTTATTGATAAAATCTATTAATTCATTAATTTTATACAAATACAGATTATCTCTGAGAGTAGGTAATCTAAACAATTTCCTTATAGATGTCGAGAATATCATCAATAATTTTTCCTTGTGCTATCTATTAAAAAAAAAATCAAACATGCACATTGTTTTATTTGCATCACAATGAGGTCTACATTACCTTTGCACCAAAGTTGGAAATATTGCGTGGAAAGTATGGAATAGTTTTAATTGACAAAGCTTCAAAAGTATAATCTTTGTAATATTGGCTGCTACAGCTTACTTTTGAGAACCTGGTTTTCATTCTGCATGATGAAATCCAACGTAAAAATACATGTTTTAGTGTATTTTACATGTAACACTTTTAACTCTCAATTGAAAGAAAATTATTTAATTATACATGTACAATACATATACTGTGTTCCAAAACTTCATAGAAATCCTTAAAAACAAAGATACATTGCGGGGTCCAGTGAATGTTCAACCGAGCCCCTATATATACTATATATACTACACAGTATTTTAAATCAACTGCCGTCAAGGAGAAATATCAGGCGTACTGCTTGAACTTTAATATTATTTTGAGAAGCAGTGTAAAAAAAAATGAAATATCAACTATTAAACTCTACAAAATACTAAGTAACTTGTAATCTTGGTAAATGAAATCACCAAACTTTTCCAAAATCAATAGCATAAAAAAATAAGACTCTTCAACATTCCATCCGATGAAATAATTAAAAATAGGTTTTTGACTTCAAAGTTAACTCCTTTTTAAATGAAACTCGAAAATTTTCACATTTTCACCGGTCATGTCCATTTAAAACAGTGGTTTGTTTCAATATATATGTTTCCTACACAAGAATTCTAAATTAAAATTATAAAAATACTGGAGATCCTCGTTCATAAAATCTGTGTAGTGTTTGAAGACCGAACGTTAGTTAAGGACAGATGATACAAACAAAAAATGGATCCCTGGATTGGTATATATTTTTTGGTCTTATTTCATTGAAAATGATGTAAAAAATAAATTTCCAGAATATACAGAAATTGTAAACCTTCTATGATGTTCGAAATTCTACCTCTCTGAAATCATCCTTATTAATCTATACAAATATTTTTCACTTCAAATCCCATTTTTGTGAAAATTCGAATAAAAATTCAAAAACTACGCGGTTAAACTTATTCATTTTACTAATTAAAACATGACTCAAGTTGTTATTTTCAATTTTTTTTTACACAAGTTTGTTTGTATCGTCTGTCCTTAAATTCGTTTTATTATGCCTGACTGTTAATTTACTCCTGAAGACATTCTCTCAACCTGTCGGACATGTTTTGCCAGAATTCCTCATAACCAGCAGGATCATCCGGGTACTCTATAAAACAGTTTTTCTTCAAGAAATCTGAAACCTTCTTGGGATATCCCCCGTTGTACACCTCTGGCAGTAGGATAAGAATCACGTATCTCAACGTATTTCTGGCCTCGACGCCTTCCACCCGAGCCATGTTAAGTTCATAGTCTCTCCATGCAGACTTGAGATACCTTTTTGAGACAACGCATACCGTCTTTCTACTCTCTTGAATCGAGCGTACTATCTGAAGGGATTTCGATTCTCCTGGTATAAATGATCTATCCCGGATGAGAAGCTGAAAGCCATTGAGTTGTTCCAAGTTTTGTATCATGTGTTTAACCACAAATTCCCTGTCTTTGCTAGTATAGGAAACAAAAGCATCGTAGAGGAAGCGAGTGTCTGGGGAAGTTTGGAGCCGAAGATATCCACTATTACGATTCTGTAGCAATGTATACCTCAGGTATCGAATTTTCCATCTATTTCTGTACAGAGCTATACAAATAACCAAACTTAACAGTGAACTAAGGGTGACAGATACTAATATATAGTAGGCGGTGTAAGATTTGCAATCCCTTTTCAGTTTTTCTACTGACACGAAAAAATCATGAAATTGAAAGGTATTGTGACGTGCATTTGAACAATTATAGGTCTTGTAATTTTTAAAATGTTTTTTGTATTTTAACATCCATTCCAGAAAGTCCAGATTATCACATGTACACATCAATCTGTTGTCTTTCAAGTCGACGGATAAGTTGCCAGCAGCAAATATCTTATTTAGTTCTTCCATGCCTCGTTTTGATATTGTCCCTAATCTATTTTGCGATAAGTTAAGAATTGATAATTTCTTCATGTGTCCCATTTTCATATTCCAGTCGGATATTAGATTGTGGGAAATGTCTAAGTAAACAAGGTTACTGAGGTTTCTCATAAACAAGAATGGCAGTGCTTGTATTCTGTTGAAGGAAATGTCTAAATGTTGAAGCCGACGTAGATTTCTAAGTATTTTACCATTCACATCGAACTGAAACATTGGGCCTAGGGAATTTTCAGCCAGTTTGAGTGTCATTAAACCAGTAAGATATTGAGCAATGTCATCTGACAGATTGGCACAAAAGTTTTTCGACATATCTAATAGAGTTATATTCTCCACGCCTTGTATTGGTCCAATCCATGAATGAATAACATTGTTTTGAAAATAAATTTCTCTTAGATTGTTTTTCTTGAGTTTAAATTCAGCCACACGTGTGTATAATTTACTCGAATTTGCATAAACAATTTGTAGATTTGGTGGTAGGGATACAGAAATCAATGGGATATGATACATTGAGGATATTGAGAGATTCTTGCGACAGCTGTAATCATATGTCTTGTCCTTCAATGGATCAACATTTTCTTTACATCTGGTGATCGAATCTATAAAACGAGCTGGTGTGTTCCTTAAACTTGCATTGAGTATTTCTACTCCAGAGAGCAAATAGTATTCAAAAACATATTTACCAACTATCAATCGATTTTCTGCAATAGAAAGTTTCTTAATTGTTTTTGGTAAATTGAATATGACACATGTTTCAAACATTTCAATACGGTTACTAGCAATGTTTAATTCCGTAATTGAAGTGTTATCCAAATTAATTAAATGATGTCGACGAAGAATGTTACTTCTGCCACCTGGACAGGTAATCTGTTCAAACTTAAACACCGTAATATTCGTCCGGTTTAATCCAAATGTCACGTTCGGAAGAACAGCTAATCCGAGATTTATGTTAAACGAAATATCTAAGTAGTTAAGGCTTTCTAGATTGCTAAACGTACCTTCTTCAATTTTTTTTAACACGTTTCTAGATAAGTCGATAAATGTCAAGTTTTTTAGACCATAGAATGAAGACCTGTTGACATAGTGCAGCCGATTTTCTGATAAATCAACGCAGGTAACACTTTCGTTAAATGAAGGAATCACTGTTTGTTTTAATCCCGAGCAGTTTGCTAGCATATCACATCGAACAGTCCGAGAATAACTGCATTTGTCATCCATACAACAGCTATTAGAAATAAACATCACAGCCAAACAAAATAAAAGACACAAGATAAACGAAGAGAAACCGTTGTTCATCTTGTGAACTTCCACGTCTTTTTAATAAGACAACTTTATCAGGAATGGTGATTTCCACCCGGAAGTTTGTGCACATCTTGGATGAGACTATCGGGCATGATAAGAACGTATTTGGCAAGTGACAGATATAGCAGCCCGCCTATTTTTTGCATGTAAGGAGATATAATTACTCAAAAAACATTTTTTAAAAACAGTCTTTTTCCGGCGTTATCTGTTAAATATTATCGACACTCATTGATATTTGATATGATGAGGAAATGCATCTTTTTCTATTGATTTGAATGGTTATGATACTATTTATATATATGTAGACAACAAGATGTCTTTGTGAAACTTTGATGCCCCCGGATGGCGGCTTTTGGTAAAGTTTAATATTTCTCAAATGCAAACTCCAAGGTCAAGAGATGAAAATTGCTGCCTCAAAAAGAAGGGACTTGTCTCAGTGAATATACCTGTAAAATATAAAAGCACATGCACTAACCATTAAACAGGTATGACCAAGGTAATTTTTGTTAAAAAATTGGGTCAAACTCCAAGCGCAAGGTCAAGGGTCATGAAAAAGGTACCCAGGAGTAGGCTATGTCAAAAAAAGTCCCAGCACCAACTGTATACATACCATGGTGGCATATTTCTGCCCCCTACATGTAAGATAAATTATGTTAACATGCAACATAATTATGTAGACATGCAACATATTTATGTCAACATGCAATTAAGTTAATTATGTTGACATGCAAGTTACCAATCTTATAAGAAAATATGATTTAAATATGGATAAATTTATTTACTAATGACTGTATCTGACATTTTAGATGCAATATGCAACAATTATGTAGACATGCGACTTTTTTATGTCAACATGCAAGATAATTATGTCAACATGCGACTTATTTTTGTCAACATGCAAGATAATTATGTCAACATGCAACTTATTTATGTTAACATGCAAGATAATTATGTCAACATGCAACTTATTTATGTCAACATGCAAGATAATTATGTCAACATGTTAGTTGATATGCAAGTTATTATCTTGCATGTTGACATTAGTAAGTTGCATGTGAACATAAATATCCTGCATGTCTACATAATACCTCGCATGTTAACATAAACATCTCGCATGTTAACATAAGTATCTTGCATGTTGACATAAATAAATTGCATGTCTACATAATTAACTCGCATGTTGACATAAATATCTTGCACATGTGTACATAATCAACTCGCATGTTGACATAAATATCTTGCATGTCAACATAATAATCTCGCATGTTGACATAAGTAAATCGCATGCATCTTCTCATATGTTGCATCTTGCATCTACGATGTCAGATACGATACGGGCGTCGGCACGGGATTTTACCCATATTTAAATCAGATTCCCTTTAAAAGATTTGTGACTTGCATGTCCACATAATTATCTTGTATGTATACATAATTTTCTTGCATGTTGACATAATTTTCTTGCATGTTAACATAATTTATCTTGCATGTAGGGGGCAGAAAATGCCACCATAGTATACAAATCATAGCCAAGGTTCAAAGTTCAAAATTAGGTCAAATTCCAATGTCGCGAAGGAAGGCCTTTGAAATATGAAGGCGCTGGAAGTCTGTTCAAAAGTTTTGTTCTAGAGAAAAGAAGTTTTTTTTTAAAAAAGATCAGGGTCAAACTTTTACGAGGGCTGTTCAATAAATAATGATTTATTTAATTAATCTGCCATATTCCATTATACGAAGGGCCATGCTCAAAAATGTGTTCAAAAAACAATCAGGAATTGGAGAAAAATGTTACGGACATGCCTTTTAATCAAAAGAGAATATATAATTTGCTATATTGACAAAATAAATGTAATACATATTTATCGTTTTTCAATAGATATACCCATATTATCAAATAAATCTTCTTTATTGTATACATTTCTATCTCTAGTATTTTTCTTTAAATGAAGTGAGTGAAGTATAATATTGCATATTTTTTGATGTTTTACACTGATGGAAGAGTCAACTTCTCAAGAAATTTTTTCATGTAGAAGACTTTACGAGGACTCTTCAATAAATGATGTCCCTCTATATATTCAAAGGTTTTGTCTTGGTTTATTATCAGGACTGAAGTTTGTTAACCGGGAAGTAAAACATACACAGAATGTCGTGCAAAAGAAAAAAAAGGAAGATATCACTGAATGTAATCTAATCTTTTAGGGGATATTTTGTGTAGTTCTGTTTATTTTGTAATTATTTTTCTTGTTAAATAGGAATAAAAATACGCCACAGCTTTACCTTGAGTCATTATCAACATTTTAATGATATGAAACCTAAATATTGACCAAGGTCGTTTATGATGTCTAACCTAATCAATACGTATACATTAGGCTTCCAATGGGTTTGATCCATCCACATGGGGCTTGCTCCCGGTGTGTAATAATTATTTATTTTAAAAAAATCATATACTGTTATAATAAAGCTGTATATGATTTTTTAAAAATGAATAATTACTAGCTGAAATCCCGCGCTAGCGCGGGGGAAATCATTTTTTTTTTTACAGCTAACAGAACTATTCCAAAAAAGTGTCTTTCAGATTCTATTGACAATTTATTACACAGGAATTTTGCATGACGAAATACTTCAAAGTCCTGCAATTAGTGTAGGAGCAGAGATAGATAATTATAAGAAATACATTTCCTTCATATTTTTGAGTTTTTTTTTACTTCTACAAATATCAATTTCATTAAAGGCCTATTCTTCTTACATGTTATAAAGCAACTTACATCATATACTACATGCAGGTGCTCATTGACATTTTCTCTTTACATATTAGAATCTTTATTTTAAGATAATTTGAGCTATATCATTGCTTATTATACTTACATCACGGATAAGATATTGGATGTGAAGGCACATTTAACTATAAATTTGTCAGCATTTTAAAATATTGAAAAAAGCTTAGTTTTAGTCCCAAATGTACATGCAGGCCTAAAAGGTATAAATAAGTTTTAAAAATAAAAGACTGTATCAGTGTATGTAGAAAATCATTTAAGTAGATTATTTAAAATTAAATTGTACCATTTTAAATGGCTAAACAAATAACCATGTCCATTAATCGACATTTATTTATAAAACATAAGCACAACTTACTAAGATATATTCACAAACTCATTGTGTTACCAATTTCTTTACATTTATTTCCATGTCCATTCATGATAAACAATCGCCTCGATTTTCTTTTAGACATCGGGTTCGAAGCCACCTGACTTTCTAGAACTTTCAACAAATAGTGAGATGGGACTTAAACGGAAAGGATTTGCACATTTTGTTTTTTAATCAATGACCACAGCTTATTTCTTTTATATCACTTCAACCAAGTCTTGATTGAATAATTTATTAATGATGTTTTATGAAATAAATAAGCGCTTGCTTGTTGTCAGTTTTATTATAAAATGCCAGTTACTTAGATCCGCCACCACTTTTCTCTCTACAGTGCTATTTCAAGGCTGTTATTCGAAAATGAAAGTTGAATTTTTAATTAAATTTACGATAATAACTATGCGCGTGAAATCTGAATATAGTTTACGGACATCATCTTATACCTAGTGTATTCCTACAGGCTTAATTAAGAACACTGTGCAGCCGTTTCAGAGTTTATTTGCAAAATTTGTTAATTTATAAGTATAGATGTCAAGCCGGGAGCAAGCCTCTATGATCCATCAGCAGCGGTCGTTTTCTTCTTTTAGGCACTTATTCCCACTTTGGAATACCCGAGGGTTCGTGCAGTTTAATGCCCTCTTTATATGCTGCAATTGTTTTTAGAATTGTTCGCTGTTTGTTATCTACATCTTAAGAATGATGTAAATAATTATGTAAATACATGGAGAGTGCAAACAATTTTTTAGTTACTAGTAACTTTAAAATAATAATTAAAATCAAAGTACTGAAAGCACTCATGGGAGTTGAACATGGTGTAAAATAAAATCTTTGATAGGGAGGTTAATTGAGTGAACAATATTATTATTTCAAATACAGACAACTGTTTCAGCTTTTTTGAGTTGAGATCTTGAGAAAGACATTCAGAGACAGTGAATAGCAAAAACATGCATGGGCCATAATGCTTGCCTGCATGCCTACATCAATCCTTTTATACCCCCTGCTTGAAAAGCGGGAGGGTATTTATTAATCGGGATTTCCGTCCATCTGTTTGTTACGCTATAGGTATACGGTCCATCTCTTATCCGCAACTCCTCTTACACCACTCATCCTACAGATATTTTGGGTTTCCCATTGCAAAACATGGACACTGCCATTATATTCATATCAGAGGCGGTTGATCATTTATATAATTCACTGCTCACAGTCTTCACATTTGTAATATATATTTCCTTGGCACCTTACCCATGTGTTATGAACATTTCAGTTTCGCAGGAATAATATCAATGTTGATAAGATGTGGATTTTCACACAGCATCCTTTTAAGAACTAACAGATTTGTTATATAAAACTTCTCTGTGAATATAAATGTATTTCAATTACACTAACATTATACATGGAGTACGTCAGAACTTTTTATATATATTGTGAATAAAAAGCAATACCAAGTTAAAAACAAATATACACTATATCTAATGACCAAACATAAAAACAGTGGTATATGTGAGAGTTTGTGTGCGTACAAATTATCTGGTATGTAAATGAGGTTTTCCTTTTATTAAAATAAAATATATTTCATTTTGTTGTTTTTAATCGCGATTTTACGAAAACATCGGTGTCCGTTTTTGGTTTTAACATCTATAACAGAGAACTAGATTTACCGCTTTTGGCAGGTGATACTGCGTATTTAGTAATAAATACGCATGTTTCCTAAAGTTTTTATGCATTAATGAATTCATTTAAACCCAGAAAATGTTCATGAAAAGTTTGAATAAATTCTGTGCACGGTTAAAAAGAAATTGCTAAAAATCCGGGACCGTCGGGCGTCGGGAAGACTAGATTTACCGCTTGCCGTCCGTATGTAGAGTTGTCGTTCGCATCTCTCTCAGTGTATGACGCTACACTTAAAATGAGTTCCATTACGAAAAACTTTTGAGGTTCTTTATAATTTAGTTTTACTTTGAACGAAATCTAATATTCAAAATAAGATTACTTTATCATTACATTTACTTACATTTCAAATTATGAAAATTAGATCAATTCAGGAGAAAATGACATGAACTATTTGTGGCGGATGTTTATGCATATTTTCTGTTGAATATCATCGGAGTAAATCGGTCGACACCGTAGCCTCGCTTTCGGCTCTATATAATCAACACAAATTACTGCGCATGTAAAATGCGTGATGACCATGGGAGATTGAACATAGTTCAACTCCCAAAAAATTTATAATTAGAATCACTCATATTAATTATCAATGATGAAACTCACCCAGCTCAGTCCGCGGGTAAAATCGCCAAGTAAATGACATTGTATGAAGAACATCAGGTACTGTGCAGGTAATATCGTTGTCAGAGAAGGGTGCCGTTAATGACGTGTGGTTTTATAAAATGATACGGATATTTGGAGTTGTCACCTTTAGGCCTCTTTCCCAGGCCGGAATCAAAAATATCTTTGTTTCCCCTAACCCGACCCTAAATTCTCAAGTTGGCTCGGTATGTAGGTAAACAATTTTATTTTCTGACAGCAGCTTTGAAAATACATTCTAAAATTTAATTTAAAATTACCTTTGTAAATAAGAAAAGTACAAAGAAAGTGATTTGTGAACAAAATGTTAAGTATCGGGCCAAGATAAAAAATACCTTTGTTTCCCCTAACGCGACCGACCCAATTAAATCGCGCCGACTAAAAAGATTTTTTAAATAAGATGATTCAATTTTTTTTTAATTGTTAACCAAGTTTTATAAAATACAATTTCATCAAAATAAGTTTTTATCTGAACGGCCGACATTATTCTACACTGTGATTTTCAAGCATTTGTTGGAAACAAAATGACGTCCAGATGTGAATAGCAGAAGGATAAAACGTACGCTGAACTAGGCCCTTAGGTCCCCTGCTCAGTTCACGACTATCGGGCCTATTTACTCCGCTACAAAATGTAGTGCGTTGCATACGTAAAGTGAAAATAGAATAAATCGTAGTAGTTTGAAGCCTTTACAGTGTAAAAAAAATCCAGAAGATTTATTTTTGTCAAAGGAATAACCATCTGATGGGTATTAGAATAGAAAGAAGGGGTGCTGAGCAACATTAACTGCAATATTTAATATAAGATAAAATGATATGTAAGAGTTTAATATTTATTGATTATGTTGGGTGACCTGTGGTCTCCCCTATGATTTTATTGTTCCAGGTAAGGTTATAGTATCTATATAACACAGTGCCTAACCTCTGATCTCCTTACTAATAGTAAGCGACTCAGAGTAAACGACGTCCTGTCTCAGCATTCACAGATCTCTAACAAGCAGGGGGAGGATAAAGAGCTTGCCCCCTGCCACCCCTACCTTTTCATTTCGCAAGGACTTTTCACCAATCCTATAACATAATGGAATAATTATTTGTTAATAAATCATTTACTAGTAATGTCTCCTTTGTCTTCCTTGAGGTTATATGCTTCAATAGGCGATCTTATTACTTTAACACAATTTAGTAAACCCCTGATTTTATTTATCTTACAAAGATGTACCCCCTGTATTGCGAAATTTGGGGCTGCATGGAGTTCTCCTCCCCTTTTCCAGGAATTAACACATTTAATTCGTAAACCAATCACAACTACATTT